>JAKWJA010002493.1:41826462-42426462 GCA_027704765.1 Solanum habrochaites | reverse complement strand
TCCGGACAGCCCTGGGGGCAAGGCTAATTCATAAGCCACCTCCCCTATTCGCTTTAGTACCTCAAATGGTCCAATATACCTTGGACTTAGCTTACCTCTTTTGCCAAACCGCATCACCCCTTTCATGGGTGAAACCTTCAACAAGACTTGTTCACCTTCCATGAACTCCAAGTCTCTAACCTTCCGGTCTGCATACTCCTTTTGTCTACTTTGCGCCGCTAGAAGCTTTTCTTGAATGCCCTTCACCTTTTCTAACGAATCCCTCAAAAGATCGGTACCCCAAGGTCTAACCTCGAATGCATCAAACCAACCAATGGGAGATCTACACCTCCTCCCATACAATGCTTCAAATGGAGCCATATCAATACTGGAGTGATAGCTATATTGTATGAAAACTCTGCCAAAGGTAAGAAGCTATCCCAATGGCCACCAAACTCTATCACGCATGCGCGAAGCATATCCTCCAACACTTGAATCGTTCGCTCAGACTGACCATCGTCTGAGGATGGAACGCGGTACTAAGGTCCAACCTAGTACCCAATTCTGCATGCAATGTTTTCCAAAACTTAGAAGTAAACTGCGTACCTCTATCTGATATGATGATAGTGTAACTCCATGCAATCGAACAACTTCTGAGATGTAAAAGTTTGGCTAACTTCTCTGCATTGTAAGTCACCTTGACCGGAATGAAATGAGCAGACTTAGTCAATCTGTCCACAATTACCCAAATTGAATCAAACTTCCCCAGTGTCTTTGGAAGACAACCACAAAGTCCATTGCAATTCTCTCCCACTTCCATTCATGAATGGGCATTCTTTGAAGTGTTCCTCCGGGCCTTTGGTGTTCATATTTCACTTGTTGACAGTTTGGACACTTGGCAATAAAGTCAACAATATTGCGCTTCATTCTACTCCACCAAAAGTGTTGTTTTAGGTCGCGATACATCTTGGTTGCACCCGGATGTATAGAATACCTAACTATGAGCTTCTGCCAGAATAGTGTTGATCAAATCATCAATGCGGGGTACACATACCCTTCCCTTAATCCTCAACACACCTTCCTCGTCGATTGTTGCTTCTTTAGCCTCTCCTCGCAACACCTTATCTCGGATTCGCCTTAGTTTCATCATCAAAATTTTTTTCCCTTAATCTTGTCAAGAAAAGAAGATCTTGACTCCACACTAGCCAACAATCCTCCCTTCTCATTTATTCCAACCTCATCAAGTCGTTAGCCAGAGTCTGAACCTCTCTAGCCAATGGGCGTCTAGAGGCTTGCAAATGAGCTAGGCTTCCCATGCTTTCCGCCTTTCTACTCAAGGCATCTGCCACAACATTCGCCTTCCCGGATGATACAAAATAGTGAGGTCGTAGTCCTTCAGTAGTTCCATCCATCTCCTTTGCCTCAAGTTCAAATCTTTCTGAGTAAAGACATACTGAAGGCTACGATGATCCGTGTAGACCTCACACTTAACCCCATATAAATAGTGTCTCCATTGCTTCAATGCAAACACTACCGCGGCCAATTCCAAGTCATGAGTTGGATAGTTACGTTCATGCACTTTTAATTGTCTTGAGGCATAAGCAATCACGTTCTTCTCTTGCATTAGCACTGCACCCAAACCCGAATAGGATGCATCACAATAAACAATGAAGTTCTTACCCTCTACCGGCAAGGTGAGGATAGGTGCGGTAGTCAACAAAGTCTTAAGCTTCCGAAAGCTTTCCTCACATTCATCTGACCATACAAATGGAACATTCTGCTTAGTCAAGTTCGTCAATTGGGAAGCAATAGAAGAGAATCCTTTGACAAAGCGGCGGTAGTAGCTAGCTAACCCAACAAAACTCCGTATTTCTGACACATTAGTGGTTCTTACCCAATTCTTCACTGTCTCAATCTTAGAAGGATCTACCATCACCCCATCCTTCGAAACCACATGCCCAAGAAGGACACTGCATCTAGCCAAAACTCACACTTAGAGAACTTGGCGTAAAGCTTTTTCTCCCTCAACATTTCCAACACAACCCTCAAATGCTCCTCATGTTCCTTCTTACTTTTAGAATATACCAGTATCATCTATAAATACGATCACAAAGAGGTCCAAATACGGCTTAAATATCCCGTTCATCAAGCTCATGAACGCAGCAGGGGCGTTCGTAAGACCAAAAGACATCACCACAAATTCGTAATGTCCATACCTCGTTCGAAAAGCAGTCTTTGGCACATCCGTTGCCCGTATTTTCAATTGATGATAACTGGATCTCAAGTCAATCTTAGAGAAGACACAAGCACCTTGTAATTGATCGAATAAGTCATCAATGCGAGGAAGAGGATACTTGTTCTTAATAGTTACCTTGTTCAACTGTCGATAGTCTATGCACATCCGAAAACTCCCCCTTCTTCTTCACAAACAAAACCGGAGCACCCCAAGGAGATGCACTTGGTCTAATGAAGCCCTTGCTCAACAACTCTTGAAGTTGAGCCTTTAACTCTCTTAACTCCGCGGGAGCCATTCTATACGGGGGTATAGAAATGGGGCGTGTGCCCGGTTCAAGATCGATACAGAAGTCAATATCCCTATCTGGTGGCATACCAGGAAGATCTGCAGGGAACACCTCCAAAAACTCGCGGACTACCGAAACCAACTCAATCGAAGGTACTTGGGTAGTGTCATCCTTGAGATGGGCCAAGAAAGCTAAACACCCTTTACTAACCATTTTCTTAGCACGAAGAAATGAGATGATACGCACCGGATTGGAAGTGTAGTCACCCTCCCACACTAACGGATCTGTCCCAGGCTTGGCCAATGTCACAGTTTTAGCATTACAATCCAAGATCGCAAAATTTGGAGAAAGCCAACCAGAATTACATCAAAGTCACCCATTTCTAAAATAACCAAATCTACATAAGTGTTGCTCCCCACAAAGTTCACCAAACAAGACCTATGTACCTTTTAAACTACCACAGACTCATCCACCGGTGTAGAAACACGAATAGGCATGTCAAGTAATTCACAATGCAATTTTAGACCATTAGCAAATGATGAAGATACATATGAAAACGTGGAGCCAGGGTCAAATAATACAGATGCCATGCAATCACAAACCAAAAGATTACCTGTGATAACAGCATCAGACGCCTCCGCTTCAGATCTCCCAGGGAAAGCGTAACAATGGGCCCTATCGTTTGTCTGTCCATTGCCCCTACCATGTTGCGTAGTAGTGGCTCCATTTTGCCCATCACCTCTGCCGTTGTGATGACCACCATTACCTCGACCACCACGTCCTCCAGAAAAGCGGCCTCTACCATGACCACCTCTGCCTCTAGCTAGTGGGGTTCTGTAACTCTGGTTTGGACAATACCTCTTGATGTGTCCAACCTCCCCACATCCATAACACTCTCGGGGTTCATGCATAGGTCTCTCGGTAGTGTTGACCGTTCTGAGGTGGACCCCCAACTACAGTCTGTAGTGAAGACTGAATTGGTCGACTTGAGTAACCTCCGGAGCTCTGTCCTCTAGAGTGAGAACCATTAAACTCGCCTCCCCTTCGAAACCTTTTTGATGTCGATGTCGTGGTGAAGTCGTCTGGCTTCACTCCTTCCTCCTCTATCACAAAGTCTACCACCTCTTGGAAGGATGTTGCCGTAGCCGCTACCTGTAAGGCCGAAATCCGCAACTCTGACCTCAACCCCTTCACAAAACGGCGAATCCGTTCTTGTGGACTGAAACAAAGTTGGGTGGCGTATCTGGATAGTGCGCGAAATTTAGCCTCATACGCGTTAACTGTCATCCTCCCTTGCTCTAGACTCAAGAACTCGTCCCTTTTTCTATCTCTCAAAGTCCTTGGAATATACTTCTCCATAAACAGGGTAGAGAATGATTCCCAAGTCATAGGTGGTGCCTCTGTTGGTTGACACTCAACATGTGACCGCCACCACGTTTTGGCGTTCCCTTGAAACTGATAGCTCACGAACTCAACGCCAAACCGTTCTACTATACCCATCTTGTGTAGTAGCTCATGACAATCAACCAGAAAATCGTAGGCATCCTCTGATTCTGCGCCCTTAAAGACTGGAGGTTTCAATTTCAAGAACTTACTGAAAAGTTCATGCTGATCATTTGTCATAATAGGCCCAGTAGTCAGACGTGGAAATGTGCCTATTCCCAATGATGCATCCATGCGGGGAGCCATAGTAGCCGCATGTTGTACCTCTGAAACCGGAGGTGTTGGTGCAGAAACCACTGGAGGTGCCTGACCCTGATCGGATAACCCACTAAGATAAGCAAGTACTTGGTTGATCATCTCTGGGGTAGGTTGGGGTGGCATTTCCTCATTCTGCTCTTGTTCATTCTCCCCCCTTCCTCCCCCTCTCTTATCACCTCCTCGGTCGGTGGAGGAGTCACCGCCTAGTATCAGATGGGCTAGGTGCTTGTCCTCTTCCTCTAGAGGACGTCCTCCCACGACCTCTCCCACGGCCTCTTGCCGTTGCTCTTCCTCGAGCTACAGCCCCTGTGGCTGGCTCAGTCGTTTCTTGTCTTTCCGTTGTTGCTGCTGGTGCGGTCGTTGCTCTAGTTCTAACCATCTGCGAAATAGAGTGAAGATGGTCAGATACCAATTCGTATCGCCCAGATACCAATTGGACTCAAGTAGTAGCACGAAAGAAGAATGAAAGAGTGAAATTTTCCTAAAGTCTTATATCCTCTCAAGGAAAAGTAAAGGCGTCCCCCTACCGTTCCTTAAGACTCTACTAGACCTGTTCTTGTGTGATGAGACCAATGAACCTAATGCTCTGATACCAAGTTTGTCACGACCCAAAACCGAGCCGCGACTGGCACCCACATTTACCCTCCTATGTGAGCGAACCAACCCATCTAAACCTTAACATATCAAGATATACCAACAGAAAATAATGCGGAAGATTTAAACTCATTAATAAAAACAATTCAATACTATTATTATTATCCCCAAAATCTGGAAGTCATCATCACAAGAACATCTATCTCAAATTACTTAACTAAGAATGTCTAAGAACAAATAACTAAAAAGCTAGTCCATGCCGGAAGTTCAAGGCATCAAGACTTGAAGAAGAAGACCCAGTCCAAGCTAGACGCATTAGCTCACCCTGAATTTTTCGATGAAGTGAATACTGGCTAGATCTGCTGTTGAGTTGAAGTTGACGGAACGTTTGCTGCATTACACAAATAACAAAGAGGAAAACATAAAAGTAGGGGGTCAGTACAACCACACGTACTGACTAGATATCATCGGCCAACTCAAAATAGGGAACAGTATATGTCAATAATAATGTAAATCAACTAGAATACTCAACATGTAGCAATAACAACATGAATTCATCAATAACTACAACCGAGTTCACACATGAGGACTCAAGCCTCAATACCATACTCATTTGGGAATTAAGTTCATTAGATTGAGTATATTCATTATCTTTCAAGATTCATTGTCTTTCTTCCTCTTGTGTCGGTACGCGACACTCCGATCCTCTATTTCTATCCTGGTGCCGGAACGTGGCACTCCGATCCTCATTCTATCCTGGTACCGGAACGTGACACTCCGATCCTCATATTCTATCCTGGTACCGGAACGTGGCACCCGATCCCCTAATTCATCAAGCCTTCTTTTACACTAAGGCATCATCATTATCATTATATAATAAATCAAGTGAATTAGGGTTCTTTCAAGATTTGGGATTCAATAGCTTCATCATGCTTTGTTAATTCATCACAATTTTATAATCATAATCATGCAAGCATACAACTTAAGCACATAGCAGGGTTTACATACTATCAACACATAATATTCACTATTAAGAGTTCACTACGAATATCGTAACATAAACCATAACCTACCTCCACCGAAGAATTGAATCAACAAGCTATCTTCTCAAAATCCGTGCTATCCTCTTCGTCTCTCTCTCTTGATCGATTCTCTCTCTCTCTTGCTGTTCTTTCTATTTTTCTTTATTCACACCCTCTTTCTTTTACCCTAATTAATATATAATTAAGAATAAAAGATGGCAATAATCACCCACTAATTAACTTAAGGTTACCTCTTTTAACCCCCAAGTAATTAGACTTATTAACATTAACCCTATAACTTTATAATTAAAGCAGGAATAGTCAAAAACGTCCCTTAAAACGTGTAAAGAAATCCGACCTGAACTGGGATTGCGTAGCCTGTGACGGGCCGTCGCGCCTGCGACGGTCCGTCCTGCTGTCCGTCACAAGGTCCAGAGACTTGTTTTTAAGTGGATGGCCTGTGACGGGCCGTCGAGCCTGCGACGGTCCGTCCTGCCATTCCGTCATGACGTTCAGAGAGTCGATTTTCAGTACCCAATTTCAGATTTTCCAAGTGTTTTGAAACGACACCCTCCACTACGGTCCGTCGTGCCCTTGACGGTCCGTCGTGGCCTCCGTCACATCTGCCAGTTTTTCCAGAATAAAATCTGTTGCTCAAAACGACTAAACAGGTCGTTACAGATGATCTTGTGGAATTAACATATTAATCCACCCAGAAATCTGCCACTTTCCGATTATCAAACAGTAGAGAACTTACCAAGTTGGCCTTCACCAAACCAATTGTCCACCAAAATGAATAGGTGCATGAGTTAAGATTCCATGGAATGTATTGCTTAATATTGTTTCTCTTGTGTAACATATATTTCCAATTCAAGGAATCAACATAATCCCATTTCTTACAGATAAGATTGGATATTTGACAGTATTTTTCTTTTATGAATGCACCCCATATTCTGTATTTATTGCCAAAGATCCACCATTGTTTCTTTTGGGATGAAAAACACATATCTTTCAAGTTTCTTATTCAAACCCCTCCTTCATTAGTAGGGTATCATATGTTCTTCCATGAAGCCCAATGATATTTATTCTTATAACTCTTCCATCCTTAAAAGAAGTATTCCTTCAACATTATTATCTCCTTAAGTACAGTGGAAGGAGGAGTAATAGCTGAGAGTAAGTGAATTGGGAGGGATTTAAGGACATGATTTAATCAAAACATATCTTCCTCCATAGCTTAGTTGTTTTTTTTTCCACCGTGTAATCCTTCAAATCACTTTATTAACTTGCTCAGAAAAATAAGAGATCCTAGGTCTACCCATAAAGAGAGGGCACCCAAGATAGGTAATAGAACTTTGTTTTTGTTTGAAACTTGTAATCCTTTTAATTCTATCCTTTGTACTATTAAAGAAATTCAAATGTACCAAGAAATGGTTCTTACCACTATTGATCATCTGGACAGATGTTTCCGCCTAATCCTTGAGAGTTTGCATGATAAGTTGAAGAGTTTTTGTTTTTCCTGAAGTTAAACTAATGGTATCATTTGCAAAGCTTAAGTGATTCACCTGAGGGACTCTCACTTCCATAAAAAAAAACCATGATAATCCAAATTGTTATGTTACCCATTTAAAAATCTACAGTGTATCTCTGCACCTAACATAAATTCGGAAGGTGAAAGGGGATCACCTTGTTTGAGGACACTATATGATTGGGAAAAATAATTATGATAGAGTACTAGTTGTTAGCGATAAATCTCAACACCTTGTAAAGGAATATCTCATTAAAACCAATCTTTCTTAAATCCAGACAAATATAGGCCCACGATACTCTGTCATCGATATTTGCAATGTAAAGCTTTATAATGACATTATTACATATATTAGGCTTTTTGATCTGATGAATGATTTCCTCAGCCAACATTATGTTTTTAGATATACTTCTACCATTCACAAATCTAGACCAATTGATAGAAATAATGTAAGGCATAATGTGTCTCAATATTGTTATCAATAGTTTGGAGATGATTTTGCTGATGAAGTTGCTAAAGTTTAGGCTTGAACTCTTTCATTCTTCCGGGGTTACTCACCTTGGTTAGAAACACAATGCAGGAGTGTGAATAATATTTGGGAATCTCCACGCCACTCAAAAAATCCTTAATTACACCAATAAGATACTGAATGATGATGTGCCAACATTTTTGATAAAAGTACCCATTCACTCAATCCGGCCTTACTGCAGACATAGGGTTCATAGGGAAGACCACTACTTTTAATTCCTCCATGTTATGAGTGGAGATAAGCAATTCATTCTTTTCCTGATTTACCATTCTACTGTTGCAATAAGGATTCTCTTCATTGATAATTTTTTTTTCCTTTTAATCATTTTTTGAAAGTATTCCTAGACAATCTTACTAATTTTTCCTTTTCTTGCAACCATTCCCTATTTTCATGAATTCTGTGAATGAACACTTTCCTCCTACTACCTCTTTTTAGAGAATGGAAAATTTTAAAGTTTTTACTCCCTCCTTGAAACATTGTAACTGTGATTTCTGTTTCATAATGGAGTTTTCGAATTCAAGATATCTAATATAGTTATTATTAAGTTCATAGAGAGCCTCTTTGTTAATGTCACTGCTGTTCTGTAGCAGGTTTACTTAAGATTCCCTAATCTTTTCTTCACATTCTCTAACTTTTAGAAAATGTCATTAAATTATCTTTTAGACAAATAAATAAGAGTGTTATATAGTATTTTAAGCTTTTGATGAAATCTCCAATATTTTAGGCTTGGGTTTAGGGTTAATGGCTTAGGGTTAGTGTAATTATTAGGGTTTGGGTTTTTTTTATGGTTTTAGGTTTTCTAGTTTAGTATCGGAGATTTAATGTCTATGGTTTACTCTTTAATGTTTGTATTTTTGTATTTTGGACTTTAGTTTTTATTTTTTATTTTATGGTTCAGGTTTAGAATTTAATGTTTAAAATCTATTGTTTTGTATTTAATTTTTGAGCTTTGGTATTTTTAGCTTAGGGTTTTGGGATTATTGTTTATGGTTAGAGTTAAGGTTAGGGTTAAGGTTAGTTTTTGGTCTTTTTAGGTTTTTGTGTTAAGGGTTTAGGATTTGAGGTTTAATATCAATGGTGTAGAGTTAAATGTAAGGGTTTTGTATTTTATGCTGGGGATTATGGTTTAGGGTAGGGTTAGTGTTAGGGTTTATGTTGGCTTTTAGTTTTTTGGGTTTGGGGTTAAGGATTTGGGTTGTAATATATATGTTTTAGTATTTAATGTTAGGTTTTTGTATTTTGGGCTTTGGGTCTAGGGGTTTAGGGTTAGGGCTAAGTAAAGGTTTCGGTTATGGTTCGTGTTAGGGACATGGTTAGGGTTATGTTTTAGGGTTTTTAAGTTTTTATGTTTTGGGTTTTTGGATTTTTGGTTTAAAGTCTATTATTTAGTGTTTAAAATTTGGCTTTTGGTATTTTTTTCTTAGGGTTTTGGAGTTAATGGTTTAGGGTTAGAATTAGGGTTAAGATTAGGGTTAGGATTTGGTGTAGTGTTAGAGTTATTGTTAGGGTTTAACTTTTTTTAGTATTAGGGTTTCTGATTTTGTATTTGATGTTTAAAATATACAGTTTAGTATTTAATGTTTGGGTTTTCGTATTTTCGACTCAGGGTTTTGTTACTTAGGGTTTAGGGTTAAGGGTTAGGGTTAGGGTTAGAATTTTATGTAGTGTGTAGGTTTATTTAGGTTTTATGCTTTAGGGTTTAGCATTTTATGTTAAAAATCTATGGTTTATCATATAATATTTAGGTTTTGGTATTCCCGGCTTAGGGTTTCGAGTTTATGTCTTTAGGATTAGGGATAGGGTTACGACAAGGGTTAGTGTTAGGGTTTTGATTTTTTAGGTTTTTGGGTTTAGGATTTAGAATTTGAGATTTAATATCAATGATTCAGTGTTTAATGTTTGGGTGTGTGTATTTTGGGCTTTGGGTTTAGGGTTTACAGTAGGGTTAGGGTTTAGGTTGTTTTAGGTTTTAGGTTTGGGGTTAAAGATTTGAGTTGTAATATCTATGGCTTAGTTTTTTATGTTAGGGTTTTGATATTTTTTGTTTTGGGTTTAATGCTAGGGTTCGTGTAAGGGATAGTGTTAGGGCTATGGTTTAGGTTTTTTTTTTAGGTATTGGGTTTTAGGGTTTAGGTTTTTTTTTAATCTATGGCTTAGAGTTTCATGTTTGTGTTTTGCTATTTTAGTCTTGGGTTTTTGGGTTAATGGTTTAGGGTTAGTGTTAGGGTTTGGGTTTGGGTTAGTTTTAGTGTTAGGGTTTAGGTTTTTCTATGTTTTTTGGGTTTGTGGTATAGGATAGGTTAGTGTTTAAAGTTTCGGTTTTTGTATATTGATATTAGGATTTTTTTCTACTTTTACGGACATAGGGTTTAGGGTTAAGTATAGGTTTAGGATTAGTGTTAGAGTGTAGGTTTTTTTTAGGTTTTATTGTTCAGGGTTTAGTATTTAAGGTTTACTATCTATGGTTTAGTGTTTAATATTAGTTTTTTTTGTCTTTTTGGTTATTCGTTTAGCGTTAGGGATAAGGATTGGGTTAAGGTTAGGATTTGTGTAAGGGATTGTGGCGGGCTCATGGTTTAGGTTTTTTTAGGTATTAGGTTTTGGGGTTTAGGATTTTTTTATGGGATAATGCCCAAGAACCCCCTCAACCTATGTCCGAAATCTCAGAGATACACTTGTACTATAATAAGGTCCTATTACCCCCCAGAACTTATTTTATTAATAATTACCCCTTTTTAGCTTATGTGGCACCATTTTGTGGGCTCAACGATGGTTGACTTTTTTTTCGAACTAGTGCCACGTAGACTAAAAAGGGGTAGAAAATTATATATAAAATAAGTTCAGGGGGATAATAGGACCTTAGTATAGTATAAGTGTGTCTCTGAGATTTCGGGCATAGGTTGATGGGGTACTTGGGTATTTTCACTTTTTTATCTCTATGTTTTAGTGTTTAATGTTTGGGTAATTTTATTTTGGGATTGGGCTTTCAGGCTAACGTTATGGTTAAGGTTAGGGTTATGGTTATGGTTAGGGAGGAGGAGAAGGTTTAATAATTTTAATTGTATAGTTTTCTAAATCCCATAAACAACTCACCCAATATACAACCACTTCATTCATTAAAAGATAAAATTTTTGGTTTGTATAGTTTTTTCGGGTTTGTAGTTAAGGATGAATTAGTGTTTAATGTTTGGATTTTTGTATTTTGGACTTAGGGTTTTTTTTTAAGGTTTAGTGTTTTGGGTTAGGGTTTGGGTTAGGATTATGTTTAGGGTATATGGTTTTTTTAGGTATTATAGTTCAGAGTTTAGTATTTATGGTTTAAAATCTATTGTTTAGTATTTGATGTTTGGGATTTGGTATTTTGTGATTAGGTTTTCAGGTTTATTGTTTAGTGTTAGGGTTTCGATTTGGTTTTTTCTTAAAAATTTATATTAAGGGTATAGGATTTGAGGTTTAACATCAATGATTTAGTGTTTTATTTTTGGGTGTTGGTATTTTGGGATTGGGGTTTATGAATTATGATAGAGTTAGGGCTTAGGTTTTAGGGTTTGATTTTCAGAATTTGAGTTGTAATATCTATAGTTTGGTGTTTTATGTTAGGTATTGGGATTAGGGTTTAGGGTTAAGGGTTAGGGTTAGGGTTAGAATTTTATGTAGTGTGTAGGTTTATTTAGGTTTTATGCTTTAGGGTTTAGCATTTTATGTTAAAAATCTATGGTTTATCATATAATATTTAGGTTTTGGTATTCCCGGCTTAGGGTTTCGAGTTTATGTCTTTAGGATTAGGGATAGGGTTACGACAAGGGTTAGTGTTAGGGTTTTGATTATTTAGGTTTTTGGGTTTAGGATTTAGAATTTGAGATTTAATATCAATGATTCAGTGTTTAATGTTTGGGTGTGTGTATTTTGGGCTTTGGGTTTAGGGTTTACAGTAGGGTTAGGGTTTAGGTTGTTTTAGGTTTTAGGTTTGGGGTTAAAGATTTGAGTTGTAATATCTATGGCTTAGTTTTTTATGTTACGGTTTTGATATTTTTTGTTTTGGGTTTAAGGCTAGGGTTCGTGTAAGGGATAGTGTTAGGGCTATGGTTTAGGTTTTTTTTTTAGGTATTGGGTTTTAGGGTTTAGGTTTTTTTTTAATCTATGGCTTAGAGTTTCATGTTTGTGTTTTGCTATTTTAGTCTTTGGTTTTTGGGTTAATGGTTTAGGGTTAGGGTTAGGGTTTGGGTTTGGGTTAGTTTTAGTGTTAGGGTTTAGGTTTTTCTATGTTTTTTGGGTTTGTGGTATAGGATAGGTTAGTGTTTAAAGTTTCGGTTTTTGTATATTGATATTAGGATTTTTTTCTACTTTTACGGACATAGGGTTTAGGGTTAAGTATAGGTTTAGGATTAGTGTTAGAGTGTAGGTTTTTTTTAGGTTTTATTGTTCAGGGTTTAGTATTTAAGGTTTACTATCTATGGTTTAGTGTTTAATATTAGTTTTTTTTGTCTTTTTGGTTATTCGTTAGGGATTAGGGTTTAGCGTTAGGGATAAGGATTGGGTTAAGGTTAGGATTTGTGTAAGGGATTGTGGCGGGCTCATGGTTTAGGTTTTTTTAGGTATTAGGTTTTGGGGTTTAGGATTTTTTTATGGGATAATGCCCAAGAACCCCCTCAACCTATGTCCGAAATCTCAGAGATACACTTGTACTATAATAAGGTCCTATTACCCCCCAGAACTTATTTTATTAATAATTACCCCTTTTTAGCTTACGTGGCACCATTTTGTGGGCTCAACGATGGTTGACTTTTTTTTCGAACTAGTGCCACGTAGACTAAAAAGGGGTAGAAAATTACATATAAAATAAGTTCAGGGGGGTAATAGGACCTTAGTATAGTATAAGTGTGTCTCTGAGATTTCGGGCATAGGTTGATGGGGTACTTGGGTATTTTCACTTTTTTATCTCTATGTTTTAGTGTTTAAAGTTTGGGTAATTTTATTTTGGGATTGGGCTTTCAGGCTAACGTTATGGTTAAGGTTAGGGTTATGGTTATGGTTAGGGAGGAGGAGAAGGTTTAATAATTTTAATTGTATAGTTTTCTCTAAATCCCATAAACAACTCACCCATATACAACCACTTCATTCATTAAAAGATAAAATTTTTGGTTTGTATAGTTTTTTCGGGTTTGTATTTAAGGATGAATTAGTGTTTAATGTTTGGATTTTTGTATTTTGGACTTAGGGTTTTTTTTTAAGGTTTAGGGTTTTGGGTTAGGGTTTGGGTTAGGATTATGTTTAGGGTATATGGTTTTTTTAGGTATTATAGTTCAGAGTTTAGTATTTATGGTTTAAAATCTATTGTTTAGTATTTGATGTTTGGGCTTTGGTATTTTGTGATTAGGTTTTCAGGTTTATTGTTTAGTGTTAGGGTTTCGATTTTGTTTTTTCTTAAAAATTTATATTAAGGGTTTAGGATTTGAGGTTTAACATCAATGATTTAGTGTTTTATTTTTGGGTGTTGGTATTTTGGGATTGGGGTTTATGAATTATGATAGAGTTAGGGCTTAGGTTTTAGGGTTTAATTTTCAGAATTTGAGTTGTAATATATATAGTTTGGTGTTTTATGTTAGGTATTGGGATTAGGGTTTAGGGTTTAGGCTTAGGGTTAAGGATAAAGTTAGGGTTAGGGTTCGTGGTTTTTTTTTTATGTTTTAGTGTTTTTTTTGGGTTTAGTGTTTACGATTTAAAGATTCATATCAATGGCTTAGTGTTTAATGATCAAGTTTTTGTATTTTGGGCTTGGGGTTTTAGGGTTTATTGTAGTGTTAGGGTTACAATTAAGATTTAGGTTATTTTTTATGTTTTAGAGTTTCGGGTTAAGTATTTGAGTAATATTATCTATGGTTTGGTGTATAATGCTATGGTTTTTGTATTTAAGGCTTTGATTTTAGAGTTTTGGATATAGGGTTAGGGTTAAGCATAGGGTTATAGTTCGTGTTTGGGTTAGGGTTAGGGTTTAGGGTTTCTTTTTTTTAGATTTTATATTTTGGAGTTTAGGATATTTATTTTAAAATCTATCTTTTAGTGTTTAATGTTTGGGCTTTGATATTTTGGTCTTGTGATCAGGTTAATTGCTTAAGGTTAGGGTTAGAATTAGGGTGAGGTTTAGGGTTTATGTTTTTTTAGTTTTTGTGGTTTAGGTTTAAAATCTATGGTATAGTATTTAATGTTTGGGTTTTTCGTATTTTCAACTTAGACTTTTTTTGGAAATGTAGTTTAGGGTTTAAGGTTAGGGTTAGTGTTAGGATTAAGGTTAGGGGGCAATTTTTTTAAAAAAGTGTTTATGTTTCAGGGTTTAGCATTTGAGGTTTAAAATCTATGGTTTAGTATTTAATATTTGGGCTTTGGTATTTTGGGCTTATGATTTCGGTTTTATGATTTAGGGTTAGGTTTAAGGTTAAGGTTAGGGTTAGTGTTTTGGATTTCTTAGGATTTTTGGTTTAGGGTTTAGTATTTTAGGTTTAATATAAATGTTTTTCGGTTTAATGTTTGGCTTTTGGTATTTTTTTCCATGGCTTTAGGGTTTATGTTATTGTTATTGCTAAAGTTAAAGATAGGTTTAGAGTTTAGGTTGTTTTTTAAATTTAAGGGTTTGGGGATAAGGATTTGAGTAAAAAATCCATGGTTTAGTGTTTAATGTTATGGTTTTGGTATTTTGGGCTTTGGTTTTATGATTTAGATATTCTGGTTAGAGTCAATGATAGAGTTAAGGTTAGGTTTTTGTTAGGGATAGGGTTAGGGTTAAGTGTTTTTGCTAGGTTTTTGGTTTTGGGGTTTAGGATTTTTTTTTAAAAATCTACGGTTTAGTTTTTAATATTTGAGTTTTGGTATTTTGGTCTTGTTTTTTCGGGTTAATTATTTTTTGTTAGGGTTAGGGTTTTATTAAAGTTAGGCTTAGGATTTTCACTTTTTTAGGTTTAAGGGTTTGTGGCTTAGGATTTAAGGTTTAAAATCTAAGGTTTAGTGTTTAATCTTTAGGGTTTATGATTTGTGGTTTAATATCGATGGTTTAGCGTTCAATGTTTGGGTTTTCGCATTTCGGACTTAGGGTTTTTTTTAGGACATAGGTTTTAGAGTTTATGGTTACGATTATGGTTAGGATTAGGGTTAGGTTGTAGTTTTTTTTGGTTTTAAAGTTAATTTTTTAGCATTTCTGGTTTAAAATCTATGGTTTAGTATATGATGTTTGTCTTTGGGTATTTTTGGATTAGGTTTTCAGGTTTATTGTTTAGGGTTTATGGTTAGGCTGAGGGTTAGGGTTAGGATTCTGCTTTTTTAAGAACTTTTTGTTTAGGGTTTAGGATTTGAAGTGTAATATCAATGGCTTAGTGTTGAATGTTTGGGTTTTGGTATTTCGTGCTTGGGTTTTAGTGTTTAAGGTAATGTTAGGGTTAGGGTTAGTGTTTAGGTTGTTTTTTAAGTTTTATGATTTGTGGTTAAGGATTTGAGTTTTAATATATTCTATTTAGTGTTTAATGTTAGGGTTTTGATATTTTTTGCTTTTTTTTAAAGGAAGAGAAATAGTTTTATCTGCAGTCAGTCAAGTTACATTGTTTGCAACAAATTTTAAACATATAGAAAATAAATAAACCATACAAATAAAATATGAATAATCATAATTTTATTGACTAAGATAGAGGTACAATTCTGTTGACCCTTGATTCTAATCTCTAAGATTTATCCATGATTTGAGGACCATTAGTGGCGTATTTTTCGAACTAGGATAATTTAGATTTGACCTCTCTATATGAATAATCCATCAATTTGTATATTATTTGAGATATTGATCTCTTTATGGAATTTTTGAGACTATATTTTGGGCTTTGAGTTTAGAATTTAGGGTTTACAGTTAGGGTTAAGGATAGAGAAAGGGTTAGGGTTCATATTAGAGGTAGAGTTTAGGTTTTTTTATGTTTTAGGTTTTGGGGTTTAAGATTTTTGTTTTAAATCTATTATTTAGTGCTTAATGTTTGGGCTTTCGTATTTTGGGCTTGGGATTTTGGGTTAATGGCTTAAGGTTAGGGTTAGGGTTAAGATTAGGGTTAGGGTGTGATTTAGTGATTAGATTTTTTAGGGTTTGTGGTTTATGATTTTAGGTTTAAAATATATGGTTTAGTGTTTTATGTTTGGGTTTCCGTATTTTGTACTTAGATTTTTTTTGACTTAGGGATTAGGGTTTAGGGTTTAATGTAAGGGTTAGGGTTAGGATTAGGGTAAGGGAACATGTTATTTTAGATTTTATGTTTCATGGTTTATCATTAGTTGTCTAAAATCTATGGTTTCGTATTTAATGCTTGGGTTATTGTATTTTTGCCTTATGGTTTTGGGTTTATGGTATAGGGTTAGGGCTTGGGTTAAGGTCATGGTTAGGGTTAGGGTTAGTGTTTTGGATTTTTTAGGATGTTGTATTTGGGTTTAGTATATTAGGTTTAATATCATTCTTCTAGTGTTTAATGTTTGGGTTTTTGTATTTTGTTCCTGGAGTTTAGGATTTATGGTAGGGTTAGGGTTAGGTTTAATGTTAGGTTTAGGGTTTATGTTGTTTTTTAGGTTTGACAGTTTGGGGATAAGGATTTGAGTTGTAATATAAATGGTTTAGTATTTAATGTTAGTGTTTTCGTAATTTGGGATTTCGGTTTAGGATCAATGGTTAGGGTTTAGGATATGGTTAGGATTAGGGTTAGGATTTAATTTTTTTGTTCGGTTTTAGTTTTTGGGGTTTAGAATTTTTGTTTAAAATCTATGGTTTATTGTTTAATGTTTCGGTTAATGGTTTAGGATTAGTGTCAGGGTTTGGGTTAGGATTGGGGTTAGGAGTTAGGCTTTTTTATGTTTTTGGTTTTAGGGTTTTGGATTATAGGTTTAATATCAATAGTTTAGTGTTTATGGTTTGGGTTTAGGTATTTTGGTCTTGGGTTTTACGGTTTGTGGTAATGTTAGGGTTATGGTTAGGGTTTAGGTTGTTTTATATGTTTTAGGGTTTGTGTTTAAGGATTTGAGTTAAAATATCTTTTGTTTAATCTTTAATGTAAGGTTTTTGATATTTTGTGTTTTAGTTTAGAGTTTAGGGTTTAGGTTTTATGGTTAGGGATAAGGATATGGATAGGGTAAGGGTTTTTGTTAGTGAATGGGTTAGGTTTTGGGTTTAGGGTTTTTAGGTTTTAGGTTTTGTGGTTTAGATTTTTGGTTTAAAATCTATATTTAGTGTTTAATGTTTGGGCTATTCTATTTTGGGTCTGGGATTTCGATTTTTTTCTTAAGGTTAGTGTTAGTATTAATGTTAGGGTTTTGTTTAAGGTTTATGTATTTTTTAGGTTTTCTGGTTTAGGATTTGAGGATTAAAATATATGGTTTAGTGTTGAATGTTTGGATTTTCGTATTTTTGACTTAAATATTTTTTAACATAGGGTTTCGGGTTAGGATTAGGGTTAGGGTTTAGGTTTTTTTTTGTTTTTTTTTATCTTTGTTCAGCATTTGAGGTCTAAAATATATGGTTTTGTATTTAATATTTCGGTTTTGGTATTTTAGGAATATAGTTTTTGGTTTATGGTTTAGGGTTAGGATTAGGGTTGAGGTTAGGGTCAATGTTTTGGATTTTTTAAGATTTTTAGTGTAGGGTTTAGGATTTTAGGTTTAATATCAATTGTTTAGTGTTTAATTTTTGGGTTTTGGAATTTTGTTCCTTGGGTTTATTGTTTATAGGAGAGTTAGGGGTAGGGTTAATATTGGGTTAGGATTTATGTAGTTTTTTAGTTTTTAGGGTTTGGGATAAGGATTTGAGTTGTAATATCAATGATTTAGTGTTTAATGTTATGTTTTTAGCTTTTTGGGCTTTTGGTATAGGAGTTAGGGTTTAGTCTTACGGTCAAGGATAACTTTAGGGTTAGGGTTTGTGTTAGGGATAGGGTTAGGGCTTAGGGTTTTATTTAGGTTTTAGGTTTTGGGGTTTAGGATTTTTTTTTTAAAATCTTAGTTTATTGTTTAATGTTTGAGTTTTAGTATTTTGGGATTCTTTTTAATTTGAATTACTCTTAGATGGGTAAGGGATTAGATACACCCCTAGGCCTTGCAATTTAACCAAATAACATTTACATTGAGGGGGCTTCACCTTACCTCATTACCTAAGATGGCTTGGAGTCTCTTTCCAACATAAAATACACTCTTCCCCTTACACAATGATGATTCAAAATTTCATAGTACCTAGAACGGAGGACTCCTCTCAATACATAGAATCTAGGAAGCTTAAACTAGGAAGACACTCCCTTTACAAGCTCAAAAATTAAGCACCTAACCTAAATTATTAAAAGGATCTATAATTATGAATCATAGGTTAGTTGAAAATATAATAGGATGTTCAAGGTGGTTCTTTAATCTTCTTTGTCTTTTTCCTTCGGGAGCTTGGAATCTCCATTAGGTCTAACTACTAATAAGCTTTTTCCTGTTTAGGTAGTTCATGCTTGCTGGAATAAATTTCCGGTCAAGTGATTTTGTGACTGTGTTTGGAATGTGCATCATCCACAAAATTTTCTTCCCTAAAGATATGTGTACATTTGAAATCTTGAGTTTGGAAGATGAGGCCTCTCAGTCTGTCAATTTAATTGCGTAAACTCCATTGAGGTGTAGCTTTCTATAGAATCCTATTGACAATTAACATATAATCCATCTCCAAAATAATGTTCCTGTAGCCTAATTCTAATGACCAAGTTATTCCAAAACTGGCTGGACCTATCTCTGCTTTGTTGTTTTTACAATTACCAAGGGTGTGGTATAAGCTAGTATCATCTTGCTCTCGTGATCTCTCACTACACCACATGCCCCTATCATTCCAGGATTGTCAAGTGCACTCCCATTTGTGTTGAGTTTGATCCATATATCAGGTGTTATTGTCCAACTTATCTTTTGTACTTCTTTGATCTGTATGCACCTTTCAGCAAGTTGGACGATTCAACACCATGTAGGACGCCAGTTAACCTTATGATAGATGGACATTATTAGTTTGTATTTATCGTTATAGATGGTATACCTAACTTTGGTGTTGTTTGATGTTTATGCCGCCTATTTACAAGCACATATGTTTTTCCATAAGTTCCTATAGATAAGGATGGGAGTGGCTTGCAAGATGAGCTTGTGAGCCTCATTATTGTTCTTCATTTTCCTCCATTAATTTAATACTTGTTCCAAGGAACTGTTATCTGTTTTCACCCCTTCTCTAGTTTAAAAACTTTTCAAAACATGTATAGAAACATCACCATTTTTGAACATATGATTGATTGTATCTTATCCTGACTTATTCGTGCAACAGAAACAATTAGTAGGCTATGTTACAAAATTTATTAACTTCTCATTAGTGGGTTATTTTCCATTCAAAGCCCTCCAAATGATAAAAGAGGCTTTAAATGGTATTTTTTGGTACCATATTAGAGTATTTAAATGAGATTTAGTTCTTTTTTCCCTGATATATTTCAAGGCTGAAGAACAACTGAAAATGCCATTAGAGTTGGCATTCGAATGATCTTTATCAGTGATATGATTCTAGGGAATTATTATAGCTAGCATCATTGCTAGTTAATTAGAGGGAGCCTATTGAATCAATAATTGGTAATTATACTGGCCATTAACCCAATAATCAGCTACCTTCCTATTATCAAACAAGTGGCTATTGGGTGAAAACTGACCAAGCTGACCTTGACCAAGCCAATTGTCCCACCTAAAGTAGCAGTTTCCAGAGTTAATCTTCCATTGAATATGCTATTCCATGTTATTTATATTTTTTATCATGTGCTTCCAGTTCAAGGAATCCACATAATCCCATTTTTTTCATATGGGGTTTGACCTTTGGCAGTATTTTGGTTTAAATGAAATCTTCCCACAATGTGTGATTAGTACTAAAGATCCACAATTGCTTATAATTTAAGCCAGGCACACATCTTTCGTGTTTCTCATTCCTACCCCTCCATCATGTATAGGATAGTTGAGATTCTTCTAGGGGGCCTAGTGGTATTTCTTCGTATCACATTTTAATCCCTAGTAAGAATCTTCCATCAAAATCTGTATTTGAGTGAGCACTATGGAGGGACTAGTAATGAAGATAGTAAATGAATTGGAAAAGCTTCAAGGACAAGTTTGATCAGCACAGCTCTGCCACCATAATTTATTTGCTTGGTTTGCCACCTTGTAAATCCTGCAACTCACTTTATTTTAAAAGTAAAAAAAATACAAAATCCTAGGTTTACCCACAAAAAATGGGCATCCTAGGTATATGATAATATCTTGTCTTTTCTTTAAACCAGTGATTCAGTTAATTATTTCTTTTCTACTGTCAAACACATTTTGATGAACCATGAAGTTCCTTTTATCACAAATGATCATTTTCCCTGAAGTGTCGTCAATGCTTTTGAGAGTCAGCATGATGAATTGGATAGATTTAGCCCTTCCTTAGGTAAACAAGATGGTATCATCAGCAAAAGTCAAGTGGTTGCCTTGGGAGGCCCTTCCCTCCATGACAAAACCATGATTGTCCTATTGATTGTGTAATCCATTTAAGGTTCTATAAAACATCTCTGAACCTAAAATAAATAGGGCAGGAGAAAGGGGATCTCTTTGGTTGAGGCCTCTAGTTGACTGGAAAAAACCAAATCTTCTTCCATTAATTATAATAGAGTACCAATTATTACACATGGTTCTCCACACCATATCTATGAATATTTCCCCAAAACCGATCTTTCTTAGGTCCAAACATATTTAAGCCCGAGAAATTCTATCATAGACCTTAGCCATGTAAAACTTTATAATGACATTACTACCTATGTTAGGCTATTTCATCTGATGGGTGATTTCCTTAGCCTACATGATATTCTCCGTTACAATTCTACCCTTCACAAAACAAGACTTATTGATGGATAGCAAAGTAGGTAGAATATGACTCAATCTTGTACTCAACATCTTGGATATTATTTAGCTAATGAAATAGTTCGGACAAATAGGACTAAACTCTTTCAGGTAGTTAGGATTGCTCACCTTTGGTAAAGTATAATACAAGTGTCTGAAAAATACTTGGGGATCTTTTGGACACTGAAAAATGAAATTACCACTCCCATCAAGTCTTGATTGATAATATGCCAACATTGTTTAAAGAAATATCCATTATTCCATCTGGCCCTGCAGTAGAATGGGGTTCATAGAGAAGACCACTTCTTGAAATTCTGTCATAGTAGGATGATAAGTAAGCCTTTCATTTTTTCCTTATTTACCATTCTAGGGATGCATTCAAGGCTTGACTTATTGGTACTTTTGTTATCCCCTCTAAACATTCGTTGAATGTATTCACAAGAAGCCTTACAAATCTTCTTATCACTCAGAACCATTCTTCATTTTGCTTAATTCTGTGAATGACAGTCTTCTCCTTTTAGAATTTGTATCCCCCTCCTTGAACCATTGCAAATGAAATTTTCGTTTCATGATTGCATCCTCTAACTTGAAAAATCTATTATAATTGGCATTAATTTCATGCAGAGTATCTCTAATTATATCACTATTGTTTTGGATCAAATTATTCTCAACATCTCTAACCTTTCCTTCACAATCTCTAACTTTTAGGAAGATGTCTGAAAATTACTTTTGGACCAATTACTTAAGGTGTTAGAGGATATTTTCATCTATATGTGAAATTTCCACATATTATTTCCAGTCACCTCCCTGTCCCAACAAGCTTTTACAATTCCTAAGAAGTTAGGGCTATCCACCCAACAGTTAAGGAATTTGAAGTACTTGGTATGACTCCCTTCATTGTTGATAATCTCTAATAATAGTGGACAATGATTAGAACTAGTATAATGGATGTGAGTAATAGAGTTTTGGGGTTTCTAGCTAGGTATCAGTTATAAGACCTCTATCAAGTCTTTTCCAGATTCATTGAGTGATGTCTCTATTATTGGACCAAGTGTATTTTTGGCCACTAAAACCAAAATCTATTAGTCCACAGGCTTCAATAATGGCAATGAAATCCAAAAAAATTTCAGCTATTATAAGGAATTACCCTTAAATTTTCAATGGTAGAATTTATAACATTGTAATACACATTGAGCACCAATGTTTGTCCTCTATCTTAGCTTGTTGGAGCATTTTATATCATAGAAGTCTTCTTAGATAATCTTTGAATTTTGCATAAACAATGTCATTGTGAATTGTTTTTGAAGCGTATTATTGATGAAGTCATATGTAATTTGCTGCTCATCCTGATCTCTAACAACGCAGTCAACATCACAAATCCAAAATAGCAATATTTTACCATTGTAGTTGGTTATTGAATTATCCATTGGTAGTTGATTCTTGAAAATCAAAACATTACAACTATCAGCAATAGTCTAAAGGATAGAAATAATATCCAAGTGATGTATTTTCTTTATCATTTTGCTTCTTTCCGTGACTCTCTGAGTGTTGATTCCCCTCACATTCCATATGATTGTACTAATCATTGGGAAACTCTAGAGTACAAAAGACATGTATTTGTTCTACCAACAGTGACTGTTTTTATGTCCTTATTTTGAAGATTAAATTTATCATGCTTCAAACATCTTGGAGATAGACCTTGTTTTTGAGTAACATGTTGACTTTCCTCTTTCATGTCCTGATAATTTTGAGGACTAAATTCTCTTATCAAAGAATCACTAGTCTCATCATCAGCGGGTTCCTGTCCATGTTGATTTTCCCTTTCCACTTTGTCTTCTAAATTGATAACTTCATATTAATCAATCAAAGGGATCAGATTGATTTTCCAGTTGCCATGTTCTTCATCAGTAGGTGACCTAGGAGGAGGTGTCAAAATTTTGGTCTGCTCAGAAGTGTTATGCTGACCCTGTAGATTCTCCTCATCATCAAGTTCATTTCTTTTATTCACTCTCATGTCTTGTTAGTTTAGATGATCTGTCTCTCCTTGTTTGTTCATTCTTCTCTTAGCAATATCTCTTTTTTGTTTGCTATGTTTCTTTATGCTCATTGGGGTATTTTCTACATAACCCTTAATAACATTGTTGCCCATTTTCCTTTTCAATGATATATCTTCTTTGAGACATATTGCTTTTAGATTCCATGTTTTGTTTTCCTTTATGAACATCCTTGTTGCTAGTGTGCCTCCTTTTAAATTGTTGCTCCTTTTCATGAATCTTCTGCGTGTCCTTTTTTCTCTACTCTTTCCTGCTATTTTGGTGTTTAAGGTTAGAGTTTTTGTAAGTGTCTTCCTCCGTATGCGAATAATAAGGTAGGTTCCCCTGTTTGGTTACCCCATCCTGCATGTTAGGAATGTTCTCTTGACATTCCCCTTCTATACGTCCAACATCTACATCCATCAAAGTCTCATTGATTTGCAGTTTACTTGATATATGGATTTAAGTTATGGTACCCGAATTATTATTTATTCCTTCTTCTTGTTGCTTCAGTAGTGATTTATTTGGTCTGCTTATCATTTGTTCCATATCTTTATTTCCTTTTCTTGTGTTCCTTTTTTGATTTGTTTCCTGGTCTGTATTATGTTCCTCTTCCTGCAAGGTTAGTTTACTAAATATATTGTTATGGTGATTTGTATTCATACCTCCCAGTTGTCCTTGTTTTTTTTTTGTTGTTCTTTGCTTCTTGATCTGAGGTTGAAGTAGTACTCCAAACAACTTTTTGTCCTGTCTCCTCTTGGGCTCTTTGGTTTGTTCTCCTTTGAATATGTCGTTCCTCCCCTTTTTACTGCATTGGTTGTTGTTGCTTACCACTTTATTTAGCTTTTTTCTGTAAATGCTCCATGCCTTCTGTTGGTTTATTCTGCATTATTTCATGTGGTTTGTTGTTCTATTTTTCTTTATTTCTATTTCTCTTGTCAATCTATTTCTCCTTCCTTTGTCTATACTCCTCATCTCTTATCCAGGCCTTCCATTCTTTTACATCATGACCTTGATGTCAATAATATTCACAATAGTGGGGAATATTCTAATATTCAACAGGTTGCTAAACACCTATGGTGTCATTATTATTAAGACCAATCCACAGATGTCGAGGTCTAGGTTTTGTTAGTTTAATTTGCATCTTAACCTTAGCCATTATTTCCCTTGATCTCTTGTTGAATTTTGTTGTCCAATTAAAGAACCTTCCCTACATTCTTTACAAGAGGAATGAGCAATGGTTTCTTAAAAAAGTGCTAGGGTAATCCAGGAAGAAGAATCCACACTGGTACAATAGGGGTCTCTTCTTCTGGGGTAAAGAACGGAGTCCAAGACTGAATCCTCATAAGTTTGCCTTCTATGGTCATTATTTGCTGAATCCAAACAGTATTGTAGTCAAGCTCATTTTGGAGATAAAGAAAGGCATGTTTGCCATTATAGTGTTCAATGTTGACCCCTTCCCCATTAAGTTGAGTCTATTGGATGAAACATTTCCTAATGAGATACACTTTAGGTATATTAGTGCTAATCTTACCAACCAAAGTATATTTGCAATCCACTGTTAAGGGTATGCATATAATCATGCATGTCAAATATTATAGCTGGTTGATCCTTTTTATTGGTTAGTCTAGGTTTGATTGTTAGTACTATATTAGGTCTTTGGGCTTCAAAGATTTTCCTCAGTCTCATAGCTAGAGTTTGAACCACAGTGTAAGGGGGTAGTTCCGGGACTTTCTCTTGCTTAGAATTACTTTGACTTTTAGCAGTATTATTCTTAGCAATCTTGGGGAAGCTAGCATTTCGGTTGAAAATTATAGTAGGGGGGTTTCATTTGTCAAAATTACTAGAGATATTAGGAAAATATCTATGATACACATTAAGATCACAAACCTTCCCAGTATCTTCCTTCTTCATTTCCCCTCATATCTCATTCCTATTAGCATAACTTGTCCTTAAAATCTACAACAATAGTTCCTATGCCATGATTATGAACATGACCAACACTATTACGATAATTAAGGTCATTAACAAAATCAGTAGTGATGGGGACCTTACCTGTCTGTTCTATTTCCATGTCTTGATCCTTATAGTTGTGATGTTTATCCTATAACTTATTCTTACTAGATTCTTTCCTTTCCATTTCTTTCCTTTTTGATGGTGTTGTTCCATCTTTGGGATGATATTTTCCCCTCGTATTACCCCCTACTAAACCATGTGAAAGAGTTTCAAAATATATGACATTCTTTGGATCTCACCTTCATTCATAGGTACATCATTCAGTTTTTCTACTTTACTCCTCTTCTCAGCTATAGATCTTTTTGCTTCCTCAAAAGAGTCAATTGATGTAGTTTTTAAACTCCGTAAGTGGAATACGAATTATTATACACATTCTATGATTTGGAGATTCCATTATCATCTCTTTTTTGTTGTTTAAACTATTTACCGACAATTTTATCATCCAAGCTTTGACCCTCAATTCCACTTGGAATCGTCGTTAGATAAATGTCCTTCCCTTGAGAAAAAAATCCTAGTAGAGATTTCTTGCATACCTTCTTGTTGGAGGGTCTTATTTATGGGTTGTCTATCGCGACTTCCGGCTGCACTTACCCCCAATTGAGCCTCATTCTTTCTATCGATTGGCTTGTTAAAATTTCTTTATTGATTAGTCTATTGTCGCTCCTGTTGAGTACATTTGTTCAAATTTTACTTTAAATTCTTGATATGATCTAATAGATTTTGGCGAAGTATTCTCATGTTCCTCCTTCGTCTCTCTTCGCGACTTCTCTCAGTTTGCCATATCGTTGAGATGTGAAGTTTCTTAGTTATGATTTGAGACTAAGAGGGATTTTTTTCGTACTGCGTTTCACATCCCAAATCGTCTCTACTGGTACTGTTTAGGTGGCTCAGAGGGTACTATTGTTGCCTTACGCGCCTATTCAGTCAGTCTGAACTAGCCGTTGGACTTGTAACGGTCTAAAGTTTTTAGAGAGGTTTGGTTGAGAGAGAGAAATTAGAGAGAGAACTAATTTATCTTTTTTGTATTTTGGTCTTGGGTTTTAAGGTTAGTGGTTTAGGGTTAGGGTTAGGATTTAGGTTTGGGTTAGGATTAGGATATATGTTATTTCCAGTTTCAGGGTTTGGGGCTTAGGATTGAAGGATAAAAATCTATGATTTAGTGTTTTTTTTTTTTTGGCGATTTTTGACTTAGGGTTTTTTTATGGACTAAGGGTTTAGGGTTTGGGTTAAGGTGTAGGTTTTTTTTTTAGGTTTTAGGATTCACGCTTTAGGATTTGATGTTTAATATCTATGGTTTAGTATTTAATGTTTGGTTTTTTATATTTTGAGTTTTTTGAATACCATTAGAGGGGTAGGGGCTAAGCACCAACCTCAGGCCTTACCATTTCACAAAAATAATATTCAAAGAGGGGGACATAGACCTAACCTCTAGACCTATAAGTGTTTTGGTTCAATTTCCTAAAGAAATCTTACCCTCACCTTACAATAAGATGAATCCTAAAATTTATATACCTAGAACAGAGTACTCCTCTCAATACATAGAATCTAGGAAGCATAAATTAGGGAGACTCTCCCCTTACATCTCAAAAATTAAATAATCTAACTTAAACTATTCAAGGAAGCTATATTGTGGGTCAAAGCATAGTTGAAAAACTATTTGAATGTTTAAGGTGGTTATTTCATCTTCTTTGTCTTTTTCCTTTTGAAGCTTCGCATCTCTATTAAGTCTAACTGAAAATAAGCCTTTGCCTCTATAGATAACTCTTGACTGGTGTAATAGCTTTCCGGACAAGTGATTTTTTGGCTATGTTTTGACAATGCATCAGCCACCTAGTTACCTTCCCTAAAAACATGACTGCATTTGAATTCCTCAATTTGAGCTATGAGGCCTCTCAATTTGTCCAATTCATTGCATATCCTCCATTTAGGACTAGTTTTTTGGACTATCCGATTAACAGTTAGCATGGAATCCATTTCAAAAATGATCTTTATGTAGCCTAGTTCCAGTGCCCATGACATACCAAAGATGGCTACTCCTATTTCTTAATTATTTTTTGTACCACTTCTAAGGGGTGAGGTAAATGCTAGGATAAGATCGCCTTCATGATCCATTAAAATGCCTCCTGCCACTATCTTGCCCGGGTTGTCTCGTGAACTTCCATTAGTATTAACCTTGATCCATTGATTAGGTGGTCTTGTCTAGGCTATATTTTTCATCTTTGTCACATTTTTACATCTTTCAGCCAATTGGATTATTCTACACCAAGTAGGGGTCCTGCTAACATAAGGAAAAACAATTTATATGTTTATAGTTATCACTATAAATCATACATTACTCTGGTGCCATTAGGGGTTTTGGCTCAATATATACTTACAGATCTATGTTTCCATAAATTCTAGTAGATGAGTATTGGGAAAGTCTGGAAGATGAGTTTAGGTGATTCATTGTTTGTTTCACTGACCACCATTGAGTTATAAGATGCCTCAATGAGCTTTGATCAACTTCAACCCCTTCTTTGTTTGCAAAATATATCTAGACCTCCCTAAAAAATTTACCATTGTTGAAGATATGGGTGATGGTATCTGATCCTGCCTTTTTCTTGCAACAAAAACAACTATATGGTTCTAAAAAAAATTACTTAACTTCTCATTAGTAGGCAACTTCAAATTTTAAGATATACAAAGGAGGAAGGATGCTTTAAATGGTGTGTGCCTGTACAAAATGAGAGCCCTAAATTCATCTTTAAGTCTTTTTTCCCTTATTTTATTCAAAGCTGAAGAACAAGTGAACATGCCATTGTAGTGTACTATACAATAAGCTTGGTCTGTAGTTTGTTGTTGAGGAACACGTATTACTAAGATTAGGAGGTGCCTTTTGCACAAACATTTTCTAGTTCCATTGGCCGTCTACAAAACATTCAGCTACTTCCTTGGTGTCAAACCTTTGACTGCTGCTAGAAAACTGAGAAATATGTCCTTCCACAATCCGGTTGTCCCACCAAAAACAGCAATTCCCTGAGTTCATATTCCATTGAATGTGTTGCTCAACATTACACATGTAGTGTATCATGTGTTTCAAATTCATTGAATCCCCAAAATCCCATTTCTTGAACATAGGATTTGTTCTTTTAAAGTATTTAGCTTTGGTGAATACTCCCCATAGTGTGTGCTTGGCTCTAGAGGTCCACCGTTGATTATATTAGAAAGCTACGATCACACATCCGTCAGAGTTATCATTCCCACCCCTCCTTCCTCAATACGATAGATGAGATTCTTCAAGGATCCCAATAATACTTCTTGTTTTCATTCATCCATCCCCATAATAAGTTTTCCATCAACATTTATTTTCTTAAGTATTGTGGAAGGGGGTGATAGCTGAAATTAAATGACAGGGCAAGGCTTGAAGAAAATGCTTAATTAACACAGCCCGACCTCCATAGTTTAGTTTCTTTGTTTTCTGCCCTATAATCATGCAAATAACTTTATAGACAAGGTCAGAGATGTATTAAATCCTGGGCCTACCCAAAAAAGTGGACACCCGAGATAAGTGGTAATACCCTACTTCTATTTGAACCCAATGATCCTTTTAATTCTTTCATTTGTCCTGTCATAAAAATTTTGATGCACCATAAAGTGACTTTTCTCACAATTAATCAACTAGACAGAAGTATAAATGAAAGTTTCCTCAAAACCTATCTTCCTTAAGACCAAGCATATGTAAGCCCAAGAAACCAATTCATAGTCCTTAGCCATGTAAAGCTTGATAATGACATTTCTACATGTGTTTGGCTTTTTAATCTGATAAGTGATTTATTGAGCCAGCATGATATTTTCAATTATACTTCTACCCTTCATAAATCATGTCCGGTTGAGAGTAATCAAGTTAGGGAGAATAGGACTGAATATTGTACTCAACAGTGTGTAGATGATTTTACTAATAAATTGATCAGACTAATAGTCCTTAACTTTTTCAGTTTGTTTTTATTATACACCTTGGGTAGAAGAACAATAAAAGAATGAGAAAAGTACTTGGGGAACTCTTGGCCACTGAAAAAAGCTAACAACACCCCCATCAAGTCTTGATTGATAATGTGCCAACATTTCTGAAAGAAATACTTATTTATACCATCAGTCCTTATTGCAGAATTGCGGTTCATAGAAAAGACTACTTCTTGTAGCCTAGTAATAGTAGGTTGAGAATATAAGTCTGTCATTTTTCTCTTGATTTACCATTCTAGGGATATACTCGGTTTTTCTCATTGATACTTTTCATCTCCCTTGTAAACAAATCTTAAAAATACTCACAGGAAACCTCTCCTATGTTCTTATCTTCTACAGTCCATTCCTCTTTATCATGGGTTTTGTAAATAATAAGCCTTCTCCTTCTACCCCTTATCAAGGAATAAAAGAATTTAGTGTTAGAATCGCTCTCCTTGAACAAGTGTAACTAAGATTTCTATTTCATAATAGCGTCCTTAAACTTGAGATATCAAATGTATTGGGCATTAATTTAATGAAGACTTCCTCTGTTGGTAAAACTATTGGTTATAATCAAATTTTCTTTTCTGGTAGGAGTTTGGTGTAACAGGTTTCTCCTACTCCACTTCCCCTCTTCCCAAAATTCAGCCACATTAAAATTATTAAATATGTTGCTATGGGTGGTAAACTGAGCCAGTGGTCCGCTGCCCAGCCAGTTATCCCACAATAATGAATAGTTCCCAGCTTAAAGCTTCCAACGGATGTGTTGCTCATCATGTTGTATGTTCATAAGCATCTGTTTCCAGGTTAGTAAATCTCGATTATCCTTTTTTTTTTCTTAGTGGATTAGATATTTCACAATATTTTTCTCTCAAAAACTCTCCTCATTGTTTTATTTTGTTCGAAAGATCCACCTTTCTTTGAATTGAAAATATCTTGCAAGTTTCTCAACCCCCGTTCATCATAAGGGTAAATTAGATTTTTCCATGAATCCATATGATAACTCTTTCTATAAATTTTCCATCCCCAGAAAAAGTCATCTATAACCATTTGGATTTGCCTTAGTATTGTGGTTGGAGGTGTCACTGCAGATAGAAGGTGGATAGAAAGAGTGTGAAGAACATGTTTTGTAATAATTTCCTTGCCTCCATTGGTTAATTTTATGGTTTGTGAACCTGTAATCGTCAATAATCCTTGTTAAAAAGATCAGAAAAATAGATATTCCTAGGCCTACTAACAAATTAAAGTCAGCAAAATAATTAATAGGGTCTTGCTTTTGTTTGAAACATGTTCGCCTCTTTATTCTATCTCTAGTTCTATTGAAAGCATTAAATTGTAGCATAATGTGCATTTTGTCTCCATTGATGAGTTGGCCAGAAGTATCTTCATACTCCTTTAAAGTTTCCATAAGGATTTTTAGAGTCTTGCATCTTCCAGATGTGAATAGAATAATGTCATCAACAAAACTCAAATGATTAACTTGAGGCCCTCTCATTTCCATGAAGAAACCATGATATTCCGATGGTTGTGAAGTCTGTTTAGAGATCTTGATAGTACCTCAACACATATAATAAATAGGGCCGGAAAAAGTGGATCACCTTTCTTGAGACCTCTGGAGGAGTGAAACAAATCATATCTCTTACCATTGACAATGATTGAGTACCAGTTATTAGTCATTATTCTCCACACCATATCAATAAATACCTCAGCAAATCCCATTTTCCTCGCACCAGACACATATATGTGAAGAGACCCTGTCATAAGCTTTTGCTTTAATAATAACATTGCTAACAATATTGGGTTCTTATATTTTGTGAATGATTTACTGAGCAAGCATGATGTTCTCAAAAATACTTCTACCTTTAACAAACCCAGATTGGTTAGAAGAGATTAAAGGAGGGAGGATAGGGCTATGTCTGTTGCTCATTAGCTCTTAAAAGATCTTGCTAGTAAAGTTACTCATACTTATTGCCCTATACTCAGTCATATTGTTTGGATTGTTCACTTTAGGGAGAAGCACAATACAAGAATGGGAGAAGTATTTAGGAATCATCTGTCCACTAAAAAAGGCCCGTACAACTCCCATTAGATCATTCTTGAAAATACGCCAAATTTTATTAAAGAAATATCCCTTCATTCCATCAGGACCAGGTGCAAAATTAGGATTCATAGAGAAAACCACCTATTTATGTAATTCCATACTAGGAACACTGTTGAGCTGGGAATTTTGGTCTTGATTAATTATTCTTGGAATGCATTCCAAGTTATGCTCACTGATAAGCTTTTCTTCAACAGTAAAGATTTCTTTGAAGTGCTCACAAGCTACCTGAGCAATGTTGTCATCACCTTTTATCCAATCTATATTTTCATTGACCACTTTATGAATAAATTACTTCCTTCTTCTAACCCTTATCACAGAATGGAAGTATTTGGAGTTAGTATCACTCTCTTTGAACCATTGAGGATAGGTTTTTTATTTTAAAATATTGTCTTCAAACTTGCGAAACTTGATGTGCTTAGCATTAAATTGATAAATGATGCTTCTATTTTAGTCACTTTGGTTAGTGATGTAATTTTCTTCCACATGTGAACTTGTTTCTCGTACATCCTAACCTTTGGGAAATATCACCAAATTCGTTCTAAGACGAACAACTAAGAGCGTTGGACATCCTTTTCATTGTTTGGTGAAATATCCACATACTTGTACCTACTACTTCCCTATCCCAACAGGTTTTTATTGTTTCCATGAATTAAGGGATGTCTACCAAACAATAGAGAAATCTGAAGTACTTGATATGATCAGTAGACGTGGAAACCATTTCCATAAGAAGAGGGTAGTGATCAGACCCAGTAGATGACAAGTGAGTTATAGTTGTTTGAGTAATCTTTTCCAACCAAGAATCGGTTACCATATCACTGTCATTAATACCTCTCTTTTTGGACCATGTGAATTTTTGACCACTAAAATTGATGTCCAAAAGGCCACAATCTTCAATGACAACAATAACATCTATACTTTTCCTCATGTTATAAGGCACCCCTCCAGGTTTTCGTCCATAGAAGTTATAACATTGAAATAACCAACAACACACCAAGGGTTATCATTCAAGGAAGCTTACTGAATAATTTTTTCCGAAAGAGGTCTTCTGAGGTGATCTTTGCATTAAGTAGAGGCAAAGGTACCCGTTAATTGATATTGTAATTCATTGTGTTTCATGTTGCAAGTGATTTGCTGTTCATCTTCATCAAGAATATTAAAGTCAATATCACTACTCTAGAAAATCGAAATATTACCATTACAATTACTAGAAGCATTTTCCATGTCTAACTGCACTTTAAAGCTTTGGACATGAACACTATTTTAAAAAGGTTCCACACTGGTAATAACTAATAAATGGTGGACCTTCATGAGCATCTTGATTCTCTCCAACACTCCTTGAGTGTTGATCCATCTCACATTTCATATGATTGTACTAATCATTTAGAAGATCTCAAGGAAAAGATCCTAGTATTAGGTCTGCCATCAAAGTTGAATTTGTCATGTTGAAAACCCTTTGGAGATAGACCCTGACTTTGAGTTACTATCGGATTTCATTCTCTAGGTTATGATCATTATGAAGACTAAAAGCCATAATAAGGGACTTACTAGTCTCATCATCATCATCGGGCTCTTCTAGAGATTGATTATCCCTATCAAGCTCTTCTTCAGAATTATCCATAGAATATTCATCATATATTAGCACTGTATTAAATTAACACTTTTGTTGTCTCTTATGAGGAGCATCTGATGTTGGTTGAGTCATATACTTAGCCTGTAAGGGAAGAATATCTAATCCATGGTTATCATCCACCATGACAAATTTGTTACATGATTCTTCCCTTTTTTCCTGCTCCTGTTCACTTTCCCTATGTTGCTGCCTGTTCAGTATCCTTTTTGCAGCATCTATTTTTTGTTTGCTAGGCTTATTCTTCGTCATAGGTTTGATATCAGGACTATGTGTACCACTTTGTCTCCCTTGATCTTCATCATTACATATTTCAGATTGTTTTTTTCTGTTCATATTCCTTGGCAGTGTGTTTGCTGGTGTCTCTATTCTTCACCTGTTGCTGAATTTGTTGTTGATCCCCTTGTTTTTGTCTGTTCTTTGTACTATTAAAGGATCTATGGTCTGTACTAGGGTGAAAATCCAACCAATCATGCATAACATGAAGCAAATTCCTCTTTTGGTAGCCCCATACTTCAAATTAATGGCTATCTCCTAACACCCCCCCATCCATACCTCCATAAACTTCTTCAGTATAACAACATCAACATTAATAATATTGGGGGTTTTGGGATTTTGGAGTATTGAAACAATACATGTGCTCTGGTACTGGTTGGTTGTAGTAGCTTGTTGGTTTTATAAGTTATGAATGTTTAGGTTGTTCCTTACAGTAGGGTTCTTAGAAGTCCCATTTTTTGGTTGGTCTGCCTGCTCTACTGCTTGCTTGGACTTTCCTTCTCCTGTTTGATTTACCTCCTGTTATTCCTGCATATCAAGGTTAGCAAAAATATTTTGAGTCTTAAATTTAGGTATACCTGTTGTTTCCTGCTCCTGTTGGTGTGTGCTACTACTTTTTTGTTTTGGAGGTGAGACAGGTCTCAAAACTGACTTGCCGGTGGTTTGATTTTGATATTTTTGTTGCCTCTTTTTTTACTGCATGCCACTACTTGAGTTCTTCCTTTTGACTTGTCTTTTGTTGATACTTAGTTCTTTCTTTGAACTCAAAGTTACTTGCGTACTGTCCTTGAATCTTGACCTGACCCCCCTGTTTCTGATCTTCCTTTGATTTTCTTTAAGTTTCCCATTCCTTCCTTTTCCTAATCTCTTCATCCCTCATTTTAGTTGTACACTCCTCTTCCATATTCCCTGATGCATGTAGTACATGCAGTAGTTTAGGATGCCCTCATATTCAACTTTCTACCACCTTCCTTTATTTGGGTTAGAGCTTTTGAAACCCAACCAAACGTAGGAAGGTCTAGTTTTGGTAATATCCACTTGAGCTTTGACGGTAAGAATGCTACTTCTAGTTCTTTGAGATGATGGTGAGTCTAAGAATAACACCTTCCAGATTGAACTAAGAAGAGTTTTTAACAACACTTTGTTATAGAAATGCAAAAGAAAACAAGGAATAGCCACCCAAATTGGGACAATGAGAGTCTCCTCTTTAGGGGTAAAATCAGGATTCCATGTTTCTATCCTCATCACATGGCCTTCAATGTTCTTCCTAAGATTTGTTCTAAAAGTTTGGTAATCAAACTTATTGTGAAGGTCAATGTAAACATGCCTAGCATTGAAGTGTGTAATTTTCACAATCCCGGTGAGGTGAGTTTGGAGTATGAAACATTTTCTAACTAACTCTAGTTAGGAATTGTATTAGTAAATTTTCCCAGTAGTGTGTACTTACACACCCCACCAACCTTCACATAGTACTCATCCTCCTCAAGAAGCACAACTGGGAATCCTTGCGTAGTTGTATGTATAGGATCGTTAAAAACTATACGGATTTCATTCTTATCTTGGTTATATCTTAATCTTGCAGCAAATGATTGCACACCATTATAAGGAGCCGGCTCAGATATTTTATCAAGCTTAGAATTATTAGTAGAATTTTGACCACGCATCTAATTATTTATAGCAGTTCCCTAACCTTCATTATTGCCTTGCTTAGTAAATTTGTCAATTTGAGAGTTAGGCTCATACCTTCTGTATTTATTGGATATCTTGGGGAACTTTCTTCGGTAATTCATTTGAGCTTGATTTGATTGATTAGTCCCAGCCTGCACTTTAGAATGTTCCTTTTTCCTTCCCTCTTTTCCTTGACTCTATTTAGTGGATGGTTTGGATACGTCAACCTTGTTTTGTGCATTCTTCCAAATCTGCACTTCCATGTATGATTGCTTCAGTTTTTTACTTGAAGGCTCCTGGCTTTGTAGTTGACTGTTAGCAGCATTCCCACATTTATCATTTTTGTTTGTTGTACCTTGTGAATTACCTGCAATAAGATTAGTAGTTAGTTGTGATGAGATACCTACATAGACAAAAGAAAAACGTGCAGATTGTATAGCATTTGATGAAGCTTTTGTGTGAAGCCCCTTCGTGTTCATGGTCTTGTCCTCTTATGCATTCAAGTTCTCCCCCACTTGGACATAGTTTACTTCCCCCATTGTTGTCGTTCCATTTGATTAAGAATTAGTAAGGTGGTGCCATTTTAAGCATTACGATCAGAATCAGAGGTTATTTCTTTACTATCATGATTTTCTTTTAGAATTCATATCGTAGAACTAGAAGAAATTGTCAGATTCATATTGACATTTATTCCTCCATTTATCTGGTCAGAATAGACTGTTGGATAGTTGTCTTCAGCTTGAGAAACAGTATTGTTCGACGTGCATCCATGGATTCCGACCTTTCAAACTGTATTTTTGCTGGAGTTCTCCTCATTGGCGATTCCACCGTCCATTTCACCAGGAGTTTCGGTGAGATGGCACCATCAGTTGGGGAAAAAAACCCAATGGTAAAATCCTTAAGAGGTTTGCCTTAAAAGGATCTAAATTGAGTGCCTGATTAAAGAGACACACTCGAAGATTCTTCAACAGCCACCTCTCGATCCTAGTTGATTACGATGGTAAAATGGATAATTTTTTGATATATGATAGATCTTGATGCGCAGTGTTCATTGAGATCATCATTTCTTCTCGATTCCACCTATAAAATTCTTAGGAAATATTTTGTCGTTCTCCATCGAACTCCCCTTCCGTCATTGCAACGTCTATCGCATCTTTCACTGTGGTTTCGAAGAGTTCTAGGATTGATCTTGGAGCATGCTACTATGGGGTTTGTTGCCCTTGTCCAGGCGCTCATGCGGTCTTTGGTCTGGCGGTGTTTAGCTTACCATCGGCGGCGCACGTCTATGACTTTTTAGTAGCCATTGTAGATAGAGGAGAGAGTTTCTTCAAAGATATAGCAAAAATCTTGAAAATGAGGGTTTTCGGGGGAATGGTATTTTGGGATTAGGGTTTTGAGTTTATGGTTTATTGTTAGGGTTAGGGTTAGAGTTTTTATTTCTTTGATTTTTAGTTTTTCGGGTATAGGGTTTATGATATGAAGTTTAATATCAATGGTTTAGTGTTGGATTTTTGGGTTTGGTATTTTGAGCTTTGGATTTAGGGTTTATGGTAAAGTTTTAGGGTTAGGGTTAAGGTTTTTTTTAGGTTTTACGGTTTGGGGTAGAGGATTTGAGTTATAATATCTATCATTTAGTGTTTAATATTAGGGTTTTGGTATTTTGAGCTTTGAATTTAGAGTTTAGACTTTAGTGTACGGTTTAAGGATAGGGATAGGGTTAGGGTTCGCGTTAGGGATATTGTTAGGGTTAGGGTTAAGGGTTTTTTTAGGTTTTACGTTTTGGGGTTAAGGATTTTTGGCTTAAAATCAATAATTTAGTGTTTAACATTTGGAGATTGGTATTTTAGGCTTGGGGTTTTAGGTTAATGGTTTAGGACTAGGGTTAGGGTTAAGGTTAGGGTTAGAGTTTGGGTTATGGTAAGGGTAAGGGTTAGTTTTTAGTTTTTTTATCTGTTTTAGGGTTTGTGGTGTAGGGTTTTAGGTTTAAAATCTATGATTTACTGTTTATTGTTAAGGATTTAGTATTTTGGACTTAGGTTTTTTTTTATAACTTCTTGTTTTTTGGACTTTAGGTGTAGGGTTTAGGGTTAGTGTTACGATTAGAGTTAGGGTGTATTTTTTTAGGTTTTATTGTACAGGTTTTAGTAGTTGTTGTTTGAAATATATCGTTTAGTATTTAATGTTTGCGTTTTTGTATTTGGGCTATGAGTTTAGAGTTTAGGGTTTAGGGTTAGGTTTTAGGACTGGGATAGGGTTGCGGTTCGTGTTAGGGATACGGTTATGGTTAGGGTTAAGGTTTTAGTGGTTAATGTTTAAGTTTTAGTATTTTAGGCTTGGGATTTAAGGTTATTAACATAAGTTTGGGTTAAAATTAAGGTATGGTTAGGGTTTGGTTTAGGGTTTAGGTTGTTTTTAGGGTTTTTGGTTTAGGATTTGAGGATTAAAATCTATGGTTTAGTTTGTGTTTGGGTGTTCGTATTTTTGACTTAGATTTTTTTTAACTTGAGGTTCAGGGTTTAGAGATTACAGTTATGGTTAGGGTTAGGGTGTAGGTTTTTTTTTGTTTTTATACTGCAGGGTTTAGTATTTGAGGTCTAAAATCTATAGTTTAGTATGTAATGTTTCTGTTTTTGTATTTTAGGCATATGTTTTCGGGTTTATTGTATAGGGTAAGGTTTCAGGAGAAGGTTATGTTTAGGGTTATGGTTAGTGTTTTGATTTTTTAGAATTTCTTATTGAGGGTTTAGTATTTTAGGTTTAATATCAATAGTTTAGTGTTTAGTGTTTTGACTTTGGTAATTTTTGCTCGGGATTTAGGGTTTATGGTAATTTCAGGGTTAGGGTTAATGTTAGGGTTAGGGTTTAGGTTGTTTTTAGGTTTAGGGTTTGGGGATAAGGATTTGAGTTTTTATATCCATTTTTTTGTGTTTAATGTTGGTTTTTTAGTATTTTAGACTTTGGATTTATGATTTAGGGTTTAGGGTGAGGGTTTGTGTTAGGGATAGGGTTAGGGTTTAGGGGTTTTGGTAGGTTTTAGGTTTTTGGGTTTAGGATTTTTAGTTTAAAATCTATCGTTCAATGTTTAATATTTGGGTTTTGGTATTTTGGGCTTATTTTTTAGCTAAATTGTTTAAGGTTTGGGTTAGCATTTTTTTTTAGGCTCTAGGGTTTTTGTCTTATGATTTGTGGTTTAAAATCTATAGTTTAGTGTTTCATATTTGGGTATTTGTATATTGGAATTACTATTTTTTATGGTATTATTTTTAGTTGAATAACCCTTTGAGGGGTAGGGGTTGAACGAAACCCCCAAGCGTTATCATTAATAACAAAAAAAAGTACAAGGAGGGGGGCATAAACCTTACCGCTTACCTAAGATGGTCCAGAGTTGACTTCAAAAGGAAGTCAACTCTTTCCCTTACATTAGAGATGAAATCAAAATACTATGTACCTAATGAGAGGACTCCTCTCAATACAAAGCATCTAGAAAACATAAACTAGGAAGACTCTCACTTTACAAGAAAGCCTATAATCTAACCTAACCTATTCAAAGTACCTATAATTTTAATTATAGTTAAGATGAAAATATTTAAGGAAAATCAAGAAGGTTCCTTAATCCTTTTGGTCTTCTTCCTTATAAAACTAGGCATCTGCAAGAGATCAAGGTAATAGTATTATTTTGCTTCTATAGGCATTTGCTGGTTGTTGAAGTAAACCTTTGTAGAATTTATCTTGTGGCTGTGTTTTTATAGTGCATAAGCCACCCAATAAGCTTCCCTGAATACATGTAAGCATTTGAAGTTTTGGGTTAGAGAAATGTGGTTTTGTTGCCTTCCGAACTGTCTAATAATGATCCATTGCGGGAGAGCCTTCTCTAAGATCCAATGAACAACCAATTGGGAGTCAAGTTCCAATATTATCTTCCTATATCCAAGTTCAATTGCCCAAGTCAATCAAAAGATTGCTGCCTCAATCTCGGTCTTGTTGTTACTTCCCTCTCCAAGTGGTGTTGTGAAGGCCATCACCAACCTCCCATTTTTGTCCCTGAAGAGACCACCAGCGCCTAACCTGCCTTGATTAGTGATGGCGCTACCATCTGTGTTTACTTAAAGCCACTGATCTTTAGATCTAATTCATGTCACCATGTACAACTTGATTTCGTGCACGCACCTCTCACTCATTTGGATTAAATTTGTCCATTTTGCCGGACATTTATCTTGAGGAAAGGCAGTAGGGCTTAGGTTTTAGGGTGTAAGGTTAGAGTTAGCGTTAGGTTGTAGTTTTTTTTAGGTTTTATTGTTTAGGGCTTAACATTTGATGTATAAAATCTATGGTTTAATATCTAATATTTGTTTTTGGTGTTTTGAGTTTTTTTAGTTGAATTACCCTGTGAGGGGTAGGGGCTGACCAACACCACTAGGCCTTATCATTAAAAACAAACAAAAAATACAAGTAGAAGGCCATAAACCTACCCTCCAACCTAATATGGTTTAGAATCAACTTCCCAAATGAAATCAACTTCTCCCATTACATAAAAGATGGAACTAAAATACTAAGCACCTAAGGAAAGGACTCCTTTCAATACAAAGTATCTAGGAAACATATACTAGGGAGACTCCCCTTTACATGACTACCTATAAACTAAACTAACCTATTCAAAGTATCTATCATTTTAATTATAGCTATGTTGAAAAGTTATAAAGATGTTAAAGGAGTTTCCTAAATCCTTTTTATCTTCTTCCTTCTAAAGCTAGGCATCGGCAAGAGATCAAGGTGATAACATGACTTTGCTTCCTCAGGCATTTGCTGGCTGTTTAAGTAAACTTACGGAGTAGAAGTCTTGTGGCTGTGTTTTGAAAGTTCATCATCCACCCAATTTGCTTCTCTAAATACATGTAAGCACTTGAAGTTCTAGTTTTGAGAGATTTGTAGCCTTCCCAAGTTTGTGATAATGCTCCATTGAGGGACTGCCTTCTTTAAGATCCATGGTAATACCAATTGATAGTCAAGTTCCAATATTATGTTCTGATACCCTAACTCTATTGTCTAAGTTAAACCAAAGATAGCTGCCTCTATTTAAGCTTTGTTGTGTGTTCCTTCTCCAAGTGGTGTTGTGAAAGCCATCACCAATTTGCCATGATTGTCTCTGTAATACCACCAACCCCAAGCCTGCCTGGGTTAGGAAGTGCAGTGACATCAATGTTTACTTTGAGCCACTAATTTGTAGGTTTAATCTGTGTCAGCAAGGTCACCTTGACATCATGCACACACTTCTCACTCTTTTGAATTAAATTTGTCCACTTTTCATGCCATTTAACATGAGGGAAGGCAGTGTTAAGCATCATGTAATTGTCCTTGTAGATTGCATACTTCACCCAAGTGATGTTTGTTGTTTTGCCTCCATACTTGGCTGCACAACTATTCTTCCATAGGTTCAAACAAATGAATATAGACATAGCTTTTAGGAGCATTTTGTGGGCTGCACTCTTTTGCTTGGCTGTCCACCCTTGCTAGATCAGTAGTTGCAGTGAGGACTTGTCTGGCTACATTCCTGCTCTGCCTGCAAAGCTGCTCCACACCTTTGTTGCAAAATTTATTGTGTTGAATATGTATTCTATGCAGTCCATACCTGATCTATCACGACAATTAACACAATGTGATGGCTCAATGCCAAAGTTAGTTCGTTTTTCATTAGTAATGAGTTTACCCCTAAGGGTTCTCCATATTTAAAAAGATGACTTTAAATGAATGTTCTTATGCAATAAAAGAGAGTTGAAATGATTTTGAGCTTCTTTTTCTCAGATATCCTTCCAAGCTAATTAGCATCTAAAGCCTACATGGGTGTTGAGATTCCATACTGCCTGGTCTGGCAGTTGTTGCTGAGGGGAAATCTCTTTTGCAAGAACGTTGGAGAGTTGGCTAGCAGGTGACTGCACTATCAGCTTGTTCCAGCTCCATTTCCCTTCCTCCCAAAATTCATCCACTTTACAGTTGTTTAATCTGTAACTATTGGTAGTGAATTGTACTAATGGTCCAATACAAAGCCAATTGTCTCACCAACATGAACAATTTCCAGCTTGAAGTTTCCATTGGATGTGTTACTCCACTTGTTGTCTTTTCATCAGCATGTATTTCCAAGTTAAAGAGTCTCCACTATCCCCTTTTTTGTTGACATGGTTGGACTTTTTACAGTAATTTTCACTCACAAATTCTCCCCACAAGGTTTGTTTGGTTCTAAAAATTCACCATTGTTTCAATTGGAAGGCCTTGCAATTATCTTTTAGATTCATGCCCACTTTTCCATTATCATAAGGGAAGCTTAGGTTTTTCCACGAATCCCAATGGTACCTCTTCTTTTAACTTTTCCATCCCTAGAAAAATTGCCATAAGCATTTGAATTTGTTTAAGAACAATAGCTGGAGGAGTTATTGTAGAAAGTTGGTCGATAGGGAGGGCCTGTAACACATGTTTTATTAAAACTGCCTTTACACCATAACTGAGTTGTTTGGTTTGCCAACCTGTAATCCTGCAAAAAACATTATGAACAAGCTCAGAAAAAAAATATATTCCTATGCCCGCCAACAAATAAAGGGCAACCTAGGTAATTAATAGGACCTTGCTTTTGTTTAAAACTTGTAAGTTTGTTTATTCTATCTCTTATTCTATTAAAAGCATTGGAGTGTAGCATAAAAGGACTTTTGTCTATTTGATAAGTTGCCCTGATGTATTTTCATACTCCTTTAAGGTAGTCAGTAAGATTTTCAAAAGTTTTGTATCTTCCTGAAGTAAAAAAAATTATGTCATCAGCAAAACTAAGATGATTAACTTGTGGACCCCTCGTTTCCATCATGAAACCATGGTAATCTATGTGATTGTTTAGCCTGTCAAGAGATCTTTATAATACCTCAGCACCTAAAATAAATATGGCCGGGGAAAGAGGATCACCTTGCTTCAGACCTCTAATCGAATGAAAGAACCAAATCTCTTACCATTTACAATGATTGAGTACAAATTGTTTGCCATGATTCTCCATACCATATATATAAATACCTCAGCGAATCCCTTTTTCCTTCGAACCAATCAAATATATGACCAACAAACCTTGTCATAAGCTTTGTCCATGTCTATCTTAATGATGGAATTGCTACCAATTTTGGTTTTTTTTATTTGGTGGATGATTTCCTGAACTAGCATGATGTTCTCTGAAATACTTCTACCTTTAACAAACGTTGATTGGTTTGGAGAAATTAAATCAAGGAGGATCGTACTAAGTCTGTTGCTCATTAGCTTTGATATGATCTTGCTAGTGATGTTGCTCAGACTTATAGGCCTATACTCAGTAATCTTGTTTGGGTTATTAACTTTAGGGAGCAGCACAATACAAGAATAGGAGAAGTATTTAGGAATCACCTATCCATTTAAAAGGGCCTATAAAATCCCCATTAAATAATTCTTGATAATATGCGTACACTTTTGAAAAAAGTACCCATTCATACCATAAGGGCCAGTTGCAGAAAAAGGATCATAGAAAAACCACCTCTTTAAGTTCATCCATACTTGGAATATTGGTAAGCTGAGTATTTTGGTCATGATTAATTATCGTTGGAATACATTTAAAAGTATACTCATTGATAAGCTTTCTTCAACATTAATAAATTTGTTTAAGTGTTCACAAGCTACCTAAGCAATGTTGTCATCACCTTTTATCCTATTTCCATTTTCATTGACAACTTTATGAAAAAATACCTTCCTTCTTTTTACCCTTATCACAGAATGGAAGCATTTAGAGTTAGTATCACCCTCTTTGAACCATTGAAGCTAGGTTTTTTATTTTAAAATAGTGTCTTCAAACTTGAGAAACTTGATGTACTTTGCATTAATTTCATGAAGGACATTTCTATTTGAATCACTTTGGTTAGTAATGTAGTTTTCTTCAGCTTTGTGCACTTATTCCTCATACGTCCTAACCTTTTGGAAAAGATCACCAATTTCTTTTTTAGACCAAACACTAAGAGTGTTTGCCAGCCTTATAAATTTTTTGTGAAATCTCCATATACAAGTACCTGTCACTTCCTTCTCACAACAGGTTTTAATAGTTTCCATGAAATGAGGGTTGTCAACCTAGCAATTGGGAAATCTGAAGTACTTGATGTGATTAGTTGTTGTGGAAACCATTTCCATAAGAAGAGTACAATGATCAGTCCCAGTTGTGGAAAAGTGAGTTATAGTTGTTTTAGGCATCTTTTCCCACAATGAATTATTTACCATAGCCTTGTAAAGCCTCTTCCAAATTCTGTGATTCATACCCCTCTTGGTCGACCAAGTTAATTTATGACAACTAAATCCAATGTCCAAAAGGCCACAGGCTCCAATGACAGTTGTAAAATCTATACTTTTTCTCATGTTACAAGGTAATCCTCCAAGTTTTTCATCCGTAGAAGTTACAACATTTAAATCACCTATAGTACACTAAGGGTTGTGATTCAATGAGTCTTGCTGAAGCATTTTGTCCAAAAGAGGTTTTTTGAGATGATCTTTGCATTTAGCATAAACAAATGTACTAGAAAATTGGTATTCTAATTCATTGTGTTTCATGTTGCTAGTGATTTGCTGTTCATCTTCATTAAGAATATTACAGTCAATATCAATGCTCCACAAAATTTAAATTTTTCCATTAGAATTACTTGTCGCATTTTCCATATTTATTTGCACCTTAAAGCTTTGAACATGCACACTATCAGAGAAAGGTTCCGAAATAGTGATTACAGACAAATGATGAAGCTTCCTGAGCATCTTGAGTCTCACCAACACCCATTGAGTGTTGATCCCTCTCACATTCCATATGATTGTACTAATCATTGGGTAGATCTAGAGGAAAAGAGACTAGTATTAGATCTGCAAGTAGTGGCAGTATTGACATCTTGTTTCTTGAAATGAAATTTGTCATGATGGAAACTCCGTGAAGATATATACATTGACTTTGTGGTACTCTTTTGATCTCTTCCTCTAGGGCCTAATCATTATGAGGACTAAATGCCTTAATAAGGGCCTCACTATTTTCATCATCCTCATCAATTTCTACCAAGGAGTGATTATCCCCATCAATTTCATCTTCAGATTTATCCATAACATATTCATATATATTATGCATCTTATTAATCTTACATATTTCGTTTTTCTTGTCTGGTGGTTCAGCTGATGGTGGAGTCATATGTTGAGCCTTAACGGGGAGGATATTCAGTCCATGATTATGATCAACCATAACAAATTTGTTGTATGATTCCTTCCTATTTTTTGTCCCTATTCAATGTCATTGATTTCCTGCTTGTTCTGTCTCCTTTTAGCAGCATCCCTTTTCTGTTTGATGGATTATTTTTGCTCTTGTAAGTGCTTTACGGAGTACAAGTAGTAACTTGTTTATCTTTATCTTTATTTTCCTCTTTTTGAGCATGCTGTTTTTTCTGATTATTTTTCAGAATGTTGTGACCCGTTATCTCATATGTGCATTTGTTGTGTGATCTGTTTTTTTTCCTTGCTGCCTGTTCCTAGAATTATCCAGGGCTCTAAAGTCTGTCCTAATTGTAAACCAACCCCTCATGCAGAACATGAGGCAAACACCGCCCGTTGGTAACCCCATCCTGCAGGTTAGTGGTTTTCTCCTGACACCCCCTATCCACACCTCCAACAACTTCTTCAGTAAAACCATAATCAACATTATTAATGTTGGGGGAATTGGGAGATGGGATCATTGATTCAATTTATGTCTCTTCCTCTTAGAGACATTATCATGTTGTTGTTTTTGTTACATACGTGCGTTGAGGTTGTTCCTAACAGTTTGTCTATTTGCAGTCCCCTTTTTTGATTGGTTTGACTTGTCTGTTGTCTTCGTGATAGTTCCAGCACCTGTTTGGTTTGTTTCTTTTTGTTCGTGCATTTCATGGTTAGAAAAATAATTTTGAGTTTTAAAGTTAGGTATAATTGTTGTTTACTGTGTTTGTTGCTGGCTGCCATTGTTTCTTTGCTTTTGAGCTGAGACATGTCTCCTAACAACTTTAAAGATGGTTTGTTCCTAAATTTTATGTTGTCTACTTTTTTGTGTCTGTTACTGTGCTTCCTGTGATTCTTCTTATGGGCCTTGTTCCTTTTGGTTAAAGGTGTGCTTCCCTTATTGTTGGTATGTAATCTGATTCTTTTATTGATTTTGTGCTTCTTCTTTGCAACTTCTCCCTTTTGCTGATTGTTCTGTTCATTTGATTACATTGTTGTATCCTCATGAGTACTCTTTTCATGCTCATTGGATTTTCTGTTATTTCCTTGTTCCATGTTGTTTTTTTCAATTTTTTCTCCTTCCTTTTCTTTAACTCCTCATCCCTTCTCTTGATTGTACTGTCCTCTACCATGAGTCCTTGGTGTTTTTAGTATATGCAATCGTTAGGAATACCTTTATATTCAACCTTTAAGGATCTCCTTTTATTGGGGTTTGAATTTTTAAATCCCAGCCAAACATAATTTGGTCTAGTTTTTGTAAGGTCCACTTGAACTTTTACCCTTAAAGTGCTAACTATAGTTCTTTGGGAGGATGGTGAATCTAGAAATAGCACCTTCCCAATTGACTCCAAAATAGTTGTTAGTAGCACTTTGTTATAACAATGCAAAGGTATGCAAGGGATAGCCAACCAAATGGGAGCAATGAGAGTTTCCTTTTCCCAGGTAAAATAAGGGGTCCAAGTATGCATTCTCATCACTTGCGCTTCAATATTTATTCAAAGCTTCGTCCAAACTTTTTGGTAGTCAAATTCATTATCAGGGTCAATATAAAAATGTCTTGCATTAAAATGTGTGATCTTCAGACTTCCTATGAGTTGATTTTGGACAATAAAGCTTTTTCTCACCAATTCAATTTTAGGCATCGTATTAGTGAACTTACCCACAAGTGTGTATTTACAAACCTCAGCAAATTTCATATAATATTCATCCTTACCAAGTATCACAACAGGAAATCCCTGTCTACTTGTATGTATAGGATCCTTTAAGACATTAGAAATTTCATTTTTTGACTAATTATATCTTAACCTTGGAGAAAAAGATTGCACCACATTTTATAGTGCAGGTTAAAAAAAAAATCATTTTTAGCATTGTTGTTAGGATTCTGAGCATGTTGTTGGTTGTTAGGACATCTAGCAACAACCTGAACAACATTAGTGCCCTCCCTTTTAGTCTATCATCTTGAGTATTAGGGTCATACTTGGAGTAGTTGTTAAATATATTGGAGAAGTTATTATGGTAGTCCACACTTACTTGGTTGATTTGATTCGATTAATTGACTCCTCTTTGATTGTAGGTGTGTTTGATTGATCATTTGTCTAGGCATCACTCCCTTGAACCTTCTTCGCAACACTTCCTTGAACCTTTTCTGAGACATGCTTGCAGCTTCAAACTTCTAATAGTTCTTTGTTCATTTCATCTTTCCAGCAACTATTTGCCTAGTTGATCAAGTTTTTTAGTTGAGTGTTCTTGCCTTTGCAGCTGTACATTTCCATCTTCCTCACCTTTGTCATCCTGGTAAGGTGTGATTTGCGAGTTACCTGCATTAAAAGGAGTTATTTTTTATGAATTACCTTCTACACCAAAAGAGAATTTCAATGATTATGTGTCATTTGATGAGGATGCTGGGTGCATCCTCCTAGTGTTCCTATTAGTGTCATGCTGCTCAATCAAATTTTCCTCCTATTGTGTTTTGTTTTCTTTTCAAATTGTTGTTGCTTCGATCGACTGAGAAAATTCTAAGTTGGTGTTTTGCTTTTACTTTCGATCAGAACCAGATCTCTCCACTTCACTTTCGTGCTTTTTTTTTTGGAATATAGAATTAAGACAATGGATTGTGTTGAAATATTGTAGTTGTTTATATTCTTTTTGGAGTGATTAAAATTATTTGGTAGATGGATGTTCTTGTCCTGAGAATCAGTATCATTCGATAGTTTTCAACGAGTTCTAATGATTTAAGTTCTCTCTTCAGGGGAGTTCTCATCTGCGGCGATTCCTCCGTTCAATCACCTGACATTGAAGTGGGATGGACTTCATCATTGGCGCAACAAAACCCAGTGGTCGAATCCTTATGAATTTTACTATAAGTTGATAAAAAATGTGTATTTATCTCAGGCGACTCCATCGAGATTCCTTCAATTTGCGCCTCTTTATTCCGACTGATTACCACGGTCGGATGAACTAATTTTGGGTATGCGATATATCATGATGGAGCGTTTCATTTCCATTATCCTTTTTTCACGATTCCCTTAAGCAATTCCTTGGGAAATATTTTCACAATCTTCATTGAACTCCACTGCCAAAATCACAGTTTTCATCACATCTTTTACCTGTTATTTGGAGGCGTTCTGAGATTTTTATTGTAGCGTTCCATATTGGGGTTTGTGTCCATCTTCCTGGAACCCCTTTTGGATTTTTTCCGGTGGTATTTGGAGGTCCACCGGCGGCGCATGTGCCAGTACAAGCGCAGCGGCACGCGTTTCTGGAATATCTGTAGTCGTGGTAGCAGTAGACGGAGTGTCACAAGAGAGAGAAAAATCGAGAGAGAATTTTCTGTGTTGTTTAGTTTTTTTTAGGATTTTAGGATTTTTGGTTTGAATCTATCATTTAGTGTTTATTGTTTGGATTTGGTATTTTTTTCTTAGGTTTTTTTCTTGGACTTTTTTTGGAAGATTTAGGGTTTAAGTATTATTATTAGGGATAGGGTTAAGGGGTAGGTTTTTTTTTTTTATATTTTATGGTTCATGATTTGAAATTTGATATTTAAAATCTATGGCTTAGTATTTAATGTTTGCTTTTTTTTTATTTTGGCTTTAGTGTTTCATGTTTATGGTTTAAGGTTATGTTAGGGTAGGTTAGGGTAAGTGTAAGGGTTAGTTTTTTTTTTTATAGATTTTTTAGTTTTGGGTTTATGATTTGAGGTTTAGTTTTGATGGTTTACGGGTAAATGTTTTGATTTTGGTATTTTGGGCTTGAGGTTTAGGGTTTATGGTAGGGTTAGCGTTAATATTATGGTTTGCGTTAGGGTTTACAATGTTTTTTTATGATTGAGTGTTTGGGGTAAAGTATTTAATTTATAATATCGATGGTTTAGTGTTTAATGTTAGGGTTTTGATATTTTTTGTTAAGCAACACCCCCAAGCCTTATTATTAATTAAAAAAATTACATGAAGGGGGGCAAAACCTTACCTTCTGTCCTATGGAGAGTATTGAGATGGCTTACCTAAAAATGTTAGTCAACTCAACCTCTTATATTGAGATAAAATCTATAGAAAACCTAAGCATTTTGAGAGGACTCCTCTCTTCATACAAATTTTCTAAGAAAATATAAATTAGGGTACTCTCCCTTTACACATATAAAAGAAAACCAAATCAAATAACCATGTTAAATCTATACTCTAAGAATATGCTTATTATTCCATTTATCCAATTGTACGGTTTTGATATTTTGGGCTATGGGTTTAGGGTTAGGGTTAAGGATTGAGTTAGGTTTAGGTTTCGTATTAGGGATAGGGTTATTGTTACGGTTTAGGTTTTTTACTTTTAAGATTTTGTGGTTTAGGATTTTTTTTTAAATGTATGGTTTTGTGTTTAACGCTTGGATTTTGGTAGTTTGGGCTTGGGGTTTCGGGTTAATGGGTTAGGGTTAGGGTTAGGTTTATGGCTAGGCTTAAATTTTTTAATTGAATTAGGGTTAGGGTCTTCTTTTTTTTTTAGGTTTTAAGGTTTGAGATTTAGAATGGTTTAGTATTCTAATGTTTGGATTTTTGTATTTAGGACTTAGGTTTTTTTTTTGGACTTAGGGTTAGGGTTTGGATTAGGGTGAGGGTGTAGGTTTTTTTTAGGTTTTATAGTTCATGGTTTAGCATTTATGGTTTAAAATCTATGGTTAAGTACTTAATATTTGTATTTTATAATTTTGGGCTTAGGGTCTTGTGTTTATGGTTTAGGAGTATAGTTAGGCTTAGGTTTATGTTTTAGTTTCTTTTAATATTTGAGTTTAGGGTTTTGGGTTTTGTATTTGTGGTTTATTATAAATGGTTTAGTTTTTAGTCTTTGGATTTTGGTACTTTATGCTTGGGGTTTAGGGTTTATTATAGTGTTTGGGTAAGGGTTAATGTTTGGGTTAGTGTTATGATTTTGGTTGTTTTTTTAGGTTTAATGGTTTAGGCTTAAGAATTTGAGTTATAATATGTATGGTTTGGTGTGTAATATTAGTCTTTTGGTATTTTGGGATTTGGGATTTTGGTTGAGGGTTTAGGTTTTAAGGTTAGGTTTAAGGATAGGTTTAGGGTAAGGGATAGGTTTAGGGTTAGGGTTAAGGTTTTTTTTATGTTTTAGGTTTTGCATTTTGGGCTTTGGGTTTCAAATCTATTGTTTAAGGTTAGGGTGAGGGTTAAGGTTAAGGTTAGGGTTAGGTTAAGGGTTTAGGATTTTTTATGCTTTAGGCTTTGTGTTTTTGGATTTGAGGTTTAAAATTTATGGTTTAGTGCTTAACGTTTGGTTTTTCGTATTTTGGACTTAGTGTGTTTTTTGTACTTATGGTTAGGTTTAATGGTTAGGGCTAGTATTAGAATTATGGTGTAGATCTTTTTATAGGTTTAATGGTTTAGGGTTTATCATTTGAGATTTAAAATCTATTGTTTAGTATTTAATGTTTCTTTTTTTGTATTTTGGGCTTAGTATTTCGGGTTTATGGTTTAGGGTTAGGGTTAGGGTTGAGGTTACGGTAAGGGTGTTGGGATTTCTTAGGTTTTTGGGTTTAAGGTTTAGAAATTGAGATTAAATATCCATGGTTTAGTGATTAATATTTGGGTTTTTGTATTTTGGGCTTTGTATTTAGGGTTTATGGTAGGGTTGTTGTTAGGGTTAATATTAGGATTAGAGTTAGGGTTTGTTTTTTAGGTTTTAGGGTTTGGGGTTAAGGATTTGAGTTGTAATATATATGGTTTAGTGTTTAATTTTAGGGTTTTGGTATTTTTTTTTGAAACAATCTTTGTGGTGGGTTAGAGGTTGTGCAACACCTCCAAGCCTTACCATTTAGAGAGTAACTCATTAGTAACATTAGCTTCCCTGTAGATGTGTCTGGAGTGAAACCATTCCAATTTGCTTCCTATTAATTTTATTTATTGGAGATCTTGTTTTCTTCCCCGTGGTATGCAACTTATGTTGTTAATTAATTTATACAATAGCTCAAAATTTACCTCCAAAATAAGTTGTTTGAATCCATGTTGTTTACACCAATGGATTCCATACAAGACTGTCTTGATCTGTACAAAATTTTTAGAACAAAAACCGAGAGGAGTGGAAAAATCTTAAATCAGTTTTTCCTTAATAATCACATAAAATTTCACCCCTCTTATTTTACCTAGATTATACATACCGCTTCAATTCATTTTCAATTTTAATATTCCTACAGGAAGCATTTGACGACATACCTTAAACACCATAAACTTGTGGTGGCAGTGATCAATTCAACTCATAAGCTTATTAAGGGTTGGTGGCCATTTTATATTAGAAAAATATATTGCTAGCAGTTGTATCATGTCTTTAAATATGACACATTGTACTCTATGTAAGATTGATCTGTTGGCCTCATATTTCATAGCACACCTGTTCTTCCACAAGTTCCAACAAATACAATTAGGCAAAATTTGAAACAATTTTGTTGTACCTCATTACGGAATTATAAACTTCTCCGATGCATTAACACACTCCTCAAATTAGTACTGTAGGAATTATATATTTCCACTAAAGTTGCATGATACTTTCACACGTAATTGGTAATATTGCCATTCACCAAAATATGGTAACCTGGCCTATGAAAACAATAACACTCAACTGCCTCTTTTCCAAAAGTAACAGGTTTTTCGTTAGTAGGATGGTTACCCCTTAAAGATATCCAAATAAAGAAAGAAACTTTGAAATGTAAATTTTTATGCCAAATAAAATTGTTGATAGGATTTTTATTACTGTTTTTCCTAATAGACTCCCAGGCAGTAGCAATTGAAAAGTTACCATTCAAATCTAGAATCAAATGAGCATAACCCGATATGCCTTCCTTGTATTGAATATTCATATTAAGAATAATAGTAACTAACAGAGGAGGAGCATGATGTCTTATTTCCCCTCCTTTAAATTATTATTTTTGAGAAAATATGAACTTTAATATTATTTAAACGAGTAATGTTCTCACTTATCTAGAGCTCAATCTCCAAGAAAATTTTTCCACCAAAAACTACAAGTGCCACTACACCATTTTAGGCCTATGGCAGCACTAAATCTGAGTAACGCTTGAAAAGTGTTGCCTATTACACTTTTAAGTGTTGTGATAGTATGAAATTAATGGCAACAATTATTTATATATATGACCATACCTTTAAAGGGTCCTATTTTTATGATTGTTAATACAACACTTTAGAAGTGTAGCCTAAAAAAAATTTCACCAAAATATTATATTCCCTCCAACATTTGTAGTCTCCCTCCCATTTTTATTGGCAAAAAAAGTAATTGTTAAATTATTAGGAAAAACAAATTGGGTCTTACAGAGGAAGCTGAGCTAAAAATACACTCGATTTTTACGCTCAAGAACATACGCCCCAGAATATAGCTGAAAAATCCACACGATTTCTTTTCTCAAGAACTTCAAATCGACTGAATGAGCTGAAAATCGAAGAGAGGAAGCTGAAAATCGGAGGAGCTGAAGAGAGGAAGCTGAAGACTGAAGTAGAGTTGAAAATCAGAGGAGCTTAACTGATTCTACTTTCCAAAATCGGAGGAGCTGGAAATCATAGGATCTGAGCTGAGCAGATGTTGACCAACTTATTCTCCAAGCTTTGTTAGTGTAAGACGGTTTTTTCCCCAAATACGAAAATAAAATTTCCTTTACAGTTTTTCGTCAAAATTGTTTACAGATTCCTTGTTGAAAAATCGAAGAGCTGAAGAAAGTGATTTTTGTCACATATATTTTGTTGATGAGTTGCTGTTTTCATCACAGATTCTTTGTTAACAAGCTGTTCCGTCGGATTTCACAAATGAACGAAATGTTTCACAGATGAACACGCCTCACGTCTTGGGTTGTTGCAATAGTGTTTGTAAGGTATGAAATTTTTATCTCTAAGAGTCTTAATTATAGCTTTTAGGTTTTGATATGAAGAACTGGGTTGTAGCTAAGTCGTCTTTCTTCGAAGAACTAAATTGTTGAAGCTGGCGATACCTACGATATTTTGTCCCTAATATATATTTCGTCAACTGTAAGTAGCTACTCTACATGAATTTGAAAAGTTTTTAATGTCTGTTTTAATGTCAATGTTTTTTTAGTCTTCCTGAGTTCATAGTTGTGCTCACCTTAAGCTTGGTTTGTTCCTTTGTTAACCACATTGATTATGTCTTGTAGCTATTTGCTTGTAAAATGATATTTTTTTCGACTACATGCCTTGAAGTGTTAAAAGTCATTTTGTTGTTTCTTTATTGCATTTTCAAGTGTACATTAGAAACTTTATATGAATATTTCTTAGTTGTTTTTGGATCACCTCGTAGTATGAATTTGCTAAACTTTCTTTGTATTTTGAGTTGCACTATATAGATAATGAATCATATGCCTTAGAGATAGACGATGTAGGATCTATTTTTCAAGTCTACAAGGGGTAGACAGGGAGTGATACGCTCAAACATACTTCTACGAGAAAAAGTAAAATCCGAAAGTTCGCGTGATTAATCAACAAAAATCACTAACACTCAATGATAAAAGTCTCAAGATAACCTAATAATATTACAAAGTCTAACTAATAATCCAGCGTCTAACAATGCAGAGTCTAACCTCAAAAGTGAGGTTTTTTGACGGAATGTCGTGGCCACGACGGACCGTCATGGACTTCGTCGTCCCACAATTCTGCTCTCTTCATTACCCTCGACTGCAAGTATGAAGGATCGACACAAACACGACGGTCTGTCGAGGGTCTTTATCCCAAAACACTTAAACTCTTGGAATAAGGGTACTGGGATTACTTCTCTGAACTTCATGATGAACCTGCAGGACGGACCGCATAGACTCGATGGACCGTCGTGGACTCCGTAACCTCAAACATAGAATTCCGCATCTTCCTTCAGCAGCTGCACTACGCTGCCACCTATGGACCATCACAGACACGACGATCCGTCGAGGATCTTCGTTCTAAAACACTTAAACTCTTGGAATATTGGTACTGGGATTACTTCTCTAAACTTCATGACGAACCTGCAGGACGGACCGTAAATGACTCGACGGACCGTTGTGGTCTCAGTAACCCCGCACTTAGTTAGACTTCCTCATCTTCCTTCAGCAGCTACACTACGCTGCCACCTACGGACCGTCACAAGCACGACGGATCGTCACAAGCTCCGTAACCCCAAACTTAGTCAGACTTCCCCATCTTCCTTTAGCAGCTGCACTACGCTGCCACCTACGGACCGTCACAAGCACGACGGACCGTCACAAGCTCCGTAGGTGGTCTCTTCTGCATTTCTTCGCTCAAAATCTCCGCATTTATCTATGGACAGATTTATGTATATCCTATTAATTGTACTTATTTTTTCATTTATAGTATCATCAACATTGAAAAACATTTGTGGAGGATTAAAGGTTTGATTTGACATAGCGAAAGCCTCATGACTAGGTAAGACACTTTTATCATCTCATAAATCATGATTCTGATAGATTACTCGTGACTTTTAAAAACTTATTTTTTAACTGGTTAATGATTATTGCTGAAACACTAAATATTGATATATTATTCTAGGAGTTCACATATCCCATCCAAGTATTGGATGAATTTAGCATGGTATAGCAAAGAGTATACCGATGTCATTGAATCATTTGTAGATTTTTCTTACTTTTATGGAGATCCCCATGGAGAGAAAATTCATTGTCCATGTGCGAAATGTTGTAATATTCTTTTGAAATGAAGGAATGTAGTGTATGATCACCTAATATTCCATGGATTCGTTAAAGGCTATGCTAGATGGATCAATCACGGGGAATGGGATATCAAGTTGAATGTTTATGATGAGATGGATTACTCGTGTGATGATATTGATGGGTTTTTGAATAATAAATTTAGAGATGTTGAACAGGCTGGAGGAGTTTATGATGGTCCAAATTAAGATGCCAAGAAATTCTATTGCTTACTTGAAGAGGCAAACCAAGAATTATATTCTGGTTGTATAGGTTTATCAAAATTATCATTCACACTTTGCTTATATTTGTTGAAGTGTTTACATGGATGGAGCAATGAATCATTCACTTCTCTTCTAGAGTTATTAAAAGAGGCAATGCCCAAGTTGAACATTCCTCAGTCTTACAATAAAACCAAGTCTATGGTTAAGAATCTTGGTCTAGTTTATGATAAAATTGATTCATGTCCAAATGATTGCATGTTGTTCACGAATGATCATAAGGATGACGAATTTTGTCATACTTGTGGAGCTTCACGATATATTCAAGATCCAAAAGTTGATAGTGAGCTTGAGTCTTCTAAAAAACAACATCGATTTTCTGCAAAGAGTTTTAGACACTTTCTGTTAATTCCTAGACTCAAAAGGCTATTTATGTGCTCAAATACGGCAGATTCTTTGAGGTGGCATGAAGAGGAACGTTCTAAAGATGGAAAGTTAAGGCATCAAGCTCATGGTCTAGCATGGAAAGACTTTGGTAGGGTGCATCAAGATTTCTCACAAGATTGTCACAATGTGAGACTTCGCTTGTCATGTGATGGATTAAATCCATTTCGAACCATGAGTATATCACACAGCACATGGCAAGTTATGTTAATGATTTATAATCTACCTCCTTGGATGTGCATGAAATCTGAATATTCCATACTTTCTTTACTTATACCTGGACCGCGATCACCTGGAAATGACATTGATATTTACCTACAACCATTGATAGACGAGTTAAAATTATTATGGAATTTTGGGGTTGAAACATATGATTCTTCCAGAAATGAAACTTTCAAATGCGGGCAGCTCTTATGTGGACAATCAGTGATTTTCTTGCACATGGGATGGTATCTGGTTGGAGTACAAAAGGAAAGTTTGCCTTCCCTTGTTTTAACTATGGCACTAATTCTCGCTATCTTAAACATAGTCGGAAAATGTTCGATATGGTCATCTTCTTTTTCTACCGATGGATCATCCATGGAGATCAAACAAAAGATCATTAAATGGAAAAACTGAATTTGGATTGGTTGTCTTACAATGAATTATCTTTGATTATGCACTTCCACAATTAATTCACAAACTTATAATTTTATTTTAAATGTGCAGGAAAATGCAGATAATTGAATTTAAATTTGGCCAGAAGTAAACTCGATCCATTGTGGAAAAAGATGAAGAAATTTTTGTATTGTTGTCATATACGTTTGAATGACACTTTTGGTTTTTTTGAACTTGTTGATATTAGAGATCTTTAAGAAATCACTTTCTATGTTTTGGTTGTACATGAAACATTTCTCGAAGTTTATTTGAAATATTTAGCTTCAATTTATTGATAAAGTAGTTCATTTTGTGTTTTAGGTAACTTGTATGAATGTAAATATATTATATATATTTGTGCTACATGTAGGCTCATACATGTTGAAGTTACACTTTGTAAGTGTTGCTCTAGGTAGATAAAAAGTTACACTTTGAAAGTGCTGCTCTAGGTAGATATAAAGTTACACTTTGCAAGTATTTCTTTAGGTAGATATAAAGTTACACTTTGTAAGTGTTGCTCTAGATGAGATATAAAGTAACAATTTATAAGTGTTTCTATAGATGACATATAAAGTAACACCTTATAAGTGTTGCAATAGATGAGATATAAAGTTAATCTTTATAAATGTTGCAATAGATGACCAATAAAAGGAAACACTTTTTATGTGTGACCAATAAATCTGAAAAGCCCACGCTTTTAAGTGTAGTCTAACAAAAAATAGGTGTTGCTAATGCACGTCTTCAAAGTGTGCCCTTATACCTATTTGGCTATGCTTTATAAGTGTTGCCAAAGATGGCAACATTTAAAAAGTGTTGCCTAATGTCAAATGTTACGCTTTTTTTAGGAAGCCCCTAAAAAGTGTTGCTGAATGTCCAAAAGTGTAGCCTTTTATCAAAGGCCACACTTTTTGCTAGTTTAGGCTACACTTACGTGGTGTTGCTGTAGGCCGAAAATGGTGTAGTGTTCCTGAGTGAATAGTCAAGTCAACTTTGATTATACATTATGTTTATTCCTAGTAAGATATCTCAAAACCAAAGCTTCCCTCTATCACATTTCTTAGCCACATGATTAGCCTGTTGTCTGTATTTTCATTTTAATAATTACCCCCAAAGAGAATGTTTTTTCCTATATTCTCATAATCGTTTATATTGAAAAGCCATACAAATATCTTCCGAAAGTCTGAACCCTATACCTCTCTCCTTAGAAGGGTATCAAAGAGTTTCCCAAGATGCACAATGTTTTTTTTTCTCTTTTGCCTATCACTCCCCCAAAAGGAATTAGCCATGATACTTTTAAGATATTTTAAGGTAGTCTTGGGAGGGTATATACCATTAAAATTGTTAATATGTATAGATTGTAATGCATGTTTAACTAAGATAATTTTACCCCCAAAACTCAATAATTTAGATTGCCAACCTATTCTCTTAGTTAATTTGTCAACTAAATCAGAATAATATATGATTCTTTGTCAAGCAATATATAATGGAAAACCTAAGTACATGACAGCAAAATATTTCTTTATGAAACAAGTTTACTCCTTAATTAATTCAATATTATCTACAACAATTTTTGTAATAACCATAAAATAACTGTTCTCTTTGTTTAATAACTTATCTTACAATGTTTCAAAAGCATTAATATTTGTCATGGTTAATTGAAAAGAAATTCTATTAGTAGAAGAAAATATAATAATGTTATCAACAAAGCTTAAATGATTAATTTGAGGTCCTCTTGTCTATATATGGGAACCCTTATACAATGGAGCATGATGAAGCAGATTAACAAGGCTAGATAGCACTTCAGAACCTAAGATAAATAAGGATGGAGACAATGGATCACCCTTTTTAGGGTTTAGGTTTTTTTTAGGTTTTAGGTTTTGAGGATTAGGCTGTTTGGTTTAAAAGTTATGCTTTAGTGTTTAATGTCTGGTTTTTGTATTTTGCTGTTTTTTTCAGATTAATTGTTTAGGGTTAGGGTTAGGATTAAGATTAGTATAAGGGTTTTAGTTAAGGTTAGGGTTAGAGTTTAGGTTTTATTACATTATCGGGTTGGTGGTTTAGTATTTGAGGTTTAAAATCTACGATTTAGTGTTTAATGTTTGAGTTTTTGTATTTTAGACTTATGGATTGTTTTTGACATAGGGTTTAGGCCTTAGGGTTTAGTGTTAGGGTTAAGGTTAGGATTAGGATTAGGGTGTAGTTCTTGTTCAGGTTTTATGTTTCAGGGTTTAGCATTAAAGGTTTAATCTATGTCCTAGTATTTAATGTTTGAGATTTGGTATTTTGTGCAAAGGGTTTCGCTTTTAGGTTTAGGGTTAGAGTTAGGGTTTAGTGTAAACGATTTGAGTTCTAATATCTATGGTTTAGTATTTAATGTTAGGGTTTTGGTAGTTTGGGCTTTGGGTTTAGGGTTTGAGTTAGTGTTAAGGATTGGGTTAGGGTTAATTTTCGTATTAGGGATAGGGTTACCATTAGGGTTTAGGGATTTTTTTTTAATTTAGTATTTCGGTTTTGGGGTTTAGGATTCTTTTTTTAAAACCAATAGATTATTATTCAATATTTTTGTTTTGTTATTTTGTTCTTTAGGTTTCAGGTTTAATGGTTAAAGGTTAGGGTAAAGGTTAGGGTTTGGTTTTAGGTTATGGTTAGTGATAAGGTTTTTTCAAGTAATAGGGTTTGTTGTTTTTAAATTGAGGTTAAAATATTTTGTTTAGTTTTGATGTTTGAGTTTTCTTATTTTGGACTTAGTGTTTTTTTTTACCAAGGGTTTAGTGTTTAGGGTAAGGGTAAAGGTGTAGGTTTTTTTTTTTGGTTTATTGTTCAGGATTTACCATTTATTTTTGTATTATTTTAATTACCCTTCGTTGGGTAGGGGCTGAGCAACGCCCTAGGCCTTAACATCAATAAAAGAAATTAAATACAGAGAGGGGGACATAAATCAAACTTCCTGAACCTATGATTGTTCAAAGTCAACTTTCCAAAATAGGAAGTCAACTCCTCCCCTTACAAAAATGGTGAATCCAAAAAATAATAGGCACCTAGAAGAAACGAATCCTCTTCATACATAGTATCTAGGGAAACATAAACATGGGAGACTCTTTCTTTACATTTTCTGAAAATAAAGCCTATTCTAAACTATTCAAAGAAGCTATAATATTAAGTTATTGGTTGGTTCAAAAGGTACCAGATAGCTCAAGCTGGTTCCTTAATCTTGATCTTTTTCCTTTTAAAATTAGACACTTCAAGGAGGTCAAGGTAGTAATAGCTTTTGCTTCTTTTGGTAGCGTTGATGGTTGAAGTATATTTGAGGTTTATTTTTCTATATTAGAAAAGTTCATCAACCACCCAAATAGACTCTCTAAACACATGTATGCATTTGAACTTTTGGGTATGAGTGATGAGCTTTTGTAATCTTCCAAACTGTGTTATGATTCTTCATTGAGGGGTTACTTTTTGTAGGTTCAAGTGTACCACTAATTGAGAATATAAATTCAAAACTATATTATTGAATCCAAGTTCTAATGCCCAGGTTAAACCAAAAATGTCTGCTTTAATTTTTGCTTTTTTGTTGGTGCCTTCTCCTAGTGAACCTGTGAATGCCATCAGCAGCTTGCCAGCTTGGTCTCTCAGAACGCCTCGACCTCCAATCCTACTTGGGTTGCTGATTGCACTACCATCTATTTTAACCTTTATCCACTAATCTGGGGTGTCTTATCCAGGTTACAAGGTTCACTTTAGTGTCATGAACAAATCTTTCACAATTTTGGAGTAACACTGTCATTTGGCCGGCCACTTGATTTGGGGGAAAGCAGTGGTCATTAAGTTTAAATTGTCCCTCTAATCTGAGTATTTAACCCATCTAATGTTGGTTGTTTTGCCCCATATTTTATAGAACATCTATTTTTCCACATGTTCTAGCAAATGAAGTTAGGAGTGGCCTTTAAAAGGAGATTATGAAGTTGCATTTTTGTACTTCACTGTCCATCATTGTCTGATCTGCTGCTGCAATGACTTGTGATCTGTTTAGATTCCTACATTGCATGGAAAGCTTCCCCACACTTTGGATGCAAATTTTCAAGAATTTGATGTATGTTCTATGATGTTCATTCCTGGCCTGTCATAACAACCAAAACAATGAGTTGGATCGATTCCAAAGTTAGTCAACTTGTCATTATTAGGGAATTTACCCCTTAAGGTTCTCCAAAATAAAAATGCAGATTTAAAAGGTATGTTTTTGTGCCATAAAAAAAAATTTAATTGATTTTTTGTTCTCTTTTTTCTCATCTCTTACCAAGCAGAAGAACAACTTAAGGTTCTATTATTGTTGAGTGTCCACACAACTTGATCTTGCATGTTGTGTTGTTGCAAAATCTCTGTTTGTATGATGTTGTTAAAATAAAAGGTTGGATCATGTTCTAACAACTTGGTCTAGCTCCACTGTCTTTCATCCCTAAATTCAGCCACAGTGATGTTGTTGAATCTGTTACTATTGGTAGAAAATTGTGCCAATGGTCCAACGCCGAGCCAATTTTCCCACAAAAATGAACAGTTCCTTGCTTGAAGCTTCCATTTGATATGTTGCTCAACTTTGTGTCTGTTCATCAGCATGTATTTCCAAGTCAATGAGTCACCCTTATCCCATTTTTTGCACACAGTATATGGTTTTTATAGTATTTTGCTCTCAAAAATTCACCCTAAAGTGTCTGTTTAGTTTTAAAAATCCACAAATTCTGGTATTGGAGGGCGAAGAAAATATCTTTCAAGTTCCTCATTCCAATTCATCTTTCATCATATGGGAAGCTAATATTTTTCCATGAGTCCCTACGATATCTCTTCCTATTATTTTTCCAACCCCAGAAAAAATCAGCAAAAAACATTTGAATCCTATTAAGTACAGAAGAAGGAGGAGTTACTGCAGACATGATATGTATCTGAAGAGCCTGCAACACATGTTCTGTAAGAACTGCTCTTCCACCATAATATTGTTTTTTGGTTTTCCATCCTGTAATCTTGCAAACAACTTTGTTAACAATGTGAGAGAAATAGATATACCTCGGCCTACAAATAAATAAAGGGAAACCTAGGTAAGTTATAGGTCCCTCCTTTTGTATGAACCATGTGAGTCTTTTTATTATGTCTCTTGTGTTGTTAAAGGCATTTGAGTGCAGCAAAAAAATTACTATTGTTGTAACATCCCTAAAATGACTATGCAAAGTAATGGCTAATGGATCTAGAATACCTAGATTAGACCTGGTTCACATGGGTTGATGCACATAGAATAGACCTCTAAACCTCTGCAACAGCCAAGCAAACTAACTTGATAATTTAGTTGAGCTAGAAATGGTTGGGTCTAGCCCTGTAAGGCACCCGAATATGACGATTTACCCGGATGAGTCTAAATTGGACTTAAAAAGTGATAATCTTAAATTTCTAGTTTCTAGGGATAAAATGGTCTTTTTTAGGCTAAGAGTAGTATTGTAATTACACTAAGTATTTAATAAATCAGTTAATTAATATGATGGAGGAATTCGGGTAGAGGTTGACAAATTTGAACCTTTAAGCAAAATCTATCTCTACCTGGGTTTGAACCTTGGTGGAAGCAAGGATTAATTTAAATTAATTTTTTAAGAGAATTAGTCGAATTGATTAATATTAAATAAATTTGATTTAAGTAATGGAAAAATCAGATTTTTAACACAATAATAATAATAATAAATAAATAAATAAATAATGAGGACTCCTAGTTTGACTAAGTCTCCACCTAACGCTCCTAATCCTAATCCTCTCATTCTCACGTCCCTCACTTTCAATCTTACGTTTTTTAGCAATAAAAGAACTGAAAATAATAGTTTTTCAATTTTGAAGATCTTACACACAAAAACTCGAACGAAAGGCTAATCTAAAAATAAAAATCAACAACATTCTTCTCGACGGATTGTGTTTAGGATTTTGATGGTGAGACTGTGGTTTCGTGGGAAATAGGAAGCATTGAAACAATTGTTGAATGAAATTACGGTATGTGTTTTATTCTCTCTTGTCCCCTTTCCCAAGAGACCCTTATGGTTCGGTTCAATCGCAATTGAAAAACAATGGTTATCCCCGTTGCATGGGCTTGTCATTAGATCATTTGAAAGATTCAAAGTGTGCGTTGGAATGTATTCTAGTAGATAATTTTAGTTCTATCGTGATTATGTATTGAATGTGCATTTGGAAATTATGTAAGAATCGAAGATGTATTCGGGAAAATTGTTTTACATTAATTGATTGAGAATTGGTGTGCGATAAATTAACTATGCTTCTGCATGAAATTTGTTTCTTATAAATGTTGTGTTTTCGTATATGTAAATTTTAAAAGTGGTATTTTTATATAAGTGTAATGTTGCTGGAAAAATGTCTGACGAATTAGTTCTGGAATGAACATAAAATAATGAGAGAAAGATAAATAGAAAGAGAGCACCATTTCAAGCAAATTTCAAGCTTGCTGGAAATATTGGTCTTGGCCAAAAATTTGAAAAGTGACCTATGTTTTAAGAAAATTTTAAAATTGTAAGGTCATTGGGAATGGAACCCAAAACCTCACCAAATTAAAATTACATAAAAATTTCATGAGAAAAACGAAAGGAAAAATAAATGTGGTGAGTGGGTATTGAACCCACAACCTCTTGAATAGATGAGAGAGTTAGGAGAAAATAAAAAGTAGAAAATCAAAAGTGGTGAGTAAAGATTGAACCCAGAACCTCTTGAATAGATAAGAGAGATAGGAGAAAAATAAATGTGGTCAGTAGGGAGTGAACCAACAACCTCTTAATCAGATGACAGAGTTAGGAGAAAAATAAAGGAGAAAAAATAAATGTGGTGACTGGGGATTGAATCCACAACCTCTTTCATAGGTAAGAATTTTTAAGCATAAATTAAGAGAAAAATAATGAGCTTTTGGGGGATTGATCCCACACCTCATTTCCTTAAATGAGAAAGAGAGGAGGAAAAAAAAGAAAAAATTATGGGAGTGAAGGGGATCGAACTAGGTTCCTCCAAATCTAAAAAATGCAATCATCAAGTTTAATATAATATTAAATGTTGCTCAAGGGATTTGAAATTGGGATCCATTCCCTAATCCTCTATTTACACATAATTCGTACGTGAACAAAAATTTAATGAATATAGCCTCTAAGGATCGAAATTGATATCTTGGAATACCTACAAGATGCATAAGTCTTGTACCACATAATCTTGGGTAAATATGAATCACTTAGATGAACAATGAATGAAGCCTCATGGATTTTATATGTTGACTCATAAGTCTAGCATATGTTTAAAAGTAAGTGAAACTTAGATGTTATGTGAAGATATGATGAAACCTCAAAGGGGTAGGTAACAGTATGACACACATTAAAGGGCCAAGTTTATTGGCATACGATGAAAGAAACATTCACGTAAAAGGGTTGAGTAATTATAAAGAGTAAATATGCTAAAGTTAATTAATGTGGTTATAACTTGAAAAGAAGCTAATGTTAAAGGTGAGAGAAATCGCAAATGATCCTAAATAAATGTTACCAAGACGTACTCACCTATGAGAGTGTAAGGTTAATGAAGATACCAGTCTCAATGAATAGTCTAATGAAAGTATTGATGTTAAAGCATACTTAATACTAATGATGAGATGATCAATCATCTAATGAGCTATGATGCTTCATGCTAGAATCCAACTTCTATTATGTATGAGATGAATGTAATTGAACCTTATACTGAGCACCGATAGGCTAGCTATGAGTTCCGATTCCTTCTTTCGTGAAGGCAGAGGTTCGTATGATATTCATGAGATCAGTCTATCCGTCTAGAGGGATATGGGTCTCCTTATATGTCCTAGTCTTTGAACCTATACTGCCAATATAGAGTTCTAGAAGGGTTAGATTCCCTATATACGCTAGCATATTTTGGTTAACATTGGCTAGTGATTCCAGCTCTTTTCAGTTTGGGGTTGATGCTCACATGATCTACGTGGGTTAAGGTTAAATTTCCCAAAGAAAGAATGAGGCCAACCTCAAGTAATGCAAATAATTAAACGAACAATACCAAAGGTGTTAGTATAGGATAATCAATAGGTGAGCTATACTTAAGTAATGACACTAGGTCATTCTTGATCATTACGCAGCGAACCCGATTAAAGTCATAAAATACATCCAAGGTATGGTTGGTGTTTACACTAGCTTATGAACGAATAAAAATGAAATACGTATAAATGAAAGAAGAACACTCTGTGTTTTCTAAAGAAGGTTCCCTAGTTGAGGTTCCATATGTTGAGCCCTCATTTTGGAATTCCTAATGTCAATTCCATGATTCGAAGGACTAATAAGCAATATGTTATGTGTTGTGTGCAATATGTTACATATGATGATGCATGTTACTCACATATCATAACATTCCTAAACCGATTTTGGCCTGCCGACTAACTTGACTTTCTATAATTCATATGGTTAGGAGACAACTCTTGTTATTCATGCATGTCCTTGGTGTGTGCTTGCATATGCCCATACTCAGTACAAGTGTGTACTCATCCCAAAAACTCTCTACTTTTAGGTGCAGGTGCAAGTGAATGCTAGAGCATTACGAGAGTTCGCTGAAGTTATCCGGACGTGAAGAATTAATTCGGACATGGTGTCACGACAAAATTCTAGACCCCAGATGAGACCGGCGTCGTTGACCTTTTAGAGGTAGAAGACAATCCTACTTACGTCATTCTTAGTTCGACTAGGTTAAATTTAGAGGAAAATTTGAATGTTCTTGTTTATTAACATACATACAAATCATTCTATTATATTCATAATATTTCACCATCAACCATCTTACAGTAAGTTCATCAAATGAATGAAATAATTTAATGTAGCATCAAATGTATACTTTTAATAAAGCCACCAATATAATGTTTGAAAAAATGCGGAGAGAAACGCTAGTGGGACACACTCCACTAGATCAATCCTATAACTAAGTTAGAATATAATGGGCAAGCATCCTCGAAAGCATGAGGGCCTACAATGTCTTGATGAATGCTCCACGTCTGGATAGTTTCGATGTCAATCTGTAGCTCTAACATCCAACTGTGCCTTCACCTAAAATTGTAGAGTTGTATAGGGTTAGTACAAACTTGTACTAAGTATGAGTATATGCAAGAACACACCAAGGACATGCATGAGGAAGAATATCTCTTTCCTAAAACATGATTGTAGAAGGTCAAGTCAGTGGACTTGCCAAATCGAGATTAGGAAAGTGAGTGACCTTTCCAAATTCAGAATAGGAAATTTTATGAGCTTTCCATATCTGTATTAGGAAAGTTATGCCATGAGAGTAACATGCATCATCGTACTTAACATTATACACACAACACACAATAGCGTACACACATCCCATATCATAATTCCTATAAAACATAACGTTGTTCATATCATTCATTCGTATGCCATGTGACCTTTTAATCATGGAATTTACATTAAGACATCCAAAAAAAGAGGGCTCAACATATAGGACCTCAACTAGGGAGTCTGCTTTACCAAACACAAAGTCTGCTTCATTCATTAATATGTACTTCATTTAATTTCATTAATGTGCCAGTGTAAACACAAGCTATACCTAGGATGTAGTTTAAGACTTTCATCGGGTTCGATGCGCAATGACAAAGAATGACCTAATGTCATTACTTGAATCTAACTCACCTCTTGATTACCATATCCTAACACCTTTTGTATCATTCGTTTCATTTTGGGCATCATTTGAGGCTGGAATCATTCATTCATTGGGAACTTTATCATTAACCGACGTAGATCATGTGAGTAACATGAAATCCAATATACTGAAACCCCACAGAAAAATGAGGTGGAATCACCGGCTAAAGTGACCCAAACTTACTAGTATACATGGGAATTGAACCCCGCAAGATCCCTATATTGGCAGTATATTTTGAAGACTATGAGATATAAGGATACCCATAGGTGACATGCTAGACAGTCTCATCTCATTAGAGTTACGTGAACCTCCGCCCTTCCCGAAAGAAGGCATCACCGCTCATAGCTTGTCTATTGGTGCTCAATACAATGTTCCATTACATTCAACTCATATGTCATTGAACAAGGAATCTAGTATGAGGACATTATAGCTCAATAGATGATTTCTCATCTAATTATTAGTATTAAGTGTGTGAATCTCAATACTTTCATTAGAGTGTTCATAGGGACTAGTCTCTTCATTAACATTCCACTCTCATAGGTGAGTACGTTTTGCTAACATTTACTTAGGATTATTTGAGATTTCTCTCATTTTTGACATTAGCCTCATATCATGTTTTCACCACATTTATTAACATTAGCACATTTGTTATTCATAATTACCCACCCCTTTTTACGTGAATGTTTAATTCATCATATGCCAATGTACTTGATCATTTTTGTGTTTCACACTCTCACTTAACCCTTCTAGGGTTTCATCATTTCATTACATAATATTCGTTTCATCATATGCCAATGCACTTGGCCATTTAGTGTGTTTTACACTCTACTTGACCCTTCATTCATAGTTCATTGAACTGATTCATATCTTCCTATGATTATGCGTACCTGACATATGCATCTTGTATGTATGCGATGATCTCATTATCGATCAAAGTAGGCAGCGTTATCTTTAACATTTAATTCACATATGACTTGTATATCAATATCGAATTTGGTCAAGGGAACCAGGTTTTCAAATCCCTTGAACAACAACTTAAATAATTTTTATTCATTTTGGTCTTATCCATACGATTTGGGGACCCAAGTTTGAGCCCCAATGACTTCATTTTTTTCCCCATAATTTCTCTCTTCAATTTTCGCTTAATGTAACTTAGAGGATATGGAATCAAACCTCACAACCTCATTTACTTTTTTTTTCATTGCCTTTAAATTTCTCCCCTTTGGCCAAGCGGTTGTGGGTTCGAACCCTTACAACCCCTCTTTAATTTCTTTTAATTTTTCTCCTTAAGTATGACTAGGAGGTCGTGGGTTCGATTCCCACACGCCTCCCCCTTTAAATTTCTTTTACTCTCCTCCTTAATTTTCCTAAGAGGTCGTGGGTTTGATTCCCACATACCTCCCACTTTAATTTTCTTTTATTCTCGTACTTAATGTTCCTAAGAGGTTTTGGGTTCGATTCCCACACGCCTCCCCCTTTACTTTTCTTTTATTTTCCTCCTTAAATATGATTGAGAGGCGGTGTGTTAGAATCCCACTCCTCTCATTTCTTATTTTTTCCTTTTAAGTTACATTTTCCAGTCGATACCACGGTTCGATTCCCATTCACCACATTTCTTTTTACTTGTTTTTGTTCATGATTTTTAACATGGTGAGGTCACGGGTACAATCCTCCATGACTTCCCTTTTTTTAATTCTATTTTTTCAACATTTTTAACCCTCTTTGCTGACCAAAATTCATCACTACAAGCTGGAAATGTTATTTCAATTTTTCAGAATCATTTCATCAAGTTACACATTTCTTAGGGGAATTTTGTAGTGCATTTAGAACGTTTTAGGTGCGTTTTCCTTGTTTTGTTTAGATAAGAGATTATTCCTCAAATAAGCCACATTTCAATTCATATGAACACCACATTAACTTCAACATGAGCACATGAAATATAAAGAAATATAATGTCATTTCAAGACCTAATTTATGAACAATAGTTACGGCAACACACACATACACATGTAGTTACATTTTCGGAAACATAAACATAAGTCACATAATTCCAAACATACATATAAACAGGTAATTGTAACGACCTGTTTAGTCATTTTGATCAGCAGATTTTATTCTGGAAAAACTGACTGAGACGACGGACCCCACGACGGACCGTCATGGGCACGACGGACCGTCGAGGGGGTCTCATTCCAAAACACTTAGAAATTAGAAAATTGGGTACTGAGAGCGACTCTCTGAACGTCACGACGGAATGGCAGGACGGACCGTCGTGTCCACGACGGACCGTCACAGGCCATTCACTAAAAATCAAGTTTCTGTATTGTGTGACGGACAGCAGGACGGACCGTCGCAGGCACAACGGCTCGTCACAGGCTGCGCAATCCCAAGCTGGGTCGGATTTCTGTTAATTTATTTAAGGGGCATTTTGGACTATTTCCTGCTTTAATTATAAAGTGGTGGGTTAATGTTAATAAGTCCAATTACTTGGGGGTTAAAAGAGGTAACCTTAAGTTAATTAGTGGGTTATTATTGCCATCTTTTATACTTAATTATATGCTAATTAGGGTAAAAGAAAGAGGGTTTGAATAAGAAAAAGAAAAAGAACAGAAAGAGAGGGAAATCGAGCAAGAGAGAGAGAAAACAAAGAGAAAACAAGGATTTGAGGAATTTGCTCGCTTGATCACGAATCTTCGGTGGAGGTAGGTTATGGTTTTTATGCTACTCGTAGTAAACTCTTAATAGCGAATGATATGTGTTGGGTAGTATTATAAAGTCTTCTATATGCTTAATTGTGTGTATGCATGATGTGATTTTATATATATGATTGTGATGAAACAAGAATGATGAAGATATTGAATCCCAAATCTTGATAAAAACCTAATCTCTTGTTAAATGATGATGCCTTGGTATAAAAGAAGGCTTGATGAACTAAAGTAATGATATGATGATGCCTTAATATAAAAGAAGGCTTGATTTACTAATAGAATGAGATTAGTGGGGCGGGTGTCACGAACCGACACGTAGAATTAGCGGGACGGGTGTAACGAACCGACACGTAGATTTAGGGGATCGGGTGTCACGAACTGACACTTAGATTTAGGGGATCAGGTGTCACGAACCGACACGTAGATTTAGGGGATCGTGTGTCACGAACCGACACGTAGATTTAGGGGATTAGAGTGTCACGTTCCGACACATAGTAGTAGGGGATCGGAGTGTCACGTACCGACACAAGAGGAATAAATACTAACGAGGGATCGGAGTGTCACGTACCGACACAAGAGAAATATAGATAATGAATCTTTAAAGATGCTAATATACTCAATCTAAAGAACATGTTTCCCAAAAGAGTATGGTGTGGAGGCTTGAGTCCTCGTAGATATTATCGGTGATATTATAAATGATGTTTATACTTGTTGCTATCACCTGTTAAGAATATTAGTTGATTTTATGATGTTATCTGAGATATATTCCTTTCTATTTTGAGTTGGCCGATGATAGCTACTCAGTACTTGTGTTTGTACTGACCCCCCTACTTTTATGTTTTCTTCTTATTTATTTGTGGAGTGCAGCAAACGTGCCATCATCTTCGACTCAACAGTAACTCTAGCCAGTCTTCATTACTCCGGATATCAGGGTGAGCTAATGCTTCTAGCTTGGACTGGATCTTCTTCCTCATGTCTTGATGCCTTGAAGTTCCGGCATGGACTAGCTTTTGTTATTTTAGCTTTTTAGAATACTCTTAGTTTAGTAATTTGATCATAGATGTTCTTGTGGTTATGACTTCCAGATTTTGGGGATAATAATAGATGTTGAATTTTAGAAGTTATTAAATTGGTTTTTATTAATGAGTTTAAGTCTTCCGCATTACTTTCTGTTGATATTACATTGAAATGTTAAGGTTTAGATCGGTTGGTTCGCTCACATAGAAGGATAAGTGTGGGTGCCAGTCGCGGCTCGTTTTGGGTCGTGAAAAACTTGGTATCAGAGCATTAGGTTCGTTGGTGTCATCACACAAGAACAGGTCTAGTAGAGTCTTAAGGAATGGTAGGGGGACGCCTTTACTTTTCTTTGAGAGGCTATAAGACTTTAGGAAAACTTCATTCTTTATTTCTTCTGTCGTGCTATTACTTGGATCCAATTGGTATCTAGGTGATACAAATTGGTATCTGACCATCTTCACTATGTTTCGCAGATGGTTAGAACTAGACCAACAACGACTACGCCAACACCAACATCGGCAAGACAAGAAGCGTCTGAGCCAGCCACTGGCGCTGTAGCTCAGAGAGAAGTAGTGACAAGAGGCCGTGGAAGAGGCCGTGGGAGGACGTCCTCTAGAGGAAGAGGACGAGCACCCAGCCCATTTGGTACTAGGTCCTCCACCGACTGAGGAAGTGGTAAGAGAGGGTGAGGAAGGGGAAGATGAACAAGTGCAGAATGATGGATTGCCACCCCAACCTACCCCAGAAATGATCAATCAGGTTCTTGCTTATCTTAGCGGGTTATCTGATCAAGGTCAAACACCTCCAGTGTTTTCCGCACCAGCACCTCAGGTTCCGGAGGTACAACATGCGGCTACTATGGCTCCCCGCATGGATGCCTCATTGGAAATAGGCACGTTTCCTCGACTGACCACAGGGCCTATAATGACAAATGATCAACATGAACTTTTCAGTAATTTCTTGAAATTGAAACCTCCAGTCTTCAAGGGTGCTGAATCTGAGGATGCTTATGATTTTCTGGTTGACTGTCATGAGCTACTACACAAGATGGGTATAGTAGAACGGTTTGGTGTTGAGTTTGTAACTTATCAGTTTCAAGGGAACGCCAAAATGTGGTGGCAGTCACATGTTGAGTGTCAACCAACAGAGGCACCACCTATGACTTGGGCATCATTCTCTAGCTTGTTTATGGGGAAGTATATCCCTCGTACTTTGAGGGATAGGAAAAGGGATGAGTTTTTGAGCCTAGAGCAAGGTAGGATGTCGGTTACTGCATATGAGGCTAAATTTCGTTCATTATCCCGGTACGCCACCCAACTATGTTTCAGTCCACAAGAGCGGATTCACCGTTTTGTGAAGGGGTTGAGATCAGAGTTGCGAATTTCAGCCTTACAGGTAGCGGCCACAGCGAAATCTTTTCAAGAAGTGGTAGACTTCGTGATAGAGGTAGAGGGAGTGAAGCCAGATGACTTCACCATGGCATCAACATCTAAATTTTGCAAGGAAGGTGAGTTTAATGGTTCTTACTCCAGAGGACAGGGTTCAGGAGGTTACTCAGTCCGACCAATTCAGTCTTCACTACAGACTGTAGTTGGGGGTCCACCTCAGACCGGTCAACACTTCTCTGAGAGACCTATGCCCGACTCCAGAGAGTGTTATGGATGTGGGGAGACTGGACATATTAGAAGGAATTGTCCAAAACAGAGTTATAGACCCCCAATAGCTAGAGGCAGAGGTGGTCATGGTAGAGGCCGTTATTCTGGAGGGCGTGGTGGCCGAGGTAATGGTGGTCACCAAAACGGCCGGGGTGATGGGCAGATTGGAGCCACTACAAAAAAACATGGTAAGGGCAACGTACAGACAAGTAATGGGGCCTATTGTTACGCTTTTCCTGGGCGATCTGAGGCGGAGACATCTGATTCTGTCATCACAGGTAATCTTTCGATTTGTGATTGCATGGCTTCTGTATTGTTTGATCCTGGATCCACATTTTCCTATGTATCTTCATCATTTGCTAATGGTCTTAATTTACCTTGTGAATTGCTTGACATACCTATTCGTGTTTCTACCCCGGTGGGTGAGTCTGTGATAGTTGAAAAAGTATATAGGTCTTTTTTGGTGACTTGTGGGGAGCAATACTCATGTAGACTTGGTTATCTTAGAAATGGTTGATTTTGATGTAATTCTGGGTATGACATGGCTTTCTCCGAATTTTGCGATCTTGGATTGTAATGCTAATACTGTGACGTTAGCCAAGCCTGGGACAAATCCGTTAATGTGGGAGGGTGACTACACTCCCAATCCGGTTCGTATCATCTCCTTTCTTCGTGCTAAGAAAATGGTTAGTAAGGGTTGTTTAGCACTCTTGGCACATCTCAGGGATGATACTACCCAAGTATCTTCGATTGAGTCGGTTTCGATAGTCCGTGAATTTTTGGATGTTTTCCCTGCAGATCTTCCTGGTATGCCACCAGATAGGGATATTGACTTCTGCATGGATCTTCCACTGGGTACTCGCCCCATTTCTATACCCCCTTATAGAATGGCTCCCGCTGTGTTAAGGGAGTTAAAGGCTCAACTTCAAGAGTTGTTGAGCAAAGGCTTCATTAGACCAAGTGCATCCCCTTGGGGTGCTCCTGTTTTGTTTGTAAAGAAGAAAGATGGGAGCCTTCGGATGTGCATAGATTACCGGCAACTAAATAAAGTAACTATTAAGAACAGGTATCCTCTTCCTCGCATTGATGATTTTTTCGACCAGTTACAAGGTGCTTGTGTCTTTTCTAAGATTGACTTGAGGTCTGGTTATCATCAATTGAAAATACGGGCAGTAGATGTGCCAAAGACTGCTTTTCGAACCAGGTATGGGCATTATGAATTCTTGGTAATGTCCTTTGGACTAACGAATGCCCCTGCTGCTTTCATGAGATTGATTAACGGGATTTTTAAGCCATATCTGGATCTCTTTGTGATCGTATTTATTGATGATATACTGATATACTCCAAGAGTAAGAAGGAACATGAGGAGCATTTGAGAATTGTGTTGGAAATGTTGAGGGAGAAAAATCTTTAAGCCAAATTCTCCAAGTGTGAGTTTTGGTTAGATTCAGTGTCCTTCTTGGGGCACGTGGTTTCTAGGGATGGAGTGATGGTGGATCCTTCTAAGATCGAAGTAGTGAAGAATTGGGTAAGACCTACTAACGTGTCAGAAATAAGAAGCTTTGTTGGTTTAGCCAGTTACTACCGTCGATTTGTCAAGGGATTCTCTTCTATTACTTCCCAATTGACGAACTTGACCAAGCAAAATGTTCCATTTGTATGGTCGGATGAATGTGAGGAATGCTTTCAGAAACTCAAGACCCTGCTGACTACTGCACCTATCCTTACCTTGCCAGTAGAGGGTAAGAACTTCATTGTTTATTGTGATGCATCTTATTCTGGTTTGGGTGCAGTGCTAATGCAAGAGAAGAATGTAATTGCTTATGGTTCGAGGCAATTAAAAGTGCATGAACGTAATTATCCGACCCACGATTTAGAGTTGGCTGCGGTGGTGTTTGCATTAAAGCAATGGAGACACTATCTATATGGGGTTAAGTGTGAAGTCTATACGGATCATCGTAGTTTACAGTATGTCTTTACTAAGAGAGATTTGAATTTGAGACAGAGGAGGTGGATGGAACTACTGAAGGATTATGATGTTACTATCTTGTATCATCTGAGATAGGCTAATGTTGTAGCGGATGCTTTAAGTAGAAAGGCGGGAAGCATGGTAAGTCTAGCTCACTTGCAAGCTTCTAGACGCCCATTTGCTAGAGAAGTTCAGATTCTGGCTAACGACCTTATGAGATTAGAAGTAAATGAGAAGGGATGATTTTTAGCTTGTGTGGAGGCAAGATCTTCCTTCATTGAAAGGATTAAGGGAAAGCAGTTTAATGATGAAAAATTGATTCGGATCCGAGATAAAGTGTTGCAAGGAGAGGATAAAGAAGCGACAATCGATGAGGAAGGTTTTTTGAGGATTAAGGGAAGGGTATGTGTACCCCGCGTCGATGATTTGATCAACACTATTCTGACAGAGGCTCATAGTTCAAGGTATTCGATACATCCGGGTGCAACCAAGTTGTACCGTGACCTAAAGCAACACTTTTGGTGGAGTAGAATGAAGCGTGATATTGTGGATTTTATTGCCAAATGTCCAAACTGTCAACAAGTAAAGTATGAACACCAAAGGCCCGGAGGAACACTTCAGAGAATGTCCATTCCGGAATGGAAATGGGAGAGAATCGCAATGGACTTCGTGGTTGGTCTTCCAAAGAGGATGGGTAAGTACGACTCTATTTGGGTGATTGTTGATAGGTTAACTAAGTCTGCTCATTTTATTCTGGTCAAGGTGACTTATAATGCAGAGAAGTTAGCAAAACTTTACATCTCAGAAGTTGTTCGATTGCATGGAGTTCCACTTTCCATCATATCAGATAGAGGTACGCAGTTTACTTCTAAGTTTTGGAGGACATTGCATGCTGAATTAGGTACTAGATTGGACCTTAGTACTGCATTTCACCCTTATACCGATGGACTGTCTGAGCGAACGATTGAAGTGTTGGAGGATATGCTTCGTGTGTGTGTGATAGAATTTGGTGGCCATTGGGATAACTTCTTACCCTTAGCGGAGTTTTCATACAATAATAGCTATCACTCAAGTATTGATATGGCTCAATTTGAAGCATTGTATGGTAGGAGATGTAGGTCCCCCATTGGTTGGTTTGATGCATTCGAGGTTAGACCTTGGGGTACTGATCTTTTGAGGGATTCGATAGAGAAGGTGAAATCTATTCAAGAAAAGCTTTTAGCGGCTCAAAGTAGGCAAAAGGAATATGCAGATCGAAAGGTTAGGGACTTGGAGTTCATGGAGGGTGAGCAAGTTTTGCTGAAAGTTTCGCCCATGAAAGGGGTGATGCGGTTTGGTAAAAGAGGTAAGCTTAGTCCAAGGTATATTGGTCCATTTGAAGTTCTGAAGCGAGTAGGGGAGGTGGCTTATGAACTAGCCTTGCCTCCAGCACTCTCAGGAGTGCACCCGGTATTTCATGTGTCTATGTTGAAAAGGTACCATGGGGATGGAAACTACATCATTCGTTGGTATTCGGTTCTACTTGATGAAAATCTGTCTTATGAGAAGGAGCATGTTGCCATCTTAGATAGAGAAGTCTGCAAGTTCAGATCGAGGGAGATTGCATCCATTAAGGTGCAATGGAAGAATCGACCAGTTGAAGAGGCCACTTGGGAAAAGGAGGCTGATATGCAAGAAAGATACCCTCACCTGTTTACAGATTCAGGTACTCCTTCTCACTGTTGTTGTTTTTCTTCTCGTGATCGTTCGAGGACGAACGATGGGTAAATTGGTATCTATTGTAACGACTTGTTTAGTCGTTTTGAGCAGCAGATTTTATTCAGGAAAAACTGGCTGAGACGACGAACCCCACGACGGACCGTCATGGGCACGACAGACCGTCGAGGGGGTCTCGTTCCAAAACACTTAGAAATTAGAAAATTGGGTATTGAGAGCGACTCTCTGAACGTCACGACGGAGTGGTAGGACGGACCGTCGTGTCCACGATGGACCGTCACAGGCCATTCACCAAAAATAAAGATTCTGTATTATGTGACGGACAGCAGGACGGACCGTCGCAGGCACGATGGCCCGTCACAGGCTGCGCAATCCCTGGTTGGGTCGGATTTCTGTTAATTTATTTAAGGGTCGTTTTGGACTATTTCCTGCTTTATTTATAAAGTGGTGGGTTAATGTTAATAAGTCTAATTACTTGGGGGTTAAAAGAGGTAACCTTAAGTTAATTAGTGGGTTATTATTGCCATCTTTTATACTTAATTATATGCTAATTAGGGTAAAAGAAAGAGGGTTTGAATAAGAAAAAGAAAAAGAACAGAAAGAGAGGGAAATCGAGCAAGAGAGAAAGAAAACGAAGAGACAACAAGGATTTGAGGAATTTGCTCGCTTGATCACGAATCTTCGGTGGAGGTAGGTTATGGTTTTTATGCTACTCGTAGTAAACTCTTAATAGTGAATGATATGTGTTGGGTAGTATTATAAAGTCTTCTATATGCTTAATTGTGTGTATGCATGATGTGATTTTATATATATGATTGTGATGAAACAAGCATGATGAAGCTATTGAATCTCAAATCTTGATAAAAACCTAATCTCTTGTTAAATGATGATGCCTTGGTATAAAAGAAGGCTTGATGAACTAAAGTAATGACATGATGATGCCTTGATATAAAAGAAGGCTTGATTTACTAATAGAATGAGATAAGTGGGGCGGGTGTCACGAACCAACACGTAGAATTAGTGGTACGGGTGTCATGAACCGACACGTAGATTTAGGGGATCGGGTGTCACGAACCGACACGTAGATTTAGGGGATCGGGTGTCACGAATCGACACGTAGATTTAGGGGATCGGAGTGTCACGTTCCAACACATAGTAGTAGGGGATCGGAGTGTCACGTACCGACACTAGAGGAATAAAGACTAACGAGGGATCAGAGTGTCACGTACCGACACAAGAGAAATATAGATAATGAATCTTGAAAGATGCTAATATACTAAATCTAAAGAACATGTTTCCCAAAAGAGTATGGTGTGGAGGCTTGAGTCCTCGTAGATATGATCGGTGATATTATAAATGATGTTTATACTTGTTGCTATCACCTATTAAGAATATTAGTTGATTTTATGATGTTATCTGAGATATATTGCTTTCTATTTTGAGTTGGCCGATGATAGCTACTCAGTACTTGTGTTTGTACGGACCCCCCTACTTTTATGTTTTCTTCTTGTTTATTTGTGGAGTGCAGCAAACGTGCCATCATCTTCGACTCAACAGTAACTCTAGACAGTCTTCATTACTCCAGATATCAGGGTGAGCTAATGCTTCTAGCTTGGACTGGATCTTCTTCCTCATGTCTTGATGCCTTGAAGTTCCGGCATGTACTAGCTTTTGTTATTTTAGCTTTTTAGAATACTCTTAGTTTAGTAATTTGATCATAGATGTTCTTGTGGTGATGACTTCCAGATTTTGGGGATAATAATAGATGTTGAATTTTAGAAGTTATTAAATTGGTTTTTATTAATGAGTTTAAGTCTTCCGCATTACTTTCTGTTGATATTACATTGAAATGTTAAGGTTTAGATCGGTTGGTTCGCTCACATAGAAGGATAAGTTTGGGTGCCAGTCGCGGCCCGTTTTGTGTCGTGACAGTAATCATCATGAAAACACGTTTCATCCCTAGTTTTCTACAAGAAAACATAACCAACCTATGATCAATTGGAGCTAGTGAAAGGGACATGCAACGGGGAACAATCCCAGTTTTTTGAATAGATTCATCTGAACCTTAGGGGGTCTAATGGGAAAGGGACCAAGATAGAATAGAACCCATAACTTTTTAAAGTTCAAACCTCTACTTGATTCCCAAAGAACTCCTCCAAACACAAGTCTAACACCAAGAGTTAAACACCAAATTCGACGGAAAACCTTATCTTTCCCTACATGATTGATTTACGTTTGTTTTTCTTATATTTTCATGTGAGTTTTTAAGGTGTGAAGAAATTTGGTTTACCTTCTGTTCTTGGATTTATTTTGGCAGACAAAATGTTAAAGAGAGTGATAGAGCCGTCAGAGAGAGAGATGAGCATGGGAGAGAAGAGTTTTCTTAGGATTACGAGTCTAGTTTAGGACTTAGTCAAAAAATATTTTAATTAATTGTTAAAAATATGATCTAATTTTGTTTTTAATCCGCTAATAAGTAATAAATATAAATTAATTACATTACTTTAAAAACTTAAATTAAAAACAATTTAATTTATTTCTTCCACCTATGTTGGAACCCGCATGGAGCAGGACTTCACTTCAAGAGCCCAATTTCGGCCCTCTCTCCCCAAAATTCCCATCCACCTCATTAATTATATATTTAGGGTAATTAGGATACTACCCTTAGCTTGGATAAAGACCATTTTAACCATAGAACCTCCAAGCCTAAGTTTTTCCCTTTTTATGTCTGGTAAAGACTCCTTTAAATAAATCTTTGTATTTGAGAGTTCTACATGGTTGGACCCAACCTTTCCTAGATAAACTAACTCCCCAAGTTAGTTAGCTTGGATATATCAAGGGTTAAGAGCTCTTGTTCTACGTGAATCAATCCGTGTGAACCCAGTCTAATCATTGGCATTCTAGAAAAATTAAGCATTACTTAGCATATCCTTTTTTAAGGTTGTTCCATTATACGCTCATTAGGAATATTCATCCACGAATGAAACTAGTCTTTGCTAACAATACGTAACTCATCTATAGAATGTATGCATACAAAGGTAATTCAATATTCCCCATTAATGAATATTTGATTCACATATTTACATGATGTTGCACATCCTTGAAATCTACTAGTAGCTACGCATTAATAGACTAAGAAACTCTTTCATCAACTAGTCTCACCAAAGCATATAACATAAGTAAACATGTAAGTCATACAAATCAGCAACCAAAATGATGACTCAAACATATTAACCTCATACTAGTGCATAAATACCATACAAAGTCAAATACCAGAGGAACTAATTAAGGCTACTCACCCGAGACTTCACTAGAGGTGCCTTCACCTGCACCCCTAGACTTGAGTGCGTACAAATATTTTCTCCTTGGAGCCTCTTCACTTGGACCATTAGGTCAAACTCTTTCCTTCACTTGTTCTTGACAACTCGAATTCGAACAATCCTTCATAATGTGAACCGGTTTGACACAACTCGGACAAGCGTTATAATCCATCATAAATTCTCCCCCATGAAGTATGACACACTACCTCTAAAGTGGTCTCTCCTGGGTTGTAAATTCTTAAGAATCTAAGAGAGTAATCCCTGACTGACATCTATCCCTTCTTAAGGTCGATATATTCCTCCACATTAGCCTTCTTGATTTATCTGGGAAAGAACAGTCCTAGAAAAGCCATTTGAAAAGATCCTTAGTAATAGAACCCCCTCCTAAGGCTCTGCTATCCTGCCACACCTTATACCAGAATTGAGCTACATCTTTTAGCTGGTAGGCTGCCAACTCAGACTTCTCCACATCAATCAAACCCAATAGCTTGAGCTGGTAAAGTGCTAGCTTGGTCCATCTGTACTAATACTGTCCTTACTTATTTATCTACCAACTCAGCTGGGTTAACATGCATCTCCATTTCAGTAGTTGGGGCCTGGGGAGGAACTTCGTTGCCCCAAACAACTGCTTCTCCTCTTCCCTAACCAGCGTTCCTCGTTGTGTTCATTTTCTAAAAAAATAGAATTGATGTTCGATATACTCATAAGACAAAGGAATAAAACATTAGTAAAGGCACAATAATATCAAAAGAAGGGAATTATACTACGCATTATGCAGTCTCTAGATCAGGATAGTGGTGCACTTCACTACCATGACTTGGAAACTACTAAATGTGGTTGATTGTAAACTTATTATTTCCGTAATTTAAACTAGGGCTGTGATACCAACTTTGTCACGGCCGGAGTCTAGACCCAAGTACCGGCATTGTTGACATCTCCGAGGTTGAGACAAGCCTACTTATGTCATTCTTAGCTCGTCTAGGTTAATTTTAGCGGAATATTTGAATCTTTTTGTTTCTTAACATACATACTAATCATTCAATTAGATTCATAATTTTTCACTATCAAACATCTAACATTAAGAATAAAGTTGTCAATATTGGATAGCCCACCCTATCAGGGCTAAAACATACAGGCTTTGACATTCTACGGGTCAGGACGGGCTAGCCTATTTTTCGTGTGGGCTAGAAATAGTCGGGCCAGCCAACTTTTTTAAATTTTTTTTATAATTATTAAATTAAATTATAAATTATAATTTAAAAATATTTTCATAAATATCGACAAAACAATATTACATTATGTTAGGCCTTATTTGTATGCACTTCATGGGGTTTGAATGTTAATCATTCTAATTTGCCTCATGTATTTGTTTGTAAGAATTGAATCTTTGTTATTCACATTCAGTTCATTAAGTTTCTTTTTTTATTATAAGCCTCTTAATGGTTCTGGATATATCTGAATGAATCAGATATGTAACACACCCCTAACACTATTCAGACTAAAAAATAAGAATTCTATCTTAATTCAACTAAATCAAAACAACTCATAAAAGTTGTTTTCATATTTAATTAATATTTAATTACATGCTTGCCATTATAATTTCCTTTATTCATATTGACTTAATATACATCTTTTACTTTCATAAATTTATCAATATATTTTAATAGATAAGCACTCCCATGATATAATATTTAGCACGTTTTCAAAAAATAAGAAAGTCTTAGTTATTTAATCCATAAAACTATTAAATTTCTAAAATAATATAAAAATATATATTTTTCGAAACTGTATATTTACTACTCTATATAAACTATTCAAAATTGACTAATATTAGATTCTCAAAGTATTTGAGTGCAAAAAATAGTCATATTAATGATGTAACTTGATGTTGAGTTCTTAAAAGATAAATCATATTTTCTCGTTAAGGTAAAAAAATGTTAAAAATATTATTTTAGGGATAATGCCCAAGTACCCCCTCAACCTGTGCCCGAAATCCCAGAGACACACTTATACTATACTAAGGTCCTATTACCCCCCCTGAAATTATTTTATTAATAATTTTTTAGCCTTTTCGGCCTACGTGGCACTATCTTGTGGGCTCAACGATGGTTGACTTTTTTTTCAAACTAGTGCCACGTAGGCTAAAAAAGAATACAAAATTACTTATAAAATAAGTTCAGGGGGGTAATAGGACCATAGTATAGTATAAGTGTGTCTCTGGGATTTTGGCCATTGGTTGAGGGGGTACGTGTGCATTATCCCATTATTTTATATGAAAAATACTTTTTACTAACAAGGTTTTGATAATATTTTATTGATATATCGTTAAATTTCATATGTGCATTTATATATTAAAAAAAATGTCCCAGTAACTTAGTGTTCAGATTCAGAGACAATATTTTAATATACAGATGTTTATTCAAATTTACATATCTAAATATTAATGCACATCTTAATTTTTAAATGCGTATATAAATTCAGAAGTCTTAATATTAATGAAAACAAATAAGACCTTAATGTCACTACTTGTTAATCAAATTCACAAATAAAATTATCTTTATAATATTTAGGGAAAATGCACAAGGTCCCCAAAGACTATGACCAATATCCCAAAGAAGCACCTTACTAAGGTAGTAGTACACCCCTAACCTTTTTTTTTTGTAATTTTATGTACCTCTTTGGCTTACATGGAATCCAAATATCCACGACGCGCATCAATTGCTTGGGGTCACATAGATTTCCACATAAAAAAAATAGGTATATAAAAATACACAATAAAAAGTTCAGGGGATAATAGTATATTAGTTTAGTTAAAATGTGTCTCTGAGATTTCGGTCATAAACTAGGGGGTACTTGTGCATTTTCCTACATATTTATTAATTTTTTTCAAATAAAAGTATAAATATCCAAGTAGAAATATTAAAACAAAAAATTGATTTTTTACTCTATTTATTTTTAAATTTTAATATTATATTATTTTTTTAATTATTTTTTATTGGCTCACGGACAAGCCCTACCGATATTTCTCAAGCCCCCCTAATAAGAAGGCTTATTCAGGTCGGGCTAAAAAGCTCTTTTCTAAAATGGGATCCAAAAATCTTAGCCCAGCCTTATTAAATCCCGGGTGAGGCCAAGCCGGCCCAACGGGCCTAGCCCATATTGACGACTCTAATTAAGATCATCTAATTAAAGAAATAGTTTAATATAGCATTAAATATATACTTGCTAAAATGGCACAAATACAAAGTTTGAACAAAAGTGGAAAGAAACGCTAGTGGAACATACTCCCATAGCTCAATCCAATAACTAAGATAGAATATAATAGGCAATCCTCCTTGAAACCATAAGGGCCTACCAAGTCCGGATGAATGCTCCACGTATGGATAGTTATAGCGTCAACCTGTAGCTCTATCGTCCACCTGTTCCAGCACCTAAAATTAGAGTTATATAGCGTTAGTACACACTTTTACTAAGTATAGGTATATGAAAGCACATAGTAAGGACATGCATGAGTAAGAATAGCTCTTTCCTAACAACATGATTGTAGAATGTCAAGTCAATGGATTTCCAAATTGAGTTTAGGAAAAATAGTAAGCTTTGAAACATTTCATTAGGAAAGTTTATGAGCTTTCAAAATTTATACTAGGAAAGTTATGCCATAAAATTAACATGCATCATCATACTTAAGATTTTGAACACAACACACAACAACTTTCATATAGATAATATCAAAATTCCTATAACACAGAACATTGTTCATATCATTCATTCATATGCCATGAGACCTTGGAATCATGGACTTGACTAAGACATCCCAAAAATTAAAGCTCAACTACGGAGTATGCCTTAGAAAACACAGAGTCTGCTTCGTTTATTCATATGTACTTCATTTTATTTCATTCATGGTCCAGTGTAAGCACCAACTATACCTAGGATGTAGTTTAAGACTTTTATCGGATTCATTTTGCAATGACCAAGACTGACCGAATGTAATTAATTGAATCTAACTCACCTCTTGATTATCCTATCCTAAAACCTTTGGTATCATTTGATTAATTATGTTCATCATTTTAGGTTAGCCTCAATCATTCATTGGGAACTTTAACTTTAACTGACATAGATTATGTGTGCATCATGAAATCCAGTGTCATAAAACCCCATAAATAAAAGAGGTGGAATCACCGGTCAAAGTGTTCCAAAACATGCTAGGGTACATGGGAATTGAACGCCGCCAGATCCCTATATTGACAGTATAGGTTCGAAGACTAAGAGATATAACGAGCCTTTTCACTTGGACCATTGGGTCAAACTCTTTCCTTCACTTGTTCTTGACATCTCCAATTCGAACAATCCTTCATCATGTGAACCGGTTTTACACAACTCGGACAATCGTTATAGTCCATCATTAATTCTCCCCCATTAAGTATGACACACTTCCTCTAAGGTGGTCTCTCCTGGGATGTAAATTCTTAAGAATCTAAGAGTGTAATCCTTGACTGACATCTATCCCTTCTTAAGGTTGATATATTCCTCCACATTAGCCTTCTTGATTTATCTGGGAAAGAACAGCCCTAGAAAAGCCATCTTGAAAAGATCCTTAGTAATAGAACCCCCTCCTAAGGCTCTGCTATCCTGCAGCACCTTAAACCAGGATTGAGCTACATCCTTTAGCTGGTAGGCTGCCAACTCAGACTTGTCCGCATCAATCAAACCCAATAGCCTGAGCTGGTATAGTGCGTGCTTTGTCCATCTGTACTAATATTGTCCTTTCTTCTTTATCTACCAACTCAACTGGGCTAACATGCATCTCCATTTCAGTAGTTGGGGCCTGGGGAGGAACTTCGTTGCCCCAAACAACTGCTTCTCCTCTTCCCTAACCAGCGTTCCTCGTTGTGTTCATTTTCTAAAAAAATAGAATTGATGTTCGATATGCTCATAAAAGCAAGGAATAAAACATTAGTAAAGGCACAATAATATAATAAGAAGGGAATTTTCCTACGCATTATGCAGTCTCTAGATCAGGATAGTGGTGCACTTCACTACTATGACTTAGAAACTACTAAATGTGGTTGATTGTAAACTTATTATTTCAATAATTTAACCTAGGGCTGTGATACCAACTTTGTCACGGCCGTTGTCTAGACCCAAGACGATATCGGCATTGTTGACCTCTCCGAGGTTGAGACAAGCCTACTTATTTCATTCTTAGCTCATCTAGGTTAATCTTAGAGGAAAATTTGAAACTTTTTGTTTCTTAACATTCATACTAATCATTCAATTAGATTCATAATTTTTCACTATCAACCATATAACATTAAGAATAGAGATGTCAATATGGGATAGCCCACCCTATCCGGGCTAACACATACAGGCTTTTACATTCTACGGGTCAGGACGGGCTAGCCTATTTTTCGTGTGGGCTAGATATGGTCGGGCCAGACAACTTTTTTTAAAAAAATATTTTTTTTATAATAATTAAATTAAATTTTAAATTATAATATAAAAATATTTTCATAAATATCGACAAAACAATATAACATTATGTTAGGCCTCATTTGTATGCACTTCATGGGGTTTGAATATTAATCATTCTATCATAAGCCTTTGCTAGCTCTAGTTTTATAATGACATTGCTACCAATATTGGGTTTTTTGATGTGGTGAATTATTTCCTGAGCTAACATAATGTTTTCAGAAATACAACTACCTTCTACAAAATAGGATTGGTTAGGAGAAATAATGGAAGGAAGGATAGAGATAAGTAAGCTTCTCACTAGCATAGAAAAAATTTATCTAGTAATGTTGCTAAGACTTATTGGTATGAATTCAAATCATAAGTTAGGATTACTAACTTTTGGCAGTAATACAATGCAAGAGTGATAGAAGTATTCAGGAATTATTTGACAACTGAAGAAGGTCTGAATAACTCCCAACAAGTCATATTTGATGACATTCCATAACTTTTGAAAGAAGTAGCCATTCATGCCATCGAATCAAGATGCATAATTAGGACTCATTGAAAAAACCACATTCTTGAGCTCATCAATGTCAGGCATATTGGTGAGTGGAATATTTTTTTCAACCCTAATCATCCTTTGAATGCATTCCAAATTGTTCTAATTAATAGGTTTATCATTTCCTGAAATGATCAATTTGAAATGATTACAAGATGCCAAAGCTATGTTCTCTTTAACTGGTATCCATTCCCCACATTCAGTTGTAATTTTGTGGATAAAGAGATTCCTTCTTTATTCTCTTATAGTTGAATGAAAATATCTATAATTAGTATTCGCTTCCTTAAACAACTGCAGCTGGTATTTTTTTTCAAAATAGTATATTCCACCTTGAAAAAAAATCTATAGTTTAGTATTTAATGTTTGGGTTTTGGTATTTTGGGCTTAGGGTTTCGGGTTTATTGTGTAAGGTTAGGGACAGGGTTATGGTTTTGGTTAGGGTTAGGGTTAGGTTTTTTGTTCTATTAGGTTTTTAGGTTTAGGGTTTATGATTTAAGGATTACTATTAATGATTTAGTGCTGAGTGTTTGGATGTTGCTAGTTTTTGCTTGGGGTTTACGGTTTAAGGTTTAGGGTAGGGTTAAGGTTACTGTTAATGTTAGGGTATGGGTTAGGGTTAGGTTTAGGTTGCTTTACGTTTTGGGTATGGGGTTATGGATTTATGTTGTAATATCTATGATTTCATGTTTAATGTTTCGGTTTTGATATTTTGGGCTTTGGTTTTAAGGTTTAGGGTTTAGGGTTAGGGTAAAGGATTCGGTTTGGGTCAGGGTTTGTGTTAGGGATAGGGTTAGGGTATATGGTTTTTTTGTTTAAAATCTATGGTTTTGTTTTTAACGTTTGGGTTTTGATATTTTGGGATTGATGTTTCCGGTTAATGATTTAGGGTAAGGGTTAGGGTTAGGGTTAGGATTATGGTTAGGTTTATGTTTTGTTTCTGTTTTTGAGTTTGTTTTTTAGGATGGTATAGTGTTTAATGTTTGGGTTTTATTAAGTTGGATTTATGTTTTTTTTTTTGGACTTAGGGTTTACGATTTAGGGTTAGGATTAGATTTTGGGTGTAGTTTTTTTTTTATTGTTCAGGGTTTAGCATTTAAGTTTTAAAATCTATGGTTTTGTGTTTAATGTTAGGGTTTTGGCATTTTTGTTTTTTTTTGTTGAATTACCCTTGGAGGGGTAGTGGCTGAGCAACACCCACAGGCCTTATCATTAATAACAAAAAAAAATAAGGAGGGGGACATAAACCTTACCTCCCACCTAAGATGGTTTAGAGTCAACTACCCAAAAGGAATTTAACTCCTCCCCTTACACAAAAGATGAAACCAAAATACTAAAAACATAAGGAGAGGACTAGTCTCAATACAAAGTATGTAGTAAGCATAAACGAGGGAGACTCTCCTTTTACAAGAAGTCCTATAAGCTAAACTAACGTATTCAAAGTAGCTATAATTTTAATTATAGCTAAGTTAAAAAGATATACAACCTCAAGGAGGTTAAAAAATTCTCTCTGTCTTCCTTCTTCTAAATTTAGGCATCTCCAATAAGTCTAGTTGATAGTAGGACTTTGCTTCTCTCGATAATTAGTGGGTATTGATATATACCTGAGGAGTGGCAATTCTGTACATATGTTTTCACAATGCATCCGCTACACAATTAGTAACGACCTGTTTAGTTATTTTGAGCAACAGATTTTATTCTGGAAAAACTGGCAGATGTGATGGAGGCCACGACGGACCGTCAAGGGCACGACGGACCGTCGTGGAGGGTGTCGTTTCAAAACACTTAGAAAATCTGAAATTGGGTACTGAAAATCGACTCTCTGAACGTCATGACGGAATGGCAGGACGGACCGTCGCAGGCTCGACGGCCCGTCACAGGCCATCCACTTAAAAATAAGTCTCTGGACCTTGTGACGGACAGCAGGACGGACCGTCGCAGGCGCGAGGGCCCGTCACGGGCTACGCAATCCCAGTTCGGGTCGGATTTCTTTACACGTTTTAAGGGACGTTTTTGACTCTTCCTGCTTTAATTATAAAGTTAGAGGGTTAATGTTAATAAGTCTAATTACTTGGGGGTTAAAAGAGGTAACTTAAGTTAATTAGTGGATATTAGTGCCATCTTTCAAAACTTAATTATATAATAATTAGGGTAAAAGAAAGAGGGTTTGAATAAAGAAAAATAGAAAGAACAGCAAGAGAGAGAGAAAATCGCTCAAGAGAGAGAGACGAAGAAGATAGCTTGTTGATTCAATTCTTCGGTGGAGGTAGGTTATGGTTTATGTTACGATATTCGTAGTGAACTCTTAATAGTGAATATTATGTGTTGATAATATTGTAAACCCTGCTATGTGCTTAAGTTGTATGCTTGCATGATTATGATTATAAAATTGTGATGAATTAACAAAGCATGATGAAGCTATTGAATCCCAAATCTTGAAAGAACCCTAATTCACTTGATATATTATATAATGAGAATGATGATGCCTTAGTATGAAAGAAGGCTTGATAAATTATATAATGAGAATGATGATGCCTTAGTGTAAAAGAAGGCTTGATGAATTAGGGGATCGGGTGCCACGTTCCGGTACCAGGATAGAATGAATATGAGGATCGGAGTGTCACGTTCCGACACCAGGATAGAATATGGATCGGGTGCCACGTTCCGGTACCAGGATAGAATGAATATGAGGATCGGAGTGTCACGTTCCGACACCAGGATAGAATATGGATCGGGTGCCACGTTCCGGTACCAGGATAGAATGAATATGAGGATCGGAGTGTCACGTTCCGACACCAGGATAGAATATGGATCGGGTGCCACGTTCCGGTACCAGGATAGAATATGAGGATCGGAGTGCCACGTTCCGACACCAGGATAGAAATAGAGGATCGGAGTGTCACGTACCGACACAAGAGGAAGAAAGATAATGAATCTTGAAAGATAATGAATATACTCAAATCTAATAAACTTAATTCCCAAAAGAGTATGGTATTGAGGCTTGAGTCCTCATGTGTGAACTCGGTTGTAGTTATTGATGAATTCATGTTGTTATTGCTACATGTTGAGTATTGTAGTGATTTACACTATTATTGATATATACTGTTCCCTATTTTGAGTTGGCCGATGATATCTACTCAGTACGTGTGGTTGTACTGACCCCCTACTTTCATGTTTTCCTCTTTGTTATTTGTGTAATGCAGCAAACGTTCTGTCAACTTCAACTCAACAGCAGATCTAGCCAGTCTTCACTTCATCGGAAATTCAGGGTGAGCTAATGCGTCTAGCTTGGACTGGGTCTTCTTCTTCAAGTCTTGATGCCTTGAACTTCCGGCATGGACTAGCTTTTTTAGTTATTTTGTTCTTAGACATTCTTAGTTAAGTAATTTGAGATAGATGTTCTTGTGATGATGACTTCCAGATTTTGGGGATAATAATAATAGTATTGAATTGTTTTTATTAATGAGTTTAAGTCTTCCGCATATTTTCTGTTGATATATCTTGAAATGTTAAGGTTTAGATGGGTTGGTTCGCTCACATAGGAGGGTAAATGTGGGTGCCAGTCGCGTCCCTGATTTGGGTCGTGACAAACTTGGTATCAGAGCATTAGGTTCATTGGTCTCATCACACAGAACAGGTCTAGTAGAGTCTTAAGGAACGATAGGGGGACGCCTTTACTTTTCCTTGAGAGGCTATAAGACTTTAGGAAAATTTCACTCTTTCATTCTTCTTTCGTGCTACTACTTGAGTCCAATTGGTATCTGGGCGATACGAATTGGTATCTGACCATCTTCACTCTATTTCGCAGATGGTTAGAACTATAGCAACGACCGCACCAGCAGCAACAACGGAAGGACAAGAAACAACTGAGCCAGCCACTGGGGCTGTAGCTCGAGGAAGAGCAACGGCAAGAGGCCGTGGGAGAGGTCGTGGGAGGACGTCCTCTAGAGGAAGAGGACAAGCACCTAGACCATCTGATACTAGGACGGTGACTCCTCCACCAACCGAGGAGGTGATAAGAGAGAGGGAGGAAGGGGAGAATGAACAAGGGCAGAATGAGGAAATGCCACCCCAACCTACCCCAGAGATGATCAACCAGGTACTTGCTTATCTTAGTGGGTTATCTGATCAGGGTCAGGCACCTCCAGTGGTTTCTGCACCAACACCTCCGGTTTAAGAGGTACGACATGCGGCTACTATGGCTCCCCGCATGGATGCATCATTGGGAATAGGCACATTTCCACGTCTGACTGCTGGGCCTATTATGACAAATGATCAGCATGAACTTTTCAGTAAGTTCTTGAAATTGAAACCTCCAGTCTTTAAGGGCGCAGAATCAGAGGATACCTACGATTTTCTGGTTGATTGTCATGAGCTACTACACAAGATGGGTATAGTAGAACGGTTTGGCGTTGAGTTCGTGAGCTATCAGTTTCAAGGGAACGCCAAAACGTGGTGGCGGTCGCATGTTGAGTGTCAACCAACAGAGGCACCACCTATGACTTGGGAATCATTCTCTACCCTGTTTATGGAGAAGTATATCCCAAGGACTTTGAGAGATAGAAAAAGGGACGAGTTCTTGAGTCTAGAGCAAGGGAGGATGACAGTTAACGCGTATGAGGCTAAATTTTGTGCACTATCCAGATACGCCACCCAACTTTGTTTCAGTCCACAAGAACGGATTCGCCGTTTTGTGAAGGGGTTAAGATCAGAGTTGCGGATTTCAGCCTTACAGGTAGCGGCTACGGCAACATCCTTCCAAGAGGTGGTAGACTTTGTGATAGAGGTGGAAGGAGTGAAGCCAGACGACTTCACCACGACATCGACATCGAAAAGGTTTCGAAGGGGAGGCGAGTTTAATGGTTCTCACTCTAGAGGACAGAGCTCCGGAGGTTACTCAAGTCGACCAATTCAGTCTTCACTACAGACTGTAGTTGGGGGTCCACCTCAGAACGGTCAACACTACTCCGAGAGACCTATGCATGAAACCCGAGAGTGTTATGGATGTGGGGAGGTTGGACACATCAAGAGGTATTGTCCAAACCAGAGTCACAGAACCCCACTAGCTAGAGGTAGAGGTGGTAATGGTAGAGGCCGCTTTTCTGGAGGACGTGGTGGTCGAGGTAATGGTGGTCATCACAACGGCAGAGGTGATGGGCAAAATGGAGCCACTACTAAGCAACATGGTAGGGGCAATGGACAGACAAACGATAGGGCCCATTGTTACACTTTCCCTGGGAGATCTGAAGCGGAGGCGTCTGATGTTGTTATCACAGGTAATCTTTTGGTTTGTGATTGCATGGCATCTGTATTATTTGACCCTGGCTCCACGTTTTCATATGTATCTTCATCATTTGCTAATGGTCTAAAATTGCATTGTGAATTACTTGACATGCCTATTCGTGTTTCTACACCGGTGGGTGAGTCTGTGGTAGTTGAAAAGGTACATAGGTCTTGTTTGGTGAACTTTGTGGGGAGCAACACTTATGTAGATTTGGTTATTTTAGAAATGGGTAACTTTGATGTAATTCTGGGTATGACTTGGCTTTCTCCAAATTTTGCGATCTTGGATTGTAATGCTAAAACTGTGACATTGGCCAAGCCTGGGATAGATCCGTTAGTGTGGGAGGGTGACTACACTTCCAATCCGGTGTGTATCATCTCATTTCTTCGTGCTAAGAAAATGGTTAGTAAAGGGTGTTTAGCTTTCTTGGCACATCTCAAGGATGACACTACCCAAGTACCTTCGATTGAGTCGGTTTCGGTGGTCCGTGAGTTTCTTGATGTGTTCCCTGCAGATCTTCCTGGTATGCCACCAGATAGGGATATTGATTTCTGTATCGATCTTGAACCGGGCACACGCCCCATTTCTATACCCCCGTAAAGAATGGCTCCCGCGGAGTTAAGAGAGTTAAAGGCTCAACTTAAAGAGTTGTTGAGCAAGGGCTTCATTAGACCAAGTGCATCTCCTTGGGGTGCTCCGGTTTTGTTTGTGAAGAAGAAGGATGGGAGTTTTCGGATGTGCATAGACTACCGACAGTTGAACAAGGTAACTATTAAGAACAAGTATCCTCTTCCTTGCATTGATGACTTATTCGATCAATTACAAGGTGCTTGTGTCTTCTCTAAGATTGATTTGAGATCCGGTTATCATCAATTGAAAATACTGGCAACGGATGTGCCAAAGACTGCTTTTCGAACGAGGTATGGACATTACAAATTTGTGGTGATGTCTTTTGGTCTTACGAATGCCCCTGCTGCGTTCATGAGTTTGATGAACGGGATATTTAAGCCGTATTTGGACCTCTTTGTGATCGTATTTATAGATGATATACTGGTATATTCTAAAAGTAAGAAGGAACATGAGGAGCATTTTAGGGTTGTGTTGGAAATGTTGAGGGAGAAAAAGCTTTACGCCAAGTTCTCTAAGTGTGAGTTTTGGCTAGATGCAGTGTCCTTCTTGGGGCACGTGGTTTCTAAGGATGGAGTGATGGTGGATCCTTCTAAGATCGAAGTAGTGAAGAATTGGGTAAGACCTACTAATGTGTCAGAAATACGGAGTTTTGTTGGGTTAGCTAGCTACTACCGCCGCTTTGTCAAAGGATTCTCTTCTATTGCTTCCCAATTGACGAACTTGACTAAGCAGAATGTTCCATTTGTATGGTCAGATGAATGCGAGGAGAGGCTAAAGAAGCAACAATCGACGAGGAAGGTGTGTTGAGGATTAAGGGAAGGGTATGTGTACCCCGCATTGATGATTTGATCAACACTATTCTGGCAGAAGCTCATAGTTCAAGGTATTCTATACATCCGGGTGCAACCAAGATGTATCGCGACCTAAAACAACACTTTTGGTGGAGTAGAATGAAGCGCAATATTGTTGACTTTATTGCCAAGTGTCCAAACTGTCAACAAGTGAAATATGAACACCAAAGGCCCGGAGGAACACTTCAAAGAATGCCCATTCCGGAATGGAAGTGGGAGAGAATTGCAATGGACTTTGTGGTTGGTCTTCCAAAGACACTGGGGAAGTTTGATTCAATTTGGGTAATTGTGGACAAATTGACTAAGTCTGCTCATTTCATTCCGGTCAAGGTGACTTACAATGCAGAGAAGTTAGCAAAAATCTACATCTCAGAAATCGTTCGATTGCATGGGGTTCCACTATCCATTATATCAGATAGAGGTACGCAGTTTACCTCTAAGTTTTGGAAAACATTGCATGCAGAATTGGGTACTAGGTTGGATCTTAGTACCGCATTCCATCCTCAGACCGATGGTCAGTCTGAGCGAACGATTCAAGTGTTGGAGGATATGCTTCGCGCATGCGTGATAGAGTTTGGTGGCCATTGGGATAGCTTCTTACCTTTGGCAGAGTTTTCGTACAATAATAGCTATCACTCCAGTATTGATATGGCTCCATTTGAAGCATTGTATGGGAGGAGGTGTAGATCTCCCATTGGTTGGTTTGATGCATTCGAGGTTAGACCTTGGGGTACCGATCTCTTGAGGGATTCGTTAGAAAAGGTGAAGGGCATTCAAGAAAAGCTTCTAGCGGCGCAAAGTAGACAAAAGGAGTATGCAGCCGGAAGGTTAGATACTTGGAGTTCATGGAAGGTGAACAAGTCTTGTTGAAGGTTTCACCCATGAAAGGGGTGATGCGGTTTGGCAAAAGAGGTAAGCTAAGTCCAAGGTATATTGGACCATTTGAGGTACTAAAGCGAATAGGGGAGGTGGCTTATGAATTAGCCTTGCCCCCAGGGCTGTCCGGAGTGCATCCGGTATTTCATGTGTCCATGTTGAAAAGATACCATGGAGATGGAAACTACATTATCCATTGGGATTCAGTTTTGCTTGATGAGAATTTGTCTTATGAGGAGGAACCTGTTGCTATTTTAGATAGAGAAGTTCGCAAGTTGAGGTCAAGAGAGATTGCATCCATCAAGGTGCAATGGAAGAATCGACCGGTTGAAGAAGCCACTTGGGAGAAGGAGGCAGATATGCGGGAAAGATACCCACATCTGTTTACGGATTCAGGTATTCCTTTTCGCACTTGTTTTCCTTCTTGTGATCGTTCGGGGACGAACGATGGGTAAATTGGTATGTATTGTAACGACCTGTTTAGTCGTTTTGAGCAACAGATTTTACTCTGGAAAAACTGGCAGATGTGACGGAGGCCACGACGGACCATCAAGGGCACGACGGACCGTCGTGGAGGGTGTCGTTTCAAAACACTTAGAAAATCTGAAATTGGGTACTGAAAATCGACTCTCTGAACATCATGACGGAATGGCAGGACGGACCGTCGCAGGCTCGACGGCCCGTCACAGGCCATCCACTTAAAAATAAGTCTCTGGACCTTGTGACGGACAGCAGGACGGACCGTCGCAGGCGCGACGGCCCGTCACGGGCTACGCAATCCCAGTTCGGGTCGGATTTCTTTACACGTTTTAAGGGACGTTTTTGACTATTCCTGCTTTAATTATAAAGTTAGAGGGTTAATGTTAATAAGTCTAATTACTTGGGGGTTAAAAGAGGTAACCTTAAGTTAATTATTTGATTATTAGTGCCATCTTTCAAAACTTAATTATATAATAATTAGGGTAAAAGAAAGAGGGTTTGAATAAAGAAAAATAGAAAGAACAGCAAGAGAGAGAGAAAATCGATCAAGAGAGAGAGACGAAGAAGATAGCTTGTTGATTCAATTCTTCGGTGGAGGTAGGTTATGGTTTATGTTACGATATTCGTAGTGAACTCTTAATAGTGAATATTATGTGTTGATAATATTGTAAACCCTGCTATGTGCTTAAGTTGTATGCTTGCATGATTATGATTATAAAATTGTGATGAATTAACAAAGCATGATGAAGCTATTGAATCCCAAATCTTGAAAGAACCCTAATTCACTTGATATATTATATAATGAGAATGATGATGCCTTAGTATGAAAGAAGGCTTGATAAATTATATAATGAGAATGATGATGCCTTAGTGTAAAAGAAGGCTTGATGAATTAGGGGATCGGGTGCCACGTTCCGGTACCAGGATAGAATGAATATGAGGATCGGAGTGTCACGTTCCGACACCAGGATAGAATATGGATCGGGTGCCACGTTCCGGTACCAGGATAGAATGAATATGAGGATCGGAGTGTCACGTTCCGACACCAGGATAGAATATGGATCGGGTGCCACGTTCCGGTACCAGGATAGAATATGAGGATCGGAGTGCCACGTTCCGGCACCAGGATAGAAATAGAGGATCGGAGTGTCACGTACCGACACAAGAGAAAGAAAGATAATGAATCTTGAAAGATAATGAATATACTCAAATCTAATAAACTTAATTCCCAAAAGAGTATGGTATTGAGGCTTGAGTCCTCATGTGTGAACTCGGTTGTAGTTATTGATGAATTCATGTTGTTATTGCTACATGTTGAGTATTGTAGTTGATTTACATTATTATTGATATATACTGTTCCCTATTTTGAGTTGGCCGATGATATCTACTCAGTACGTGTGGTTGTACTGACCCCCTACTTTCATGTTTTCCTCTTTTTTATTTGTGTAATGCAGCAAACGTTCTGTCAACTTCAACTCAACAGCAGATCTAGCCAGTCTTCACTTCATCGGAAATTCAGGGTGAGCTAATGCGTCTAGCTTGGACTGGGTCTTCTTCTTCAAGTCTTGATGCCTTGAACATCCGGCATGGACTAGCTTTTTTAGTTATTTTGTTCTTAGACATTCTTAGTTAAGTAATTTGAGATAGATGTTCTTGTGATGATGACTTCCAGATTTTGGGGATAATAATAATAGTATTGAATTGTTTTTATTAATGAGTTTAAGTCTTCCGCATTATTTTCTGTTGATATATCTTGAAATGTTAAGGTTTAGATGGGTTGGTTCGCTCACATAGGAGGGTAAATGTGGGTGCCAGTCGCGTCCCTGATTTGGGTCGTGACACAATTTTCTTCTCTAAATACATTAATTCATCTGAAGTTGTGTACTTGATTGATAAGATGTTGCATTTTTCCATGTTGAGTGATGATGCTCCATTGAGGGACTACCTTCTTTAGGACCCATTGAACTACTAGTTGAGAATCATGTTCCAGAATTATGTTCCTTTATACAAGCTCAAGTGCCAAAGTTAAACCAAAGATGGCTGCCTTTATATCAGCTTTGTTGCTTGGTCCTTCTCCATGTGGTTTTGCGAAATCCATCACCACATTCCCTTGATTGTCTCTCAGGATTCCACCAGCCCCCAGTCTTCCAGGGTTTGTACAGTGTTCAGTTTGAGCAACTAGTTTGCTGGTTTAATCCACTTCACCATGTTCACTTTGATGTTATGCACACACTTTTCACTCTTTTGCATTAAATCTGTCCACCTGGCCGGCTAGTTAACTTGAGGAAATGAAGTGTTCAATATCTTGTAGTTTTGCTCGTAGATTTCATATTTAACTCTGCTGATATTTGTTGCTTTACCTCCATACTAGCAGGCATATCTGTTCTTCCACCGATTCCAGCATATGAATATTGGCGTATTTTGTAGCAGTAGTTTGTGGGCTGCATTTCTCAAATTGGTTGTCCACCACTGTTGTTATAGATGCTGCAGTGAAGAGTGGTCTTGTTGTAGGCCTGAACTACCTGCGAAAAATCTTGATACCTTAGCTGCAAATCTCCCTGAGTTCTACTTATGTTCTATGATGTCCATACCTTCTCTATCAAGAAAACAAAAAACAATATGATTGCTCAATGCCAAAGTTAATCAATCTTTCATTTGTAGGGAGTTTACCCCTTAGGGGTCTTCATAAAAGAAAAGAAGATGTAAGGAAATGTTTTTATGCCATAGCATCGAGTTAGATGGATTCTTGGCTCTTTTGTTTCTGATTTCTACACAAGCTGAAGAATAGCTGCTTATTGAGATTCCACACTGGTTAATCAGGTAGCTGCTGCTATGGAGAGAGCTGCGCTGCCAGGATGTTAGAGAATTGACAGGAAAGAGCATGTTGTAATAGTTTGCTACAACTCTATTTCCCCTCTTCCCAATATTTAGACACAATAGAATTATTAAATTTATTGCTATTGGTGGTAAACTGAGCCAGTGGTCCAGTGCCCAGCCAGTTATGCCACCAAAATGAACAATTTCCAGCTTGAAGCTTCCAATGGATGTGTTTCTCAACATAATGTCTATTCGTAAGCATCTTTTTCCAAGTAAGTGAATCTCCATTATCCTTTTTTTCCTTAATGTGTTTGATTTTTGACAATATTTTTCTCTAAAGAATCTCCCCACACCGTTTGTTTTATTCTAAAGAGCAACTATTGTTTGAATTGAAAGGACTTGAAAATATTTTGCAAGTTTCTCATCCCCCCCCCTTTCATCATGAGGGTAACTTAGATTTTTCAATGAAGCCCAGTGGTACTTCTTTCGATCAATTTTCCATCCCTAGAAAAAGTCGTCTATAAATCCTTGGATTTGCTTTAGTATTGTAATGGGAGGTTTTACTACAGATAAAAGGTGGATAGGAAGAGCCTGAAGGACATATTTGGTAAGAAATGCCTTGTCTCCATAGCTTAATTGCTTGGTTTTCCAACCTATGATCCTGTAGACAACCTTGTTAACAATATGAGGGAAATAGATATTCCTAGGACTACCAACAAATAAAGGGCAGCCTATGTAATTACAAGGTCCTTGCTTTTGTTTGAAACCTGTCAGCCTCTATATTCGATCTCCAGTGCTATTGAAAGCATTAGAGTGTAGCATAAAGTGTCTTTTGTTTCTATTGATTAGTTGCCCAGAAGTATCTTCATACTCCTTTAAAGTTGCCATTTGGAGTTTTATAGTCTTGCATCTTCTAGATGTGAATAAAATTATGTCATCAGGAAAACTCAGATGATTCACATTAGGCCCTCTCCTTTCGATGAAGAAACCATTATAATCCGGATGGTTGTGAATCCTATTTATATCATTGTCAAGGTCGATATAACATGCTTAGCATTGAAGTGTGTGATATTCACACTCCCTATGAGTTTAGTTTGGAGGATGAAGCTTTTCCTAACTAACTCCATTTTAGGCATAGTATTATTGAATATGCCAACAAGTGTTTACTTACACACCTCAACCAACTTCACATAATAGTCATCCTCATGAAAAAGAACAACCGGAAATACTTTCTTAGTTGTATGTATAAGATCATTCAAAACTATAGGGATTTTGATTCTTAACTTGATTATATCTTTATCTAGCCGGATATAATTGCACAACAGTATAAGGAGTAGGCTAAGAGATTTTATCCAGCTTAGAATTATTGCTAAAATTTTGACCTTGCAGCTGATTATTTCTAGAAGTCCCTTGACCATCATTATTGCCTTGCTTAGTAATTTTGTCAGTCAAAGAATTATGCTCACACCTTGTGAATTTGTTTGATATCTTGGGTAAATTTCTTTGGTAGTTCTCATGTGATATATTGGTTGGATTTGATTAGGTCCAGTGTTAATGTAGTTGTTCTTAGGCTATTCTTTACCCATTCCTTTTCCTCCTTTAACCTATTCCGTAGCATGATTTCTCCTTTGACATTATATTTTCTATTCTTTCCATTCTACATTTCGATGCCTGCTTGCTTGACTTGTTAAATTGACTGTTCTTGGTTTTGTAGTTGTCCATTGCAAGGTTTCTTACCTTTGTTATTAATGCTTGTTGTGTCATCTAAATAACATGCAACAAGATTAGGAGTTAGATTCGATGAGCTACCTTCAATATAAAAGGAAAATCTTGAAGGTTGTGTGTCATTTGATGAAGTTGTTGTGTGTGGCCTCCTTATATTCATGTTAGTAGCCTAATGTGCCATGAACTTATACCCAGCAAGGAAAATTCTCCCTTCACCCATTTTTGTTTCCTCGTTTTGTTGAGAATCGACTAGGATGATGCCTTTTACATTATTACGTTGTAAAACAGAGTGTTCTTCATTACTATCATGTTTTTCCTTTAGAGGTTTGACTGTATAATAATTGGCAGCTATAGAAGTGTTATTGATATTGATTCCTTCTTTGAGATGATAAGAGATTCCTCTTAAACAAGTGTCTTTAACTTGAGAAACAATGCTGTTCGAGAACCTTCAACGGATTCTGACGTTTTGACTTCTATTTTTGCCGTAGTTCTCCTCGCCAACGATTCCACCGTCCCTTTCACCTGAAAATCTAGTAACATGGGCCCCATCACTGGTGGAACAAACCACAATGATCAAATCCTTACGAAGTTGGCTCAAGGGTGATTGTATTTGAGTGCACGACTCAAGTGACGCACTCGCAGATTATTCAAGAGATGCCTCTCTATGGACTGATTTTGATGATTGAATTAGCTTATTTGTTTATATATGAGTGATCTTGATGAAAAATATTCATTTACATAATTCTTTCTTCTCGATTTCCCTAGAAAATCCTTGGGAAATATCTTCACGTTCTCTATCGAGCTACTCTTCTGGCGCATTATTCATCGCAACTTTGCCGCGATTTTTAGGAGTTCGCAGGATGGTTTTTGCGCATATTACCTTGGGATTATTTGCGCTTGTCATTGTGTTCCGGATGGCTTTGGTCCGGTGGTGTTTGACCCGCCATCGGCGGTGCACGTGCTGGTGCAACATCGGTCGTGTGATTTTTCTCTAGTCGTTGTGGATAGTGGAGAGAGCGTGAGTTAGAGAGAAAAAATTTTGGGTTGGGTTCGGTCTTATTGTTTAGGTTAGGGATAGGGTTTTGGTGTTTTTTTTTTTGTATTTGGGTCTAGGATTTAGGATTTGATGTTTAATTTCAATGAAATAGTGTTTTATTTTTAGGTGTTTGTATTTTGGGCTTTGGGTTTAGGATTTATGGTAGGGTTAGGGTTCTGTTTATGTTAGGGGTTAAGTTTAAGGTTGTGTTATATTTAAGGTATGGGGTTAAAGATTTAGGTTGTAAAATCTATGGCTTACTTTTTGATTTTTAGGTTTTGGTATTTTGTCTTTAGGTTTAGGGTTTAGGGTTTAGCGTTAGGGTAAAGGATTGGGTTTGGGTTTGGTTTAATTTTTTTGGTTTTTTTATCTTTTACATTTTGGGGTGGAGGAGTTTTTGTTTTAAATCTACGATTTATTGTTTAATGTTTGGATTTTGGTATTTTGGGTTTATTATTTTGGGTTAATGGTCTAGGGTTAGAGTTAAGGTTAGGGTTTGGGTTAGTGTTAGGGTTAGATTTAAGGTTTTGTTTATGTGTTTGTCTTTGTGGTGTAGTATGCTTTAGTGTTTAATGTTTGGGTTTTTATATTTTGGACTTAGGGTTTATTATTTAAGGTTAGGCTTAGGGATAACATTTGAATTAGGGTGTATTTTATTTTAGTTTTATAGTTCATGGTTTAGCATTTAAGGTTTATTATCTATGGTTTAGTGTTTAATGTTAGGGTTTTGGTATTTTGGCATTTCCATTTAGGGTTTGGGGTTTAGGGATAGGCTTAAGGATTGGGTTAGCTTTCTTGTAAGGGTAAGGGTTAGGGTTTAGGGTTTTATTTAGGTTTAGGATTTTTTTTTAAAAAAACTATGGTTTAGTGTTTAATGTTTGGGTTTTTCTATTTTATTCTCTTTTTTTTGGTTGATTTAGCCTTGGAGGGGTAGGGGTTGAGAAACACCCCCCGACTTTATCATTAATAAAAAAAAGAAAAAAAAGAAAAGGAGGGGGGCATAAACCTAAACTCCAACCTACGATGGTGTAGAGTCATCTTTCTAAAATAAAGTCAACTCCTCCCCTTACAATAGAAGATGAAACCAATATACTAAGAACCTAAGGAGGGGACTCCTCTCATTACATAGTATCTAAAAATCATAAATAAGGGAGACTCTCCCTTTACATAATATAAGGAAGACTAAAACTAATCTATTCAAAGAAGCTATAATTTTGAATAATATCTAAGTTGAAAAGATGAACAAATCTCAAGGAGGGTAAAAAATCTGCTTTGTCTTCTTCCTTCTAAAGTTAGGCATCTCCAATAAGTCAAGCTGATAGTAGGCCTTTGCTTCTTTAGGTAGTTGCTGACTATTGAAATATACCTGAGGAGTGGATGTTTTGTGATTGTGTTTTGACAATGCATCTACTACACAATTTGCTTCTCTAAGTACATGAATGTATTTGAAATTGTTGAATTCAGTGATAAGATGTTGCAACCTTCCAATTTCAGTGATGATACTCCATCGTGGGGATGCTTTCTGTAAGATCTAATGGACCACCAGTTGAGAATCATGTTCCAGTAAAATATTTCGTGTAGCCAAGCTCAAGTGCCCAAGTTTAACCAAATATGGAAGCTTCAATTTCAGCTCTTTTGTTTGTTCCCTCTACAAGAGGTGTTGTGAAGGACATTACCAGCTTGCCTATTTTGTCCCTCAGAATACCTCCAACCCCAAGTTTGCCCGGGTTGGTGAGTGCACTTCAATATGTATTTATTTTAATCCATTGATATGGTGATTTATTCCATGTTACCATGCTCACTTTTATGCCGTCAATGCACGTTTCACATTTTTGTAGTAAATCAGTTTACTTTGCAGGCCATTGGAGATGTGGAAATGTACTATTATGCATTTTGAAGTTCTCTTTGTAGACTGCATAATTCACCCTGCTAATGTTGGTTATTTTGGCTCCATACTTGGAGGCATACCTGTTGTTCTACAGATTCCAGCAAATGAAAATTGGAGCAGCTTGTGGGCTGCATTTTTGGACTTGACAGTCCACCATTGATGTAGCAGGTGCTGCAGTAAAGAGTGGTTCAGCTGTAGGCCTGCACTGCCTGTGAAAAATTCAAAACATTGGTGCAAATTGTCCTGTCCATACCTGCTCTATAAAGACAACAAAAATAATTAGATGTCTCAATGCAAAAATTAGTCAATCATTAATTAGTAGGTAGTTTACCACTTAGGGTTCTCCATAAAACTAAGGAAGATTTGAAAGGAATGTTTTTATGCCATATAATTGGATTAAATTGATTCTTAGTTTTTTGTTCCTGATTTCCTCCCATCCTTAAGAACAACTGAAGTTGCCATGGTTATTGAGGTTCCAGACAGCTTTGTCAGGAATATGATGTTGCAGAGAGAACTCTACAGCCAAAATGTAGGGGAACTCACTGGCAGAGGCCTGTTCTATCAGTTTGTTCAAACTCCACTTCTTATCGTCCCTGAATTCATCCACTGTACTATTGTTAAGTTTTTCGCTATTGGTGGTGCGATAATCCAGTGGCCCACTGCCATGCAAGTTATTCTACCAAAAGAAACAATTTCCAGCTTGAAGTTTCCAATGGATTTTCCGCTCAAAATGTTGTCTATTCATTAGCATATGGTTTCAAGTCAAAGAATCCCCATTATCCCATTTTTCAGTTACGCGGTTTGATGTTTTACAATATTTTGCTCACAAAAAAATATCCTCACAGAGTTTGTTTTTTTCTGAAGATCCACCACTGTTTGAATTGGAATAATTTGCACATTTTTTGTAAGTTTTTCATCTTATCCCCCCTTCATCAGAGGGGTAGCTTAGATTTTTCCATCAATCCCAATGGTCCTTCTTTCTATCACTCTTCCATCCCTAGATAAAGTCAGCTAAAAACCCTTGGTTTTTCCTGAGTACGATGGCTGGAGGTGTCATTGCAGATAGAAAGTGGATAGGGAGAGCCCGTAGAACATATTTTGTAAGAATTGCCTTCCTCCATAGCATGATTGTTTGGTTTTCTTGCATGTTATCCTACAAATAACCTTGTTAATAAGATAAGAAAAATATACATTCCTAGGCCTACCAACAAATAAAGGGAATCCTAGGTAATTAATACGACCTTGCTTTTGTTTGAAACCTATTAGACTCTTAATTCCATCCCAGTGCTATAGAAAGCATTAGAGTGTAGCATAAAGTTTCTTTTATCCCCATTGATGAGTTGCCCAGAAGTCTCTTCATACTTTTTTAAAGTAGGCCTTAGAATTTTTGGAGTCTTGCATCTTCAAGATTTGAATAATTTTATGTCATCAGCAAAACTCAAATGATTCACTTGAGGTCCTCTTATTTCCATGACGAAACCATGATAATCATGATGGTTGTGAAGCCTGTTTAGAGATCTTGAAAGTACCACTGCACCTAAAATAAATAGAGCAGGGGAAAAAGGATCACCTTGCTTGAGACCTCTACTTGAGTGAAAGAAACCATACCTCTTACCATTAACAATGATTGAGTACCAGTTGTTAGCCATCATTCTCCATACCATATAAATTAAAACCTCATCAAACCCCATCATTTTTAGAACTTGGAAAATATATGACCATAGAACCCTGTCGTAAGCTTTTGCCATGTCTATTTTAATGATGACACATCTACAAATATTAGGTTTTTTGATTTGGTGAATGATTTCCTTAGCCAGCATGATGTTTTCAGAAAGACTTCTACCTTTAACAAACCCAGATAGGTAGGATAGATTAAGGCAGGGAGGATAGGACTACGTCTGTTGCTCATTAGCTTAGATATGATACTGCTAGTGAAGTTTCTCAAGCTTATAGGCCTATAATCAATCATCTTTTTGGATTGTTAACTTTAGGGCGCATCACTCTGCAAGAATGGGAGAAGTATTTACGAATCAATGTTCACTGAAAAAAACATGTACAACCCCCATTAGATGATTCTTGATAATATTCCAACACTTTTGAAAGAAATAACCATTCATATAATCAGGGCAAGCTGCAGAATTATGATTCATAGAAAAGACTACTTCTTTAATCTCATCCATACTAGGAATATTGGTAAGCTGAATATTTTGGTCTTGACTAATCATCCTATGAATACATTCCAAAATATGCTAATTGATAAGCTTTTCTTCACCAGTAAATATTTCGTTGAAGTGTTCACAAGATACGTGAGTAATGTTGTTATGAACTTGTATTCAATCTCCATTTTTATTGACAACTTTATCAATAAATAACCTCCTTCTTCTTCCCCTTATAACTGAATGGAAGTACTTAGAGTTAGTATCTCCCTCCTTAAACAATTGAAGCTGTGTTTTTTGTTTAAAAATAGTGTCTTCCAACTTGAGAAACTTGATTGACTTTGCATTAATTTCATGAAGGATACTTCTATTTGAGTCACTTTTCTTCAGCATTGTGTACTTATTCCTCATACATCTTAACCTTTTGGAAAATATCACAAAAATCATTCTTAAACCAACCACTAAGAGTGTTTGACAATCTTTTTATTTTGTGGTGAAATCTCCACATACCTCTACCTACCACCTCCTTCACCCAGTAGGTTTTTACTCTATCCATTTAATGAGGGTTTTCCACCCAATAGTTAATAAATCTAAAATACTTGATGTGATCAGTAAATGTGAAACCATTTCCATAAGAAAAGGACAGTGATCAGACCCATTAGATGACAAGTGAGTCATAGTGGTTTGAGGCATCTCTTCCAACAAAGAATCATTTACCATAGACCTGTGAAACCTCTTCAAGATTATTTGGTTAATACCTCTCTTGTTGGACCAAGTGAATTTCTTACCACTGAATCCAATGTCCAAAAGGCCACTAGCTTCAATGACAACAATAAGATCCATACTTTTCATGATGTTATAAGGCACCCTTCCAAGTATTTCCTCCAAAGAATTTATAAGTTTTAAATCACTAACAGTACACCAAGGGTTATCATTTAAAATAGCTTGCTAAATCATTTTGTCCCAAAGAGGTCTTCTGAGGTGATCTTTGCATTTAGCAGAGACAAAGGTACTAGTAAGTTGATATTGCAATTTATTCTGTTTAATGTTGCAAGGGATTTGTTGTTCATCTTAATCAAGAATATTACAGTCAATATCATTGATCCAAAAAACCTAAATTTTACCATTACCACTACTAGTAGCATTTCCCATGTTTATTTGAGCCTTAAAGCTTTGAACATGCACACTATCAAAGAAAGGTTCAAAAATAGTGATAACAGATACTTGGTGAAGCTTTCTAAGCATCTTGAGCCTCTCCAACACCCCTTGGGTGTTGATACACCTCATATTCCAAATGATTGTACTAATCATTGGGAAGATCTAGAGGAAAAGAGTTTGGTATTAGGTCTGCCATAAGCTACAGATTTAACATCTTGTTTCTTGAAATGAAATTCGTCATGTTGTAACCCTTTTGGTGATAAGCATTGACTTTGTGCTACCTGTGGAATCTCCACCTCTAGGTCATTATCATTATTAGGAATAATGGCCTTAATAAGAGCCTCACTAGTCTCATGATCCTCATCAGGTTCATCTAGAGAATGGCTTTCCCTATCCAGCTCGACCTTAGAATTATTCACTGCATACTCATTGAAAGTGGTACTATATTTATCTTACAATGTCTCTTGTTTGGTGGTTCAGCTGATTGTGGATTAATATATTGAGCCTGGACAGGGTGTGTATTGAATCCCTGATTATCATCCATCATAACAAACTTGTTGCATGATTCCTTCCTTTTTTCTTGTCCCTGATCACTATCATTGGGTTGTAGCGTATTTTGTCTCCTTTTGGCAGCATCCCTTTTGTGTTTACTTGTCTTGTTTTTGCTCTTAGGGGTGCTTCCTGGAGTAGAATTAGCCACTTGTTTCCCTTTATCTCTTTTTTTCTTATTTTAAGACTGTTGTTTTCCTTATTATCTTATGCTTATTTTCCGTTATCTCTGTTCTGACTTTGTTGTTGTTGTTTCTCCTCCTGTTGCAGCCTGTTTTTACAACTATCAGAGGCTCTAAGGTATGTCCTATGGTCAACAAACCCCTCATGCATAACATGAGGCAAAAACACCCCCCTTTGGTAACCCCATCCTGCAAGTTAGTGGTTTTCTCTTGACCCCCCTATCTATACGTAAAACAACCTTTCAATAAAACCATCATCAATAATAGTAATGTTAGGGGAATTGGGACTTGAGAGCAATGAGTCAATACCTGTGCTATTATGATTGTAATAAGCAGCAGCCTGCTGCTTTTGTTCCTTGATTATGTTATTTATTTTTGTGCTAGCTGAGTTGTTTTTAGCATTTTTTTGGTGATTCTGTTATGTTACTTCTCCACTGGTGTGCTCCTCACATTATTGGTTTTCCTTTGTGGTTTCTGTATTTGAAGGTTAGAGAAAATATTTTGAGTTGGGATATTAGTCATACCTGTTGTTTCGTGTTCCTGCTGCTGGTTGTCCCTGATGTTTTGTGTTTGTGTTGAAACTGGACTCCAAACAGACTTGGAGATAGTAGTTTCCTAATTTTTATGCTGTTTCTTTGTTTCAGTCGGCCACTGTTCTTGTTGAAACTCTACCTGCTGGTCTTGTTCATTCTGGTTGAAGGTGGTTTTCCCTTGTTGATGTCTTTTAAGTTCTTTCCTTTACTATTTCTAATTTTCGTCCCTTTTCTATTGATTTTGTGTCTTTGCAGCTTCCTCATTTGTAATTTTTTCCTGTTCTAGATCATGTTTATTTCCAGTCTGCTCCTTATTCTTTTTTCCAGATTCTAACTCCTTTCTTTTCATGAACTCATCCTCCCTCCTCTTAAATGCTCATTCCTCTTCCATATGGCCTTTATGCTCACAGTAAATACAATAATTAGGAGGACTTCATATTCCACCTTTAACCATCTTCCTTTGTTGTGGATTGTGTTTTAAAATCCCAGCCAAACATGAGAATGTCTAGCTTTGGTAAGATCCACTTGAACTTTACTTCTTGTAGTGCTATCTCTAGTCATTTGGGAGGTTTGTGAGTCAAGGAAAGTACCTTCCTAATAGATCCAAAAATAGTAGTAAATAGCACCTTGTTGTAACAGTTCCAAGGAAGTCTAGCAATAGCCACCCATATGGAACCAATGGGGGTTTCCTCTTCCGGGGTGAAATCTGAGGTCCAAACTTGGATTATCATAACTTTTCCCTAAATTTTAATCCTATGTTTTGTCCAAATAGTTTGGTACTCAAACTCATTATCTAAATCAATGTACACATGTATCGAATTAAAGTTTGTGATCTTAACACTCCCCGTAAGTTAAGCTTTGAGGGTGAAGCTTTTCCTAACCAGCTCCATTTTTGGCATTGTATTCGTAAACTTCCCAACAAGAGTATATTTACAAGCTTATGCAAACTTCACATAATAATCATTTTCATCCAGAAGTATAGTAGGCAAACTTTGTCTAGTAAAATGTATTGGATCATTAAAGACAATTGGGATTTCAATTTTTGCTTGGGTATATCTAAATTTAGCAGCAAATGATTGCACAACTGTATAAGGTGCTGGTTTTGAATTATCTCTATTTTTCACATTTTTGGTAATTTTACCCTGCTATTGGCTATTAGAAACTATAGAAGCTGCCTGAACCACATTAGTGTCCGTCTTATTACTTCTACCAGATTGAGGATTAGACTAATACCTTGAGTAGTTAGTTGATAATTTTTGGAAGTTGTTATGATATTCCTCATTTGTTTGATTGGTTTGGTTTGTTGGAACGCTTTATCTTTCTTGTAGGTGTTCCTAGTCTGATACGTTTGCTTCCCATCCATTCCTTGTCCAATCTCTAAGCTATACTTTCCTCCCTCAGCACTCCCAATATTTTGCAATTCCTTTCCTTAGTGCTCATGTTTTTGTCTTGAGTATTCTTGCCTTTTCATTTGTAACTTCCCATGTTCTTTGCCTTTGTAATTTTGGTTTGTTATGGTATGTGAATTACCTGAATTCATGTTAGTAGTTTGGTAAGAAGAATTATATACAATGCCAAATTAAAAGTTAGATGATGTTGTTTCATTTGATGATGATGTTGTGTGCTTCCTCAACCCGTTCTTGGTATTATCATGCGGCTCAATCGAGTTTTCCCCATGTTGAGTTTCTCTTCTTTGTCCTTTTGATATTGTTTTGATTGATAGGGAGACCTCAGCAATGTTGTTTTTTCCAGCACTTCAATGAAGCATTGGGTTCTCCCCATCACTTCCTTGTTTTGGTATTGCAATTTTCACATAGGATTAGTGGCGAATGTTTGATTATTTTTGTTGTTGATTTCTCCCTTGAGTTTGTAGGAATTATCTGCTAGATGGATGCTCTTGGCCTGAGAGTCACTCTCCTCCGATAAATCTCTATTATTTTTGACATTTGGGGCTGTATTTCCGCCGTAAATCTCCCCACCAGTGATTTAACCTTTCATTTCACTTGAAATTTGAGTTAGATTGACCTTATCTTTAGAAGAACAAACCCCAATGGTTGAAACAATACAAAATTCGACTAAAAGACAATCAAATTTAGGTGCACAAATAAGGCAACACACTCGCGATTCCTTCAAAAGTCGCCTTTCCATTTTGATCAATTGTAATGATGGAGTTCGTTGATTTCTTACTATGTTGTAGATCTTACTGAGGTAAATCCATTTTCACAACTCTTTCTCCTTGATTCAACTCAGAATTTCCTTGGGAAATTATTTCACGTTCTCTATCAAACTCTATTTCTGAAAGTGCAGTCTTCATTTGCGAATTCGTGCAGCTGTGAGATGGATCATGGTGCGTGATTCAGTTGGGTTTGTTTCCATTTTCAGGGCGCTCCTCATGGATTTGTTCTGGCGATCGTCTAAGCTCTACCTGCGGCGCATGCACCATTGGGTTGGTGCGCCTGAGTGTCTTTTCAGTATCCATTGTGATAGAGCGTTTGAGAGGAGAGAGAAAAAATTTTAATTTTTTTTTTTTGTATTCTATTCTTGAGGTTTCTAGTTAATGGTTTAGGGTTATTGTTAGGGTTAATGTTAGGGTTAGGGTTTGGGTTCGGTTTATTTTTATTTTTTAGGTTTTTTCAGGTATTAGATTTTGTGGTTTTTGATTTGAGTTTAAAATATATGTCTTAGTGTTTAATGTTTGGGTTTTAGTATTTATGACTTAGGTTTTTTTTTGGACTTTTCATTTAGGGTTTAGGGTTTAGCGTTAGTTAGGGTTAGAATTAGGGTTAGGGTGTAGTTTTTTTAGGTTGTATGGATCAAGGTTTAGCATTTAAGGTATAAACTCAATAGTTTAGTACTTAATTATCAGGTTTTTGTATTTTGGGCAGAGGGATTTGGGTTTATGGTTTAGGGTTATAGAACATGTTACAATTAGGGTTATATTTTTTGTTTTTTTTATGTTTTAGGGTTTAGGTATAAGATTTGAGGTTTAATATCAATGATTTAGTGTTTAATATTTGGGTATTGGTATTTTGGGCTTGGTGTTTAGGGTTTATGGTAGGGTTATATTTATTGATAATGTCATGTTTAGGGTTGGCTTTCAAGTTGTATTAATTTTTAGGTTATGGGGTTAAGGATTTAAGTTGGAATATCTATGGTTTACTATTTAATGTTTTAGTTTTGGTATTTTGGGCTTTGGGTTTAGAATTTAGGGTTTAGGGTTAGGGTAAAGGATTGGATTTGAGTTAGGGTTCGTGTTAGGGATAGGGTTAGGGTTAGGGTTTAGTTTTTTTTTTAGCTTTTAGGTTTAGGGGTTTAGGATAATTTTTTTAAAAATCTATGGTTTAGTGTTTAATATTTGAGTTTTGGTATTTTGGGTTTGAGGTTTAGGGTTAATGGTCTAGGTTTAGGGTAAGGGTTTGGTTAGGGTTTAGTTTTTTTTTATGTTTTTTGGTTCGTGTTTTAGGATGGTTTAGTGTTTAATGTTTGGCTTTTCATATTTTAGAGTTAGGGCTTTTTTTTTCTTTTTAATTAGGGTTTAGGATTTAGTGTTAGGGTTAAAGATAGGATTAGAATTAGGGTTTAGGTTTTTTGTATGTTTTATAGTTCATTGTTTAGTATTTAAGGTTTAATATATATGGTTTAGTGTTTAATGTTAGGGTTTGGTATTTTGGGCTTTGAATTTAGGGTTTAGGGTTTAGGGTTAGGGTTAAGGATTGGGTTAGGGCTACAGTTCATGTTAGGAATAGGGTTAGGGTTAAGGTTTAGGTTTTCAGGTTCTAGGGTTTTTGAATTTTTTTTGTTAAATCTATGGTTTCGTTTTTATTGTTTGGGTTTTGGGTTAATGGTTTGGAGATATGGTTAAAGTTAGGGTTTGGGTTTGGGTTAGGGTTAGGGTTTGGGTTTTGATAAGGTTTTATGGTTTGAAGTTTAGGATGGTTTAGTGTTTAATATTTGAGTTTTCATATTTTAGCTTAACGGTTTCTTTCTTTTTTAGTCATAGGGTTTAGGTTAAGGGTTACGGATTATGTTTTAAATAGGTTTTATAGTTCAGGGTTTAGAATTAAAGGTTTAGTATGTATAGTTTAGTGTTTAATGTTAGCGTTTTGGTATTTTGTGATTTGGTTTATGGGTTTATGGTTTAGGGTTAAGGTTAAGGATTGTGTTATGGTTAGTGTTCGTGATACGCATAGGGTTTTGGTTTTTTTAGGTTATAGGTTTTGAAGCTTATATTTTTTTAATCGTAAATCTATGGTTTAGTTTTTAATGTTTGAGTTTTTGTATTTTAGTTTTTTATTTGTTGAATTACCATTGGAGGGGTAGGGGGTGAGCAACACCCTCATGCCTTATCATTTATAACTAAAACAAATTACATGGAGGGGGACATAAACCTAATCTCCAACCTAAGATGGTTTAGAGTCAACTTCCCATAACGAAATCAACTCCTCCCCTTACACAAAAGATGAAACCCAAATCCTAAGCACCTAAGGAGAGGACTATAAATACAAAGTATCTAGGAAGCATAAACAAGGGAGACTCTCCCTTTACAAGAAAACCTTTAAACAAAACAAACCTATTCAAAATAGCTATAATTTTAATTGTAGCAGTTGAACTATATACCCGAGGAGTGGAAATGATGTGAATAAGGTTTCACAATGCATCCACTACGCAATTTGATTCTCTTTATAAATGAAAGAATTTGGAGTTGTGAACATGATTGATAAGATGTTGCAGCCTTCCAAGTTTAGTGATGATGCTCCATTGAGAGACTGCCTTCTTTAGGACCCATTTCACAACTAGTTGAAAATCAAGTTCAAAAATTATGTTCCTATTTCAAAGCTCAAGTGCCCAAGTTAAACCAAAGATGGCTGCCACTATTTCAGCTATGTTGTTTGTTCCTTCTCCAAGTAGTGTTGCGAAAGCCATCACCACTTTGCCTTGTTTGTCTCTCTGTATTCCATAAGCCCCAACATTCAAGGGTTCGTTAGTGCACTGCCATTAGTGTTTAGTTTTAGCCACTGGTCTGAAGGTTTAATCCACTTCACCATGCTTACTTTGATGTCAAACACACACTTTTCACTCTTTTGCATTACGTCTGTCATCTTGACCAGCCAGCTCACTTGAGGAAATGCGGTGTTCAACATCTTGTAGTTGTACTCTTAGATTGCATATTTAACTCTATTGATGATTGTTGCTTTACCTCTTTACTTGCAGGAACACCTATTCTTCCACATATTCCAGTAGATGAATATTGGCGTATTTTGTAGAAGCAGTTTGTGGGCTGCATTTGTAGGCTTGGTTGTCCACCATTTTTGTAGCAGTTGATGTAGTGAAGAGTTGTCTGGTTGTGGGCCTACACTACCGGCAAAAAAGGTCCATACCTTGGCTGAAAATTACCCTGAATTGAATGTATGTTCTATGTTTTCCATACCTGCTATATCAAGACATCCAAAAAAATGTGATGGCTCAATGCCAAAGTTAGTCAATTTTTCATTTGTAGGGAGTTTACCCCATTAGGGTTCTCCATAAAAGATAAGAAGATTTACAGGGAATGTGTTTATGCCATAGCATCGAGTTAAATTGATTCTTGGCTTTTTTGTTTCTATTTTCTTCCCAAGATGAAGAACAACAAAAATTGCCTTGGTTATTGAGCTTCGACACTTGTTGATCAGGTAGCTGCTACTGTGAAGAGATCTCTGCTGCAATGATGTTAGAGAATTGACTGGCAGAACCATACTGTAAAAGATTTCTGCAACTTCACTTCCCCTCTTCCAAAAATTCATCAACAATAGAATTTTTAAATCTGTTGCAATTGGTGGTAAACTGAGCCTGTGGTCCAATGCACATCCAATTATCCTACGAAAATGAACAATTCCTAGCTTGAAGATTCCAATAGATGTGTTTCTCAACATGTTGTCTGTTCATAAGCATCTGTTTCCAGGTCAGTCAATCTCCATTATCCCCTTTTTTTTATTGGGTTTGATCTTTGACAATATTTTTCTCTTAAAACTTCTTCCCATAGTGTTTATTTTGTTTTGAAGATCCACCACTGTTTGAATTTAAAGGATTTGCAAATATTTTACAAGTTTCTCATTCCCACCCATTTTCATCATAAGGGTAACTTAGATTTTTCAATGAAGCCTAGAGATACATCTTACGGCAGATAGAACGTGGATAGGAATAGCCTGAAGGAGATGTTTTGTAAGAATTGCCTTGCCTCCATAGCTTAATTGTTTGGTATGCCAACCAGTAATACTGCAAACAACCTTGGTAACAAGATCAGATAAATATATATTCCTAGGCCTACCAATAAATAAAGGGCAGCCTAGGTAATTAATTGAGCCTTGCTTTTTTTTAAAGAAACCTGTCAGCCTCTTTATTCTATCTCTAGTGCTATTTAAACTATTAGAGTGTAGCATAAAGTGGCTTTGTCACCATTAATGAGTTACCCAGAAGAATCTTCATAGTACTTTAAAGTTGCCATTACGAGTTTTATAGTCTTGCATCATCTAGATGTGAATAGAATTATGTCATCAACAAAACTCAAATGATTCACCTAAGGCCCTCTCCTTTCAATGAAGAAACCATGATAATCCGGATGGTTGATACGCTTAAACATACTTCTCAAATAAGAAGTAAAGCGGTCATGTCAAGTAAAAAATCCAACTAGTGAGGTTGGGATCGTTCCCACGAGGAAAATAGTTTAGACTTAACTTTAACCTATTATTACTATTGTTCCGTCACTTACTTTCTTGGAAAGAAAAAACAATAAAAGGGGGGTTTCGATTTCTAAATGAATTAAAATAACTAATGAAATTGATAGAGACACTTAAAAGTTTTGAATGTTGGAGTTTAATGAATTAATCAAAGTAACTAGGGTTTACGTGTTCCCCGTAGGTTCATAACTTGATTATTCTAACTATAACAATTATTTTCTAGTATGTTGCATGTAAAGTGATAAGTTATGTATTTCTAAATCCTTAGTGCGGCATCTAGAAAATATCACTCCGCACCTTGGTACGGCTACATGTGTTGCTATACTAACTCTTATCTTTACCTCATATTTAAGCATCGTATTCGATATTTGACTAAGTTATTACCTCGTACCAATCAATACTAGCCTATTAGATAGTATACACTAAATCTATGTTAATAATTATTTTCCTTTTATATACCTCCTTGGTCCGGCATGTAGCATTAAGGCAAGTTCTAACGTTGGTCATCCGTTAAAAAGACTTCTAAGCGAAAGTATTATTAATACATGCAAGACACTGTTCTAGAATTGTTATTTTAGTTAGGTTTACCTCATTATTTGCCTATGGTTCCCACAACCCTAGTTATGTAGTTTAGTTACCCATAGTCATAATAACAATATTCAAATATATTATATAAGAATTCATGTACGTACTTCAATGAGAAAGAGTAAAATCCGACACTTTGCTTGATTCATCACAAAAAATGACTTGCAAGAATCTCAAAGTAATAAAAAATCTCACAAATAGACTAATGATAAACCAAAGTATCACAAAAAGTGTCTACTAATAAGGTGTCTAATAATACGGAGTCTAATAATGATCCAGAGTCTAACCTCAAAAATGAGGTTTTTCGAACTATTTATAGAAAATAAAAACCTAATTAAACAAGGACTATATTTACTGGAAATATGTCAAAACGCGGCTTGGTCGACGGACCTCGCGACGGATCGTCGTGGTCACAACGGACCGTCATGGACTCCGTCGACCCATACTTGTGAGATTTATTCTGCTGCTCTCTTAATTACCCTCGACGGCAAGTATGACGGACCGTCATAGGCACACCACTCCGTCGAGGGTCTTAGTTCCATAACACTTAAACTATTGGAATATGGGTACTGGGATTACTTCTCTGAACTTCATGATGAACCTGCTGGACGGACCAACATGGACTCCGTAACCCCACACTTTGTCAGATTTCCCCATCTTCCTTAAGCAGCTGCACTACGCTGCCACCTACGGACCATCACAAGCTCCGTAGGTTGTCACTTCTCCATTTCTGCGCTCAAAATCTCCGCATTCATCTTTGGACAGATTTTCTGCAAATAAAGAGGAATTTATATAAAAATTAGCAAAAAAGTCTTTTGGATAAACTAGACTTTAAGGAAAAAGTATAAATAATACCGTGAAACCAACGTATATAAACACCCTCAACTTAAATTCGTTGTTTGTCCTCAAGCGACGCACTATGACTCAATACACAATGTTTGTATAATAGTATCCATGTTTTAACCATTGCAATCATTTGGCTATCAACCCCGATTAATCTCATTATATCAATGTATGATATCACTATTAGGATTGAATTATGTGGAATCAGAACATGACACAAACTCACCATGCACTAACATCTATCCTCTTCAATTTCTCAGCGAGGTGCTAACAATTCCGGTATTGCCACTAGTGTCCTCACTTTAAAACAAAATCCTCATTTTTCACACAATGATTTCAGCTTGATTATAACGATTACTTTTCAACACTCGCTCTAGGAACAAAGTCATAATCATTCATACCTATGACCATAAGCTTGCCCTTATTTTCACTACCTTAAGTTCGCTATACAACCCTTAGGATCACGATAGGGCTTTCTTAGCTTGTAACATAGGCTCAGAGTCACGTAGGGTATATTTAGGTATACTTTAGTGACTTTTTGCCCTTCTTGACATAACGTCTAAACATACCATTTTCTATCATTTCATCTTGTCCTGTTTCTCATATTCTTTCACCTTGCTATTTTCTCTTCTTTCTTCATTTGTGTAAGTTACTCTCTTCTTTTCTTGCTTGTATTTCTTGTATATTTTCTTTTTCTTTAAATTTCTTTCAACTAATTCTTGAATCACTTTACTTTTTTTATTTCTCTCTCTTTGTTCTTTCAACCCCACTTTCTAGAGCATTCCTCATAATAGCAACCCTCAACTCATAGCTTTGCCATGAGCCAAGGTACACAATACCCAAAGTTGGGTCAGGGCCATACGAAGGATGATTAGTGCATTAGCCACCCTCAACTTATGCTTTTGGCATAAGATGAGGTGCACTTGTCCAAGGAGGGACCAGGCCGACACATTATTCCCAGAAAAGATCAGTTGGGGTGAAAAAGAAAGGTCTAATTTAAAGCTCAGATTATTTGGATCAAAGAAGGATAAATTTTATTTTGTGTCTTTTATTTAGGATAGAAATGTGCTATATTGAATAAGGGCATATGATCCTTTCCTAATTGTCTATTACAACTTACTTTTAGCAGGACTAACCAGGCAAGTTCTAGCTTAGTACAAATAGTGGAATATTCAAATCTTCCTTACACTCACTTGACATCTCATCACTCTACCAGATTGTTAGATACCTAGTTCGAATTTTAGACTTATGGTAATACAATGGTGTATCTCTATGTCATACGTAGAGCCACACAATTATCAGTCACTATGCCTAGTCATGCATCATTTTCCAATTTATCATGATACCATATTACCCATCACGTTCCAGAATTAAACTATGTACAAAAGATATACACATGGCGGTTCAACAGAAAATGTAATCAGTCTTTTGGGGAAAAAGAACACAAGCAAAAACACCCCAAAAGAGGATAGTGAATTGGGATACTCAGACTTCACCCTATCATTCACTTTTCATTTACTCCACCCCCAACAAAAAAAAACATGCAATTGTCCCCAATGCATAAAAATTTAAATACTAGAGTTGTAGTTGAAGCAAACCTGTGGCGCAAAGCGCCGTATATCAGCAAGAAGGTGGGTCCGGTTCCCCAAAACCGACGTCCTCTGCAATCTATACACCCTCAGCAGTGTCCTTAGCAACAACGCACTATCAACAGTGCCTCCCTCTATCTCCATAGTTCGGGAGCTAGAAGCCCCATCCGCTAACTCTCCTGCTTTCATCTGATGCACCGCCTCCTCAGCAAGTGAGTCTCTCCTCGCAGCCTCCATCTCACGGCGCTCCTTCTTCTGTGCTCGCGCCTCATCCTCCGCTCGAGTCCTACGCCTCTGTGCATGCTCTCGAGGGGGAGGTGGTGGAATGTCAGAGGTGGCGAATAGCGCCGCCAACACTGTGTCTTCAGAAGGCTCGACAGAAGGGGCCTCTTACTCCGGCACCCTAGCATCTAAGATCATGTCAATATCCGCGCGAAGACTGTAGACCGCAGCCTGAAGAGTCGACACATCTACCGGAGGTGCTGTCCAGGCTAGCACCCGCAACTCAAAAGCGTCCAAGCGCTGGTGAACCTCAGCGATCTTCCGCTCTGTATACTGGACCATTTTTCGCTCCAGGCGCCCTTCAATCTTGGTAATGGACCTCTGCTCACGGCTGGATATGATGCAAAAGTGTTGCCATTTACGCCTCTAATTTTTGGACTCTAGCAAGCGGGACCAACGCGGGTAGAGGGTCTGTGCGAGAGGAGCTTGGGGCAGTTCTACTACCCGTGATAGACTCAGTCGGGGTAGTGTCAATGACGCCCTGGGCTACTATATCAAAAAGATCGTTAGCAAGTGGGGGCAGCTCTGGGCGGGGCCCTCTGCGTGGAGATAACTCATTGGCCTCATCTCTGATAAGGCCAACATCAACAGTGCCCTGCGGGGTCTTGAGCTGAACTACGAGCCATATAGGCACACGTGCGGACCTGCAGAGAGAAAAGATCAGGAACGGGAAAGAGTAAGTAGTTGTGACCTTGAAAGCCCTCTCGTGTGCCTTGACCATCATTATTGCTTTGCTTAGTAATTTTTTCAGTCTGAGAATTAGGCTCATACCTTTTGATGTTGTTGGATATCTTGGGGAAATTGGTTTGGTATTTCATATGTGATTTGTTTGTTTGATTTGATGGATTAGCTCCTGACTGAATGTAGTTCTTCTTCATCTAATCTTTTTGTCTTCCTTCTCCTCCTCGAACCTGTTCAGTAGCCTGCTTGTCTCCATTGGCATTGTGTTGTCTATTGTTCTCATTCTGCATTTCGATGTCTACTTGCTCAACTTGTTGACTTGACTGTTGTTTGTTTGGTAGTTGTCCATTGGCAAGTTCCTAACCTTTGTTACCTGCAACAAGTTAGGAGTTAGATGTGATGAGCTTCCAGCAATACCAAAGGAAAAACTTTAAGGTTGTGTGTCATTTGATAAGCCTGTTGTGTGTGGCCTCCTAGTATTCATGTTATTTGCATGTTGTACAATTTACTTCTCCCCATCTTGGAAATTATTCCCTTACCCCATTGTTGTAGCCCCGTTTGGTTTACTATTGATTAGGGGGATGTATTGTACATCATTACGATCTGAAACAAAGATTTCTTCATTACTATCATGTTTTTCCTTCATAGGTTTAACTATAGAATCATTTGAAGATGCAGAATTGTTATTGATGACGATTTCTCCTTTTAGATGATCAGGGAATCCTTTTAGATGAGTGTTTTTAGCTAGAGAAATAGTGTTGTTCGACAAGCTTCTATGTATTCCAACATTTTGACTTCCATTTTTGCCAGAGTTATCCTCGCCGGTGATTACACCATCCCTTTTGCCTGAATATCTCGTTAGGTGGGCGCCATCACTTGGGGAACAAAACCCATTGATCGAATCTAGACGAAGTTGGATTAAAGGCAATCAAATTTGAGTGCGCGACTGAAGCGATGCACTCACGGATTCTTCAAGAGCCGCCTCTCAATTTACACTTATTACAACGGTAGTATGAGTAGATTTTTGGATTTATGGTACATCCTGATGAAGAGTATTCATTGCCATAATCCTTTATTCTCGATTCCCCCCTAGAAAACCTTGGGAAATATTTTCTCGTTCTCTATAAAACTCCTCTTCCAGCGCAGTGTTTATCGCATCTTTGAACTGCAATTTCAAAGAGTTTGGAGTTTAATCTTGGAGATTGTTACCCTAGGAAATGTTTCCCCTATCAAGGCGTTCCGCATGGCCTTTGTTCAGTTGTGTTTTACCGGACATTAGCGGGGCACGCACCTACGTAGCGGCGCACGTATGTGACTGTTCTCTAGCCGTTGTAGTCAGAGAAGAGAGCGTCCGTTAGAGAGAGAAAATTTTGGGCATAGTTAGGCTTTTAGTGTTTTAGGATTTGTGTTTGGGGTTAAGGAATTAGAGTTAGGGATAGGTCTAAGGTTAAGTTTAGGGTTTGGGTTATGGTTTGGAATTGGGTTTAGGTTTAGTTAAGGTTTTTGGGTTTATTTCTAGGATGGTTTAGTGTTCAATGTTTGGGTTTTTGCACTTTGGACGTAGCAGATTTTCCTTTTATTTATTGGACATAGAATTTATGGTTAGTCTTATTGTGAGTGTGTAGTTTTTTTTTGGGGGGGTTGTCCGTTCAGTATCTATCATTTTAGGTTTAAAATCTATTGTTTAATATTTAATGTTTGAGTTTGGGTATTTTGGGCTTAGGGTTTCGGGTTTATGGTTGGGGTTAGGGTTAGGGGTTTGGTTTTTTTATATGTATTTGGGTTAAGAGTTTAGGATATGAAAATTAATATGAATGGTTTAGTGTTTAATGTTTGGTTGTTGGTATTTTGGGCTTGGGATTTAGGTTTTATGGTAGGGTTAGTGTTAGGGTTAGGGTTTAGGTTGTTTTTTATGTTTTAGGGTTCGGGGTTAAGTGTTTGAGTTGTAATATCTATGGTTTAGTGTTTAATGTTAGTGTTTTGGTGTTTTTGGCTTTGGGTTTAGTGTTTAGGGTTTAGAATTAGGGTTAAGGATTGGGTTAGGGTTAGCGTTAGCGTTATGTAAAGGGATATGGTTACTGTTTAGCTTTTTTTTAAGATTTTGGTTTTGGGGTTTAGGATTTTTCCTTTAAAATCTATGGTTTTCAGTTAAATATTTCGGATTTTTTATTTTTGGCTTTCGGTTTCTGGTTAATTGTTTATGGTAAGATTTAAGGTTAATATAAGGGTTAAGGTTTGAATCAAGGTTCGGGTTAGAGTTTAGGATTTTTTAGGTTTTATGCTTTGTGGTTTGAGACATAAGTTCGGGCTTTTTGATGGACTTGGCGTTTAGGGTTTAGGGTTAGAGTTAAAATTCGGGTTAGGGTGTTGGTATTGTTTTAGGTTTCAGTGTTCCGGGTTGAGTATTTGATATTGAAAATTGATTATATAGTAGTTAATTTTTTGGTTTTGGTATTTTGGGCTTGGAGTTTTTGGTTTATCATTTAGATTTAGGGTTAGGTTTTCTTTTTTAAGGTTTTTGTTTTAGGATTTAGGATTTGAGGGTCAATATCAATGGTTTGGTTTTTAATTTTTGGGTTGTAGTGTTTTGGGCTTGGGATTTATGGTTTATTGTAGGGTTAATGTTAGGGTTAGGGTTTATGTTATTTTTTCGGTTTTACGGTTTGGATTTAGGATTTGAGTTGTAATATCTATGGTTTAGTGTTAAATGTTAGGGTTTTTGTATTTTTGGCTTTGGGTTTAGGGCGTATGGTTTAGTGTTAAGGTTAAGGATAGGCATGAGATTTCACATTCAGTGATCAACACCAACACACATGCATATGATATTAGCCTTCAAGGCTATGATCACATCACATATATAATAAAAAAAATGTTAACACCGACCCATAAGTGGATCATACACCACAATATCATACAAGACTTCATCAACTAACAATTCAATAAAAAACTAGAGGGGAAGAGTCATTCTTACAAATTCATCAACCTTTGTTCTTCATTGATCCGTAGCCATCTTTCCTCAACAATTAAAGTATAGGTCAGTAGCTAAATAAAAATAAACATTGACGAAATCATGCATAAACCACCACAAGATCATGATAATAACATGTACACTACTTTACCAATTCAATAGAGAGTAGAGAGACATAGATCACTTACCAATATACCTTTCTTTTATCATCATGATCAACATTCATAATTCATTAAATTACAATATAGGTAAGTACCTAAGGAGACCATAACCTAAACAAAAATCCTACTCCAATAGACCTAGAATCGACATCATACAAGTGTTTTTCATTAACAAATAATAGAAGATATCAGAACATAAATCCATACAATCTTCAATCTTCGATCCACATTGGATAAATTATGTATAATTCACAACAAATTTACATGATATGAAGTGCATAACAATCAATTTTACATAATTGAATTAAAATTATCCTAACATCAATATCATAATAACCAATACATAGGATAAAACAAGAGATTGAAACGATCATGGGTTCAACATGGAATTGGATTGAAATTCAATCTAAGATCAACATATAATAAAAAAATTCATCATAAGCATGCTTTTGAAGTCAATTTGAGAAAAGAACACATGGCTATATTGAAAGATAGGAAGATTAATCATGAATTCTCTTTAATAAACTTTGAAACGAACTCTCTAAATGAAAGGATACATAGAGATAAAGGATCAACATACCTCATTATACGAATAAGCCACTATAAAATGATTAGGAACCCATGGAAGTACCATCTACAAGCTGACCTTGAGCTTCATCTCCCATTGAGGTTTTCTAAAGAGGATATTTTTGAGAGGGAAGTCAAATTTTGAATCATGGATTGGTAATGGGGTTTTCACGTTATTAACCAACTTAATATATACAAAAATAAACAAATAAAACACCTAGGGTCAGGCATCTTGATGAAGGCTTCATCGACGGACAACTTTCGACACAACCAAGTCCAAACACGATCAATAGGTGGCAACTGTCGTTTGGGTGTTTGGATGGTCTTTGGCTGAGCCTTCTACAGGCTATGTGTGGGATGATAACTCCTCATTGATTGGGATTCACCACAATTAGTGGGAACTTGTTGAGGGTCGTAGGTAGACACTACAAAGATAGAGTCTCATAGCCTTTGTGTCCTCCTTCAGGGCCTTTTGCGGGGCCCTTGAGGTGTCATACCCGGACGTTCACTACTTAAATACACAACTTAAAATTTTAAGGACATTCCATACAGGTTGATCATCAAAAAACACTCGCAAGATATCCAAAAATGATAGGCACAATCAAGTAACACATGCACGTTTCAAGGGCTAACATTTGAACATCTTGGACGTTCTTGAACGTTTGACTTCAAATTGACTTCAAAAAAATCATACGTACATTTATAAACTTAATTAACATATTAAAAATTATAGACACATGTGAGTCTCTATAAACCCTAACTCACTTTGGTGGTCTTACAATATCCCCCACTTGGGAACATTCGTCCTTAAATTACACTTAAAACATTTTTAAAAACATAAATACTTCAATGAATCATAGAGAATCTTACAATATTCATAAAATCATCATATAAAAGTAAATGAACAAAAATTACAAGGAAAACAAACTTCAAACTATTTAACACTCAATTCAACAGAAGAAAGCAAGACCTTTATTTACTCACTTTAAAAGTGCATCAAACACTTAGACTCTTGTCATGTTCGAAAGAAGAACATCCTTCTCCTAATCATAAAATGGTCTTTTCATTTCATTTAATTTCATTATGATCTCAATACGCTACCACATTAAGGCAAAAATAGGAAGATTCAATAATACTAAAGAAGCAGTTAGTCACTCATACTTTATTGCACATAGACTTGAGTAAAATAGGTTGACAATGGATTATTATTAGGTAGGAGTAATTCCATGGGGTCATACTCAACTATACCATGCTTTGTTATTCTCCTTAACACAATTACTTGTCTCATGAGTTCATACCCAAGCAATGCACAAAGGTCTATTCATTTTAAATAAGAATTACTCAACCTTTTAAGCAAAGCATGTATAACTTTCTTCCTAATGAAGTCAAAATGGTAATTAACACCACATATATCACAACAATAGGAAGTCATTTCAAAAAATTTCAATTTCTAAAATAATAGTAGCTTTCGTAAACATGTATCAACGTAGAAAAATCATACAATTTATAGGCACACACAACGACACTAGCTAGACATGCCTTTATATTTCAAGAGCGAGCCTACATTCATGTTTTCCAAACAATAAAGGTTGCATAATTTTCAAGAGACTCAACATTTTTCATTCCAAAGAGGCTCAATTTCCCATGAATGTCATAGAAACCGCACATTAAAAGTGACATCATCATGATTTTTACACAAACTCATAATGTTAAATGCACAACTAACATATAAAAATGCACAATCAACATCAGAAAACCATAATTTTATAAGGAATTGTCTTTCATGCAATTTACAATCTTTATAACATGCATAACATAGTGTCAACTAAGACATATATAACGTATGGAGAAAATGCAACTAATACTTTCATGCAAGATTCCCATCATGGAAAGTCTATTAAAAACTCTTTAGTTCAAGCTAAAGTAAGTATCGAAGTAGAAGCTAGAAATATCTACAACCTAACTTATCTCCTTATCACCCCCACTAAGGGTAAACCTAATTAAGATAAACTTAACCCAACCCCAAGAGATGTTAATATTACCAACCTTCATCGCCATAAATTAAAATTGATTACCAACCTAAAAGGAAATACACTAACTCAACCCTACGAATACCAAAGGGCATTCTAAACATTACCACCCTGGAAAATTATCCCCCATTTGGGGTAAGACTAATCACATAATGCCTTTAAACCACAAGGTCAAGGCAAGTCACACACAACCTATATACTTCTCACACAAAAAGGTTCAACATTCTTCAATGTTTTCACTCCTTATCTCTCATCAAGGAATATACCAACTCAACGATCAAAGGATATACCTCATACTTAATCATTCTTCTAAGTTCAACACCTAATGTAAATCCATACCATTCAACTTAGGTAATACTACCCAACCACATAAGGTCTCAACTATACCATGAATACAAATGGTCATTACAACCTTAGGGGAAACAATAGAGGAGATATAACCATAACATGTCTTTCTTTTCTTTCAATACTAAGGTGTGGTAACTTCTAGGTCATTCCAACCCACATCATAACCCACAAAGACAACCATGCTACCCTAACTTGTATGATCAACCCTATACAAAATACTCCAAAAAAAATAAGGGAACTATGAAGAACCACACATATACAAATGGAAAAATTTGAACCATTATACATATAAATGGCAACATTGAAGTATTAGACATACTTGCCATTTACCATACTTCCAAAAGCCTTACAAGTCTAACCCATATAATAGGACCATTATTATACCAAACCGTATAATAACACACCATTCAAAAAATAAACTCATTTTAAACATAACAACTTCATGCTTTAACCATATCATGAAATACATTTCTCAAAGTAACATGTAATTTCAAATAGATATCATAAATAGCCAGAAATGGCGTCATATGAACATTGACAAAAATTAACCTCCACACATACTCATCAAACCATGAAATGAAGATAAGCATCAAACTCAAATTTTCTTCTTCAAGCATAGAGATACAATCTAATCTAAGATATCATATCTAAAAGACCACAAGACAAGAAAACACAGGAGAGAGATCTTACAAAGTTCAATTCTATGGCATGACATGAGAATTAGGAAGTAGGGAAACTAAATCACCCTATACACTCTCGCTCATAGAGGTTTGCCGACTCACCACCTATGATTGTGTAACACCCTGTATTCTACTTGTACTAGTTCTATTTATATAACACTTATAAACTACCTGTTGGTATAGTAATGGATTCGATTTCCTATGCCACTAGTGGCTATAAAATAGAGTAACTTTCCGTACATTTTGATGTGACCCAAATAAGTTGATGTCAATGGAAGTTTTAAATGATCATAAGGTGGTGTTTGAGTCTAAACTATAAAGTGATATAGTGTATATATGTTCTTAGTTATTTTAAAGTTATTATGTTTTTGAAATGGAATAAAATATTGAGGTGCATGCTTGACTTTACTAATCTAGTAGGCGACACGTAGGTTCATCACCTATTGTGAGTTATTGACCGGCCCAATGTAGGTGCATCACGTACTAAGATTCTTTTGACCATGTTATTTGGCCATGTACACTAAACATATTCGCATTAATCTGGCACGAGTCGATTAGAAGAATAAGGGGTAAATGGACAGCCAAGGATCTATCTTCCCAAGACCATATGAAATAATTTTAATGGAAAACTAGTTGCATCACCTACTTAAATATTTGGCCCAAATTAAAGACACACGTTGGCTGCAAATGAAGAACAACAAAGTAGGCAAAAGGCTAATGTTCTCATGCCCAAAAAGTTAAAATTAAAAGTCCAAGCATCTGGGTCGCCTACTTGACAAATTATGACCCAAATGAGTGAAAAAGTCGGCAAAAGAAGGTCCCTTTAAAAGAAGTTAATATCATCTTATTCCAACCATTATTAATTTGACAATAGAATTTAATTTGTAGATCTTTCTTTTTTGCACTCCTAGATATATACAAAAGCAATAAAATCTTTAGTGTTATTAAATAATATTTATTTCATGATATTTGAATGTATAATTTAAAACAATTTAAGGAGGATAAATATTACCTTGAAGAATCCAAGTATTAGCAAATGGTAGTTCTTTTTCAGCAAGGTACGCTACTACAATTTTATCCCTATTGTTCTTGACTTAATTAAGACATTGGGCATGTGATAGTGAGTTTGAAATATTTACTTTTACATGGTGAATATTTGGGAGGATGTTCTTCTGATTAGTGCATGTTCGGACAACCACTACACAATTTTAGGCCTACGGCCTCACTAATTCTTGACTACACTTGTAAAGTGTTGCCTAAAGTAGTTTTGGGAACGCTTTTAAAGCGTAGGTGAAATTTTTAAATTTTAGCTACAATAGTTTTGGCAACACTTTGAAAGTGTACTCTTTAATGGTATAAGATACACTTTAAGGTTTGTTACAATATGATATAATTGGCAACAATTATTTACATATATGGCAACACTTCTAAAATGTCCTATTTTTATAATTGAAAAACAACACCTTATAAGTGTTGCCTTAAAAATATTCAATAAAATTTTATATTCCCTCCAATATTTTAACACTCCCTCCCATTTATATTGGCCAAAAAAATAAACATTAATAAATTGAAGATATCCCCAATTTCTAGAATGAAAAATTTCCCACTCAGCTCAAGACATTGAAGCTCCAAATTTGAAATTTTCATGAAGAAAAACTATAATTTTTTTCAGGTTTCAAAATTTTGTTGTTCATCTCACACATTCAAAACCTAATGATTTTTTTCTTAAATATCAGAACAAACGATTCAGTTAAGAAGATGATTTCTTAAAGATTCGTCACATTGAAGGGATTTGGTTTGGTAAAAAATTTATCTTTAAACTTTGACGTTTACGGTTTATGTGTTTATTGCTTGAGTGTTGGTACATATTTAGCATTAGGGTTTTATATTCTTATCTTTGTTGATACGATTTTTGTTTTTATTTTTGGGAGTATTGCTCGTAGTTCTTACCTACATCAGTTGATTCTTTGTCGTGTGGGATTCATGGATGTAACTCCAACGTATACACATAGATTGTTATTGGTCCTTAATGGAGAAAGTAAATCTCAAGCGTAGAGAGCGTTTATGGAAGTCTGGAGTGAGTGCTTTTTAGGAAGATGTCGATAAGAGTAATAATAATGGTACTGTAGAAACGAAGAGAACAACACGAATAAGGTCATCAGTAATACATGTGAGGTTCATGGTTGTAAGTCGAAAGTAATGGTACTTATGAGGTTCTGTCATACACATATATTCTCAGATTCTAAGCAGAAGCTGTAACAGGTTTGTAATTTTTCCATCAAAAGGTATTTTTCTTTTCTTCACATCTTATATATATATGTCTTAGTATTGTGCCGAGTTCTAAGATTTACGAAGAAATACAACTTTACTTATGTGTAAGACTCTCACTTTAATATGATATCCTACCTTAGAATATCCAGCACTACATATTTTACCATTGCTATTATGTTACCCTTATTCCTGAGTATAGTTACTATGCAAAATTTGTAGATAGTGGAAAAGGTAGTATCTTGTGTTGGTATGCACTCCTGAAGTTTCTTTCTTAGAATGGGTCTACAGGCCTCACGATAGGACGTCTTGGTCACGACGAGCCGTCGTGGACCTCGCAACAGTACGCCATGGACCTCGCGATGGGCCGTCGTAGTCATGAGAGGCTGTCGTGGACATGACGGGACGTGGTCATGACGGGCCGTCCTGGTCATGACGGGACATCGTGGTCATGACGGGCCGTCGTGGTAATCTGTCGTGGTCATGACGGGTTGTCATGGATTCTGTCGTCCCATACTTGCAAGTTTCTTCTGCTACTTTTCTGATCTTCATGAAGAACATGCAGGACTGACCGTCATGGCTACGACGGTCCGTCACGATTTCCGTTACAGCTGAAGTTTCAAATTGATTAATTGTTAAATTTAATAATTTTGTGTTCTTTCTTGATGGAACAGATTTGTTTACTAGAGGAATTGATACTCAAGCAGTTAAAGTTGTTATCAATTCAGATTTTCCTAAAAACTCAGAAACGTATTTGCACTGGGTATGTATAAAAGATCTTTTATCTTGGTTAATGACTTATATATTGTTTTTGCTATTTCATCATTGGTAATTTATTGGTAGTGGCTTTTGTTTGAATTGAGCTAAGGTTTTGTTTCTGTTGACCACTATTCATCTTGCTTGTTTGGTATGGTTGAAGTGTAGTTTGACTATGTCAGATTTAGTTTCCTTGTTTGATCGTGTGGAACATATTAACTACACAAGGAAACTAATCTAATTTTCTTTAATTTTTGTTGCTGCTGTAATCTACAATCTGGACTTGTCTCTGTTATTTTGTTGTTAATGTATTTGGTTTAAATAGAGCTAAGGTCTTGCTTCTTTTGTTTCACTGTTTTTTTGCCATTTATATAGAACATTGGCATGGTATGGAATATGCAATCAACAAATTTGTTTTTAATGTTTTCTTTAACTGCTGCTTCTATAAATAGATATTTATGTCAGTAAAGTCTATTTTCCTTCTTATTATATAGAATATACATGTTATAACCATAACTTTTGACATCCTAGTAGAAGGCATGCTTCCATAACCACAAAAAAATAAACAAATAATTATTAGGAGAATCTAATTGATTGTGTCTCCTCATTAATTCCTTTTTTCTTTAGTGTTCATGTTAGATTGCGTGCATCATGGTTATTGTATAACACCAAATATTTTATAGTGTTTCTTATGAAGTTTGAACCCTAATGAAATTATTCATTGTTGTTGAACTCATTTGGAATTGTAGACACCTAAGGGAAGATCATCTACTTTGAACATCAAAAGACAAGTAGGTATCTACTTTGAACATCAAAAGATGCAATCTAATTTTCTGTAACTGCTGGATTTCTTGCCTCTCTATATTGTTGCAATCTGAACTTCTTACCTCTTCTATATAACTAGCAATATATTATTTGAATAGGGAAATGAAGGTGATCAAATTTGAAGTGGATGATGAAAAGTTTTTGAACTATTGTAAAAGTTTAAATACATATTTGATTTATTGTGTACACATTTAGAATATTGATGTAATAGTATGGGTATGTACACAACACATACTATCTTTTGGTTGTACATGAAATATTTGTCTTAGTTTATTTGAAATATATAGCTTCAATTTAATGATTAATTAGTTCATTTTGTGTTTTAGGTCACTTTTATATGGGTAAATATATTATATATGTTTGTGCTACATGTAGGCTTATAAATGTTGAAGTTATACTTTGTAAGTGTTGTTGTAGTAGATAAAAAGTTACACTTTGAAAGTGTTGCAATAGATGACCAATAAAAGGCAACACTTTTTAAGTGTGACCAATAAATCTGAAAAGGCAATGCTTTTAAGTGTAGTCTAACAGAAAATAGGTTTTTCTAATGCACGTCTTCAAGGCTTTCCCTTATACCTATTTGTCTACGCTTTATAAGTGCAGCCAAAGATGGCAATATTTAAAAAGTATTGCCTAATGTCAAAGGATACACTTCTTTTGGGCAGCCCTTAAAAAGTGTTGCTGAATGTCCAAAAGTGTAGCCTTTTATCAAAGTCCACACTTTTTGCTAGTTTAGGCTACACTTACGTGGTTTTGCTGTACGGCCGAAAATGGTGTATTGAACCATGGTGGGTAGTCCTCATTGAATTAAATTATGAGCTTATTTGAGTTCTTTAAAAGTAATGTAAGCTCTTCAAGTGCTGGTGATCAGAAACCATAATTTATATCGCTTTTAGTATGTTATTATGTTTTAATAATTTTTTATGTATTTTATGATAATGGATGTGACTGGATGTGTGGGGAAGTTATGGAGACGTTAAAGGACTTAATTATTGCAGAGAATTTTGGGGGAGGACCTCTTACAAAGGTTGTACAAGATATAGGCACGATTATAGGGCAAGGGAAGGAAAGAAATCACTCTTTATATGGATTGGAATTTACTGTTTCATTACTAATTGGGTATGGTCAAGTAGCTCAAACTAATTGATTAGCTACTAATACTGGTTCTGTAACTTATTTTATTGTAGATTAGTATTCTGAAGAGAATGAGCTTGAGTAATACTTTTTGAATTGAATATCAAGGTATGTAAGTCTATTCTATTCTATTTTCCTTGGCATGAAATCTGATACTTGTGATTGGTATTAATGAAGTGAATCTCCTAAGTTATATTCCTTGATAAGAAAACATAGTTGGAGCATACTATCTCTAAATACCTAACAATATTTCCTCCTCTCCTTAGTGCATAATATTTTCACTATAATATACTTGTGTAATTATCCCCCATGTATTGGTATAGAAATGTTTTTGCAAAAGCAAGTCTAGTGAATCCTCCTCTTTGTTATTTATTGTCAATTGTTTCATTAAGATCTTACAGTAATGTGTTCATGTTACATAGCTCCTTATGTAATTGTACTTCCTCGAAGTAATATTTTAATGTTTTGTACTACTAGTCCGTACTTCCATATCTCCAAAATTATTATGACCACCAAAAAAACATCTCAAAAGAGTTATGATATTCAAAGAACAATACCAAAAGGTTTATGAACTCATAATCAATAATCTCACATATTAAAGAATCTAAGTGAAGAAATCTATATAATTATAGGTGGTAGCCCAGGTTTGAAAGTGTAACACGGGTCGACCCCAATTTGTACATAACGGTGGCAGCTATAGAGAGAAATCCTAGCATGGATCGATCCCTATTGGTATCGAACAATGGCAACTTAGGGGAGACACACTAGCATGGGCCGATCCCAATTTGTGTAATTATGAGCACCACATCCCATATGGTAAAATGACTAGTAGGGGTCATCCTCTTTAACCACTCATCAGCTGGTCATTAGTATCATATGTCTTATAAATAGTGTAATGCACAGAAAAGTAAAGAAAATAATGTATCATATACAATTCCTCAAGTATAAGCAAAAGTGCTCTCTAATCCTTATCTATTGGTATTTGGTTTGATTTGAGCTCCCATTTTACATATGGTTCTATTATGCCTTACATATTCAATACATTATTTCATGCTATACTACAAGTACTTAAAAGTAGATCTCTCTAATCAAGAACATGATATTTAGCGGTTGTTGGTGAGCAGCACGTTTATTCAAATCTTTGCCAAGTCTTTGAAATGAATATTTTCATAGTGGTACATTCATCTTTTCCAATGGAGTCTTTGTATAGAATATAAAGCTATCATCTATATTCGTAGTTTCATTTTTCACATGCATTGGTTCAGCTAGTAAATATGTGTTGTAAATGAAGTTTCTCATATATTAGTCTATCTGCATCCTAGATTACTTTCTCAGCGTAGGTCACTTGTAAAGAATGTTTTCATATGGTAAATATACGCCTCACCAAGGGTTGGGGTATGGAAGATCACGACTCTACTAGACGTGGCAATATGACACTTTTGGAACTTAAAACCACATTCATAACCTCATGCTCTGATACCACATTTTTCACAACCAGGAGCACCCCCTAGAAGTAACATGGAGTACTTGACCTATTGGAGGTCCTATAAAAGCCCATATCTATCATACATTATGTGTCTTTTTCATATTAGAATCAAAATAATTTAATTACATTAGGTACACGACCCTTATAACATAATTCAATAAATAAGCTATTAAAACTTTACTTAAAAGAATGACATAGGAAATCCTTAAACTTAAGGATCCCTTTTGTAAGACCCCAAAAAATGAGTTAGATATCGAGATCCTAACATGTTTTTCATAATTTTATAACGTCATAAAATGAATATTATATTGTTTAGAGTCAGTGTGTAAAATTTGAAATGGTTTTGAAGTGAAACGTCAAGGGACGATCAAAACATTTGAGGACTAGTCACCTATGTGACACATGTGTCAATGCGTGTTTATCAAATGTATTTTATGAGATAATTAAGACTTTCACTGAGTTACAATGATGTTTAATTGTGGTATATGGAGTTTCAAGATGTTTGGAGGTCAAACGACCAAGAACGTCCAAGGCGTTCGAAAGATAGCGCTTAAGACGCTCACGTGTATCATGACGGGGACTATCCTGTTTCGATGAGTTGCGTGTAGTTTTTTTTTGGGTAAAACACATTTGGGACGTCTAAAACATATTAAATAATTTATTTACGTTGAGAACGTCCGGGTCTGAAATCTAATGGGCCCTGCAAAAGGCCCCACAAGAAGGATCCAAGGCTGGTGGAGTCACTGCCTTAGCAGTGTCAATCGAAGGAAAAAACAACGGCCAATTGGTCAACCATCGGCAAAACGGTGAGGTCTCGTTGATGTAACCTTATGTTGGTAGGTCTCAACCCAAAATTTTGTTAAGGACAGATTGACGAAATCCTAAGGATGGCCAGCCGATTGACCAACGGCCTGTCAATTGGGTCGGTCGATGGTTGCTTGTATCTACTGTCTAGCGGACTGTTTTATTTAAGGGGTGAATGTTAATTTCATCCCTCATCCTAAACTTATTCTAATTGATTAAGTTACCTATATTTGAGTTTATATAAGAGATAAAACACGTGAAGAACCCATTCAATATCCTTTCCCACGAAATTTAACGTTTCCCTCCAAAAATATTCTCCCTAAAAGCCACCATTGTTGGTGAATTTCAAGAAAATATTTGAGCTTGGATTTCCATGGATGAATGACAAAATTTTATAGATTTTCAACTAGACATTAGTATGGTGATCCTTCATCTCTAGTTATCCTTCCATTTAGAGAGTTAATCTCAAAGTTTTCAAAGAGAAAAAATCATAAAGTTCTTCTTCTTCAATTTAGCAATAGGTTTTTTCTAAAATAATTTTTAATGATTATATAAAGATGAATTTAAATTAATACATTGGTTTGAACGTTATTTTACTCCAATTGCATGATGAACCCACGTTCCTTCTCTAAATCGATTTGGTCCTTGCACGGGCATTGTGATCATGAATTGATATCAATTTAATTGTGACTCTCTTACATTGAATAATATATATATAATATTATTTACGTTATTTGATGTTGAATTAATTATAAATAATCAATGTGGATCAATGTATGAAGAATTGAGCATGCTTAGTCTAGTTAATAAAGAGATTACTAGAGCCTTGCCTCTACAAAGCATGAATGTGGAACTCGATTGGGTAGGGGTGTTTGTTTATACTGTATTACTTGGATATTATTGATTAATTATAAGTGATTTTTCATATGGATTAATGTCCATTAGCCTATGAATCTTCTACTTTCCTTTGATGTCCTATATAGCATCTTCAATATGATCTAGACGTTACAGCAATTGTAGTAGGATTTCGTTTAGGTTATGTTGTCCTTAACTACTACCTATTATGTTTATATAAATTAATTGTGGGTATGAATTGTAGATGATCAAAGAAAAGGAATCTTGACATGAATTGATCTAGGTTCTTCTATCCTACAATTTGAATGTTGTAATGACATTATGAGATCTTAATTCTAGGGTAGGTGAAGCATGATTTATATATTTATTTATATATATATTGATACTTCTCTGAATTTATATTATTGATAATGATGATTGATGAGCAAAACAAGGGAAACTACTTGATGATCTACAACTCCCTACTTGCTACCGTATATGTGATATAGTGCACCAGTTGTATCATGCTCTTATGTGTAGTTGTACATGGTTTCATTTTTTATTAACTACTTGTAGATACTTATATATACTATATAAATGATAAAACAGTAGTGATGGTCAATGATGACCAAAGGATAAAGTATTGGTAAGAATTGCCCTAATCTTCAAATTCTCTATTTTGTTATAGTAGTGCTGATAAATCCTTGTATGACATTGTGTGGTATCGTACACTTATGGTGACAGTGTTTACTGTATTGGAAATCTATATACCTGTTGACCATGGCCTTGAACACAAACTTGATGAATATATGAGTATTTGGTTATTACTATTTCACTATGAGAAGTTTATGCCTACTTCCCTATTCTAGTTGTGACCTTGGTTTTATGGCTATTGTAAAAGCATGTGTATATATGTTATGTTAAAGTATAGGTGTTTGCATTGATGAACAAAAAGGATTAATAATCCCCTAGCTATGTACCCCTATGTGAATGCATGAATAGTGCAAGTTTGGAATCTTAAGTGCATTATGAAGTTTGCTTGTCTCCTATGCTATTGTATGTTGTGTGGTTTATGATTGAAAGCGTATTATTGTATAAGAGGGTGGATTCCTCAACTTGTTTTTAATAGACAATATATGATTATGTTCACCAATGTACACACACACTCACTTTATTAAATGTTACAAGTAGTATAGGCCATGGAGTCTAAATGAAAGGTAATTCTCGTATTCAGTAGTGCCTACTCTTATGAATGTTAAGATGATGTTTATGAAAATATGATACGGCTTTCCATTCGAGGATGACATTATAGGTATAGTAGTATGGAAAAGTGTATGAGACTTTGCCTATGCATTGCAAATGTGTACCTTGATAGGATAGTCCTAGGTTTGGTTTCAATATGTACGAATATGATTATATGAACATCTGTGACTTAAGGTGTTATGTGAATGGTTTTCTCACAACTATGTATACACTCACACACATGTATGATGGTCTAGTAGGTAGAGGGGCCTTGACAGGGGTGCCCAAGAATACTATAAACTAGACAGGTGCTTGAGTATGCAATAAGCATATGAGAAAGAAAAGATTCTAAGCCTGTGTTTTATAAATTAATGTAATAAATCCTTTTCAATAAAGGGAACCTAGAATACAATCGAGTGAACTTGACATTGAGAGGTGTTGACTCCCTTTTGAGGATGATTGACCATTTGTTCCTTATAGAGTGTTGACTTACCTTAGAAGGATACTCATATATGGATCCACATAAGGTGTTGACTTCCCTTTTAAAAAGATTCACCCATGTTTTCTCATGATAAGAGGACCCAATTACCAAGTGGTATGAAGAGGGAAGAACTATCTCTTAGTTCTTTAAACTATGCTTGCCATATAGGATCTAGAAAAGTGAATTCACTTAGGATGCTAGGATATATATTAATTTTCTAGCTTGACTAGGTAGGAACACCTTCCATTTGTGAGCGACTCTACAACATCACATTCCATGTATAGTACCCATTGTCTTAGTATTGGTTAAGGCTATAGTTTCTCAAAAGTTAAATGGACAATGGAAGTAAATGAATAGGATCCTAACTAGGCGTGCTTATGGGAGGTTACATAGTATAGGTTGATGTAATGAACCCATATAGATATTGCACAAGTAGATCCTTTGGATGTCCTAGGAAGGTGACCTAATGTGTATGTTTATGCTTACATCCGACATTATTGTATTGGCCTGCTTGTTGTGATGAAATTCATGGTTTGAGCCTAAATGAAGTGCTCTTGATACATACATGCATCATATTGGTCTTAATGACTATATGATGAAGGTTTTTCCTAGTTTGGATCACGTTACCTTTACTTATTATGTTGATGTTTGAAGTGTTAATGTTTTTTGTCTTATGAAGATTTTACTAAGATTGTATAGGGTTAAGCGGCTTCATATGTTCATTGTACTAGTAGGTTAATATTGGGGTCATGAACAAGGTGTTATAATGATGGATGTGGAAAGAAATAAAAATATGTACAACTTGAAGTAGCTTACTTTAAAGAAAATATAGTTTTCACTTAAATGTGTTTTTGATATATTATGCTTATATGATGACTATGATGGGTTAGGTTAGTTATATGTATGCTTCCGTGTAGTCTTAAGGAGATTCATTGCACCAAGTATCACTAAAGGGTTATTTGGGAGGTTAATGAATAAAAGAAAGAAATGTTTACTATAAAGTAGGAGTAGCTTACTTTAAAGTGGCTTAAAAAACGTCATAAATCCTATATGTTATCTTAAGTGATGTTTTGCCTTTGAATATGTTTATATGATGTATGTGAATTCTATAAATGTTGTTGTTCAATGGTTTTGTAAAGATTTACTCAAAAAGGCATGAAGTATGATTTCAAGAATATATAACTTTTAAATGAATGTTTTTGCATTGTTTTCATACATAGTGCATTCTTCTACTAGTCTCATTATTCTCTAATTTTTACAAAAAGTGTAAGTTATTGATGCTTAGAGTATGTTTATATTTGAGGATCTTGATAGGTGATTCCCAAGCTAAAGGAAAGGGGTCCTTAAGTTCCAAGGATTCCCTACTCATGTCTTAATGTAAAGTTTTTAAATGTTGTATGGTTATGTCTTATGTATTAGGGGTCGCGTCCCTAATTTACTCTAATGTTGTTGAGTCTATGATCACAAAGAGACTTAGAGTCTACATATGTATCATGACTTATATTTCATCTATATATGAAGTGATGTTTCTAGCATATGATGTGGTATGAAAAGATTTAAATTTTCCGCTAAATTTACTATGTCAATGTGAAGAATGATAACTATGGGTTTTTATAAGACCTTCGAGAGGTCAAGTACGCCATGTTACATCTAGGAGGTGCTCTCAGGATGTGACAAACGTGGCATAAGAGCATGATATTTTAAAAGGTATTTCGGGTCCAAGAAGTCTCATATTGCCACATATAGTAGAGTCTTGTATTAGTGGTGGTGAGTCGCGACATATAGGACTATAGAGTTTCACTTCTTCACCATTCTCATATCATGCTATAGAACTTAACTATATAAGATCTCTCTCTTATGTTTTCTTGTACAATGATCTTTTATATGTGATTGCTTGGATGAGATTGTTCTTTGTGCTTGAGGGAGAAAAGGTGAGTTTAAATGATTATATTTGTTTTATGGTTTGAATGAGTATGTGTGAAGGTGAATCTTTCAATGTTTTGATGATATGATCCCAATTATGAATATACATGAAATTTATGTGAAATAGTATGTTATATTGAGAAATGTATGTCATGATATAGTTAAAGTATGTTACAAGTTAGTATGGTTGAAATGAGTTTCATTTTTATTAATGTGTTACCATATAATTTAGAATTATTGTAGCCTTATGATATAATTGGAACTTGAAATGCTGAGTGGCTACCTATGGAAGCATTCTACTCTAAGAATATGTGCTTAAAGGTATTCAATGTTTCCCATTGTATATATGTGGTCAGTGATAAGATGCGTAGTATGGATTGGAGTCCCTTGTATTGAATTGATCCTATGATTGATAATGTCATTCTTGTTATGGTAAAGTTTGAAATCTAATATTGTCATGCTTTTCCCATCAATTGACTAAATGTTACATTTTTGGAATGTTCAGGCATGTTCACTGTAAATGCTAGACATCTTACTGTAATATTTTTGGGAAATAAAATAAATTTTTCTTTTATTTTAAGTTGTTGAAATGTGTATAGTATATATACATATGAACATGATAATGAATGTAAAAAAGGAGAATTGCTATTTGGAATTAAGAACGAGAGTCTTATGGCATGATGAGTCGTAGAATTGTTTCTAACTTCTTATTGTGTTGTGTGTCCTTTGACGTTGTGGAATTGATGTTTCCCTAGAATTGAGGGTTGTAGTATTATATATGAAGAGTGGTAATGTGGGATTGATTGACCTACAAGTTAACTTACAATAATGTTAAAAGAATTGTAAAGTCCTTATGTCTAAGTCTCCTTTTTGTCTTCCCCTAATGATGTATGACCTTGGTGTCTATTGTATTGTATGAAAACCTTATGTGGTTGAATAATATGATATAACTTGATAATAGGAGGATAATTTTCATAAAATGATAAGGTTTAAAATACCGTAGTGTTCCTATGTTAACATTATAAATTCCTTCTAATGTGGTAATCACTTTTGAGTGATTAAAATGAAGGTTCTTCAGTTAAGATCCTCTTAAGTATGGATTAAGTTACTCTTAATTGGGTTTACCCTAAGTGTGACATGGTGATGGATTAGTAAGGTTGTAGATCTTTTCTACCTTGTCCTTATATATCTACGTGATCTTGAAACTAATATATTTGTAGTAAGCTTGTTCATGAATAAAGTTTTGCAGAAAGTATAAATTGCATGACCTTTTTATATTTGGTATGCGTTGATCGACATTACCTTAAGGATATTAAACGACTCCAAGGTGCATAAAAGGGTTATTTTTTTTATAAAATCCTTGTTTTCTCATGTTAAATTGCATCTTGATATGCTAGTTATGCATTTGACTTCATGTGATAAGATAAGAAACATGGTAATAGTCACTTGTGAGGTGTAATGTCTATCCTTATAATGAAAAGTTAATCTTCTTTAAAATAAAATATGTTGAGTGTCGTGAAAATTATGTGACTTTTATGATTTGGAATGCATAATTGTATGCTCATTCTTGAAAAGTGAAAGCATGTTTAGACAAGTGATCATGTGTGTTCCTATGATATGTGTGATGCTTCTCAAAATATGTTTACTGTGAAGGTGGGTACTATGTAAAAAATTGACTTTTGTGAAATTACATCCTAGTTATTGTGATGTGTATGGTGTGAATTTACATTTAGAATTCACTAGGAATAAGACATGATCATGCATTGGTTTAAAAGTTGAAAATTTCTCTTTTTAAGAGGAAATTAACCTTCTCATTTTATTAGGTGTAAACTCATGATACATTTAAGTGTGTAGAGGAGAAGCATATTCCTCCATGGACACCACTATGCATGATATGGTTGAGTATGACCTTCATGGTACTAAGTCTAACTAATAAAGGTCTTTTTGGTTCAACTATCTAAAGCCTATGTGCATTGAATTATGAGTGCCTAATTTCTTCTTAGTGTTGTTGAAATATTCCTAAGTGTGACTTTAAGAATAGTTTAAAGATGACCTCTTAACGAATTGAAGTGTAATGACCATGTTGTTATTTGGAAATGTATGTAACTCCTATAAGTATGATAAGAGCGTATGTGTTTTATACAGTAAAGACTGAGTGAGTAATGGTTTTTCTAGCTTGTGTGCATTGAGTGCTAAAATTATTTGATGATTTTATAATAATAAAAATGTTATGAAATTCTCTACGATTCATTGATGTCCTTGTGGTGATTAAAGTATTCTAAGTGTCATTCGATGAATGTTCCCAAGTGGGGGATATTGTAAGACTCCAAAAATGAGTTAGGGTGTATACAGCATAACATGTTTTCATTAAGGTTTTAAGTTCCCAAAATAACTTATAATATTGTTTAGAGGAAGTGTGCAAAGTTTAAGGTTGATTGGAAGTCTAACGTCAAAGGATGACCAAAAACGTTAGACGACTTGTCACCTATATGTCTCATGTGTCCATGCGTGTTTATATAATGTATGTAATGAGTTAATTAATTCGTTAATTGATTTATAATGATGTTTAATTGTTGTATATGGTGTTTTGATAAGTTAGGAGGTCAAATGACAAAGAACGTCCAAGGCGTTCGAAATATATCCCTTAAGAAGCTTACGTGTGTCTTGATGGGGCCTAGCCTGTTTGGATGAGTTGCATGTATTTGTTTTTTGGGTGAAACTCATGTGGGAGGCCTATAACTTATTAAGTATTGTATTTATGTTTGACACATCCGTAAACGACTTCTATAGGGCCCCGTAAAAGGAACCACAAGAAAGAGCCAAGGCTGGTCAAGACACTGCCTTGCCAGTGTAAATCTACGAATCAAACGGCAGCCAGTTATCAAAAAATGGACTGTTGGCAACTGAAGACAAAGGATGGCAAGTCGATTGACAAACGTCTTATCACTTGTGTCCGTCGATGGTAGCAAATAGCTACTGTCTAGCGGACTGTTTTACTTAAGGGGTGAATGGGAAATTAACCCCACGGCCTAAACTGATTGTAATTGATTATTTTATGTATATTTGGTGTGTATAAGGGATCAAACATGTGAATAACCCATTCCAAATCCTTTCCCAAGAAATTGAACCTTTATCTCCAAAAATACTCTCTCTAGAAACAACTATTGTTGGTGAGGATCAAGAACAGCTTGGTCCTTTATTTTCAATGGATGAATCACCATGTTTACGAGGTTTTCAACTATACAAAGGTATGGTGATCCTTCATCTCTGGTTATCCTTCCATCTAGAGAGTCAATTTAAAAGTTTACAAAGAGAAAAAAAATATGATCAAGTTCTTCTTCTTCAAATTACCCATGGGTTCATCCTAAAAACGTTTTGAATAATTATATCATGATGAATTGAAGTTAATACATTGGTTTGAACGTAACGTTACTACAATTGCCTGATTAAACCATGCTTTTTCTCTAAATTTATTTAGGCGTTGTATTGGTATTGTAATTATGATTTGTTATCGATTAAATTGTTATTTCCTTACGTTGAATCACATATATATACTGTAATTTATGTGATTTAATACTTAATTTATCATTAAAAATCAATGTGGATCAATGTACGAATAAATGAGCATGCTTAGTCTAGTAAATAATGAGATCATTGTAACCTTGCCTCTATAAAGCATGAATGTGGAATTCGATTGTGTAGGGGTTGTTGTATTTCATGTATTACTTGGATATTATTGATTAATTTTATATGAGTTTTTCATATGGACCAATGTCGATTAGCCTATTATTCTTCTACTTTTCATTGATGTCCTAAATATCATGTTCACTATGATCTAGACGTTATTATAATTGTAGTTGGATTTTTTTTAGGTAATGTTTTCTTTAACTACTGCCTTGTATTGATGATATTAATAAATTATGGTTATGAATTACTAATGATCAATGAAAATGAATCTTGGCATGAATCGATCTAAATTCTTCTAGCCTACAATTTAAATGTTCTAATGAACATTATGTGACCTTAATTCTAGGGTAGATGAAGAATGATTTATTTATATCTATTTTTGTACAGCCCTAAATTTATGTTATTGATACGTGATTATTTATAATAAAAACTAGGGTAGCTACTTGATGATCTATAACTCCTACTTGCTACCATATATGTGATATAGTGCATTAGTCGTATCATGCACTTATGGCGACTTGTATATGGTTTCGTTTATAATTTAAGTACTTATAGCTTCTGCTATTTCCTGTATAAATTATTAAGAGTATTCATGGTCAATGATTGCCAAAGGCTTGAGGATTGGAAAGAATTGCCCTACTCTTCTACTTCCCAATTTTTTTATCGTAGTGTTGATGGATCCTTGTATGGCATTGTGTGGTATGGTCAACTTATGGTGGAGGTGTTTACTTTATTGTCAATCTATTTATGTGTTAACAATGTCCTTTAAGGAAAACTTGATGAATATATGAGTGTTTGGTTCTGACTATTACACAATGAGAAGTTTATCCGTACTCTCCTATTCTACTTGTGATCTAGGTTGTATGGCTATTTTACAAGCATGAGAATATATGTTAAGGTAAAGTACAGGTTCTGCCATTTATGAGTAAAAATTATTAATAATTCCTTACCTACGTACCCATAAATGAATGCATGAATAGTACAAGGTAGGAGTCTTAAGTGCATAAAGACGTTGGCTTGTCTCGTATGCTATTGTGTTTTGTGTTTTATGCTTTAAAAGGGTATTGTTGTCAAAGAGGGTGGCTGCCTCAATGTGTTATTGATAGACATTGTATGATCATGTTGATCAATGTACAAACAAACTCACTTTACATGCATATTACGAGTAGTATAAGTCATTGTGTCTAAATCAAAGGTAGTTTTCATATTCTCTAGTGTATACTACTAATGATGTTAATATGATGCATATGAAAGTATTATATGTGTTTCCTTAAAAGGATGACTTGATAGGTGGATTAGTATGGGAAAGGGTATGAGACTTTGCCTATGCATTGCACAATTGTACCTTGATAGGATAGTCCTAGGTTTTGTTTCTATATGTATAAATATGAATGTATGAACACGTGTGACTTAAGGTGTTATGTAAAAAGTTTGTTTGCATCTACATGTACATTCTCACACATTCATGATGGTCTAGTAAGTAGAAGGGCCTTTAGAGGGGTGCCCATGATTACTCTAACCTAGATTGGTGCTTGAGTATGTTATAAGCATATGATAATAAAATATTCTAATACTATGTTTTAAAAATTAAAGTAATAAAGGCTTTTTAATAAAGGGAACAGAGCCTAGATCTGAGTGAACTTGACATTGAGAGGTGTTGACTTCCCTTGGAGGAAGATTCACCATTTGTTCCATATAGAGTGATGAAATCCTATCGAGGGTTACTCACCAATGGATCCATATGAGGTGTTGACTTCACTTTGAGGAAGATTCACCCATGGTTTCACATGAGAGGAGGCCTCAATTACCAAGTGGTATGAAGAGGAAAGAACTATCTTTTAGTTCCTTAAACTATGCTTGGCACATAGGATCTAGCAAAGTTATTCACTTAGGATGCTGGGATATTTGTTAATGTTCTACGTTTTCTAGGTAGGAACACCTTCCATTGCTGTAAGGCTCTACAACAGGAAATTCCATGTGTAACACCCATGGTCATAGTATTTATTAAGGTTAATAGTTTCCCTAAAGTAAAATGGACCATGTATGTAAATGATTTGGATCCTAACTAGGAATACATAAGCGAGGTTGCCTAGTATAGGAGAAAGTAATGAACCCTTGTAGACATTGCACAAATAGATCCTTACGAATAACTAGGAAGGTTACCTAATGTGTAATTTTCTGCTTATGTCCATATGCATGACTTTGTAGGATTGGTCTTCTTGTTGTGATTAAATGCATGGTATGATCCTACATGAAGTGGTATTTATATTTATATGCATATTGTGGGTCTTAATGACTATATAATTAAGGTATTTTCTCGTTTGGGTTAAGTTTACATTACTTATTATGTTGATGTATGAAATTTTAAAGTTTGTGGTCTCATAAAGAGTTTACTAAGAATGTATGTGATTATGGGTCTTCATATGTTCATTGCACTAGTAGGCTAAGATTGGGTCATAAACAAGGTATTATAATGATGGATGTGAGAAGAAGTAAAAATATGTACAACTTGAAGAAGCTTATTGTAAATCCAATATACTTTCGACTTAAATGTGTCTTTAATATATTATGCCTATATGATGATTATGTTGGAATAAGTAGGTCATATGTATGTTTCCTTGTGGCCTTAAGGTGATGGATTGCCCCAAGTATCACTAAAGGGTTATTTGGGAGGTTATTGAATAAAACCAAAAATGTTCACTGTAAAGTAGGAATAGCTTACTGTAAAGTGGCTTCAAAATGTCATTAATTGTATATGAGATCTCATGTGAAGTTTGTACATTGAATATGTTTATATGAAGTATGTGAATGATATAAATGATATTGGTTAAATGTTTTATAAATATTTACTCCAAAAGGCATAAAGTATGATTTCAAGAATGTCCCTTTTAAATGCATGTTTTTTCCATGGCTGACATACTTAATGCGTTCTTGTACTAAATCCCATTATATTCTACTTTTTACACAAAGTGTAGGTTATGTATTCTTAAAGAATGTCTATGACTAAGGATCTTGATAGGTGATTCCCAAGATCAAGTAAAGGGGTCCTAAAGTTGAAAGGATTCCCTTCTCATGTCTTCATGTAAAGTTTATTAAATGTTGTAAAATTATCCATTATGTCTTAAGGGTCGTGTCCATGATGTACTCTAATGTTGTTGAGTCTAAGATGACAAAGAGACATAGAGTATATATATGTATCATTAATAAAATATATATATAGATGAAGTGATCTTTCTACCATATGATGTGCTATGAAAAATTCTAAATTTTATATAAAATTAACTATGTCAATGCGATTAATGTTAACTATTGGCTTGTATAAGACCTTCGAGAGGTCAAGTACACCATGTTACGTCTACGGGGTGCTCCTCGGATGTGAAACCTTTTAATTTAGCTTGGGAAATACACAGCATGATCCTCACCATAGAGACAACCTTTAAGCATCTATAACCTACACTTGCGTAAAAAAGTAGAGAAGAATGTTGTTAGTACCAGAATGAACCATACAAAAACATGCATCTAAAAGGGACATTTTAATTGAAACAATGCATCATACCTTTTTGTGAAATCTTCATAAAACATTTATATAATAGTACTATAAAGTTCACATACTTCATAGAGGGATAATTGATGGTTATACATCATATAAAATCACACATTGAATTTAAGGAAAATTAATCGCCACTTTACAGTAAGCATACTAAATTTATAGTAAGCTCTTTTATCCTTACAGTGAATTCCTTTTTTCTTAACTCCTTTACTTCTTAACATCCCAAGGAACCCTCTAGTGATGTTTGGTGGAACGCATCACCTCAAGCCCACAACGTACTCATTCATTGACCTTCCTAACTCAATACATACATTTATTTAAGTATACTACATCATTGATACATTTAGGTCAAGACTTACAATATCATTATAGTATGCTCTAGTCATTATGCACATATACTAACTTTACTTCACATAGAATATTATAAGACCTCAATAATAATACTAATCTAAGTCTATTATTGCAATGCACATGAGAAGCTCCATAATGTCTCACATACTTAGTAAAACTATCATGAGACCACAAGCCTTAACATTTACTTCATACATTAACATGACAAGAATAGAAAACTTAATTTCATGCCAAGCAAACTAAACCATTTTCGGCCTACAGCAACACCACGTAAGTGTAGCCTAAACTAGCAAAAAGTATGGCCTTTGAGAAAAGGCTACACTTTTGGACATTAAAAAACACTTTCTAGGGGCTGCCTAAAAGAAGCGTAACCTTTGACATTAGGCAAGACTTTTTAAATGTTGCCATCTTTGGCAACACTTATAAAGCGTAGCCAAATAGGTATAAGGGGACGCTTTGAAGATGTGCATTAGCAACACCTATTTTTTGTTAGACTACACTTCAAAGCGTTGCCTTTTCAGATTTATTGGACACACTTAAAAAGTGTTGCCTTTTATTAGTCATCTATTGCAACATTTATAAAGTGTAACTTTAGATCTCATCTATTGCAACACTTATAAGGTGTTACTTTATATGTCAGCTATAGCAACACTTAAAAATTGTAACTTTATATCTCATCTATTGCAACACTTATAAGGTGTTACTTTATATGTCAGCTATAGAAACACTTAAAAATTGTTACTTTATATCTCATCGATAGCAACACTTATAAAGTGTTGTTTTTAAATCTCATCTAGAGCAACACTTACAAAGTGTAAATTTATATCTACCTAAAGCAACACTTACAAAGTGTATCTTCAACATTTATAAGCCTACATGTCGAACAAATATAGATAATATATTTACATACATATAAGTGACCTAAAGCACAAAATGAACTAATTAATTATTAAATTGAAGCTAAATATTTCAAATAAACTTTGAGAAATATTTCATGTACAACCAAAACATAGAAAGTGATGGCTTAATGATATCTAATATCAACAAGTTCCAAAACCCCAAAAGTGTCATTCAAACGTATATGACAACAATACAAAAATTTCTTCATTTTTTGCCACAATGGATCGAGTTTAATTCTGGCCAAATTCAAATTCAATTACCTGCATTTTCCTGCACATTTAAAATAAAATTATAACTTTGTGAATTAATTTTGGAAGTGTATAATCAGAGGGAATTCACTGTAAGAGAACCAATCAAAATTTAAATACAATTTCAGTGTAAAAATTAAACATTATAAGGACTACAACATTTGTGTAGTCTTCTACTGTTGGCTCTCAAAAATTAAACTTGAAAAGGTTAATTTGTGCAGTCTTCTGTTGTAAAGTTCAATGTAAAAATTACACACAAGTAGTTCAAACAAACCAGTGATGACCACTGGAAACAAGGTTCATAACATAGTTTAGAAGTGTCCACAAAAATCAATACATAACAACATGACGTGATATTTTCAAAGAACTGCAGCATAGTATAGCTACTGAAGGAAGATGGGGAAGTCTGACCAAGTGTGGGGTTACAAAGACCACGGCGGTCCATCGTGACTGTGACGGTCCATCCTACAGGTTCGTCATGAAGTTCAGATAAGTAATCCTAGTACCCATATTCCAAGAGTTTAACCAAGTGTGGGGTTACGGAGACCACGACAGTCCGTCGTAACAACGATGGTTCGTCCTGCAGGTTCGTCATGAAGTTTAGAGAAGTAATCCAAGTACCCATATTCCAAGAGTTTAACTATGTGTGGTGTTACGGAGTCCACGACGGTCCGTCGTGACTGTGACGGTCCATCCTACAGGTTCGTCAAGAAGTTCAAAGAAGTAATCCCAGTACTCATATTCCAAGAGTTTAAAGTGTTTTGGAACGGAGACCTTAGAGATTTTAATCACAGGCTGCAGCACATTAATGTGTTAACCACAGACTCCTCAATTGCACAATACTAAAAGAATAGATATTCAACTAACTATTCGAATGCTTAAACCAAAAACAAAAACATTCTTAACATTTATAAATTGTTGGACTAAACTTAGACAAGTAAAAATAAGTTTTGAATTTCATTACCAAGAACACCAACTAAACTAGAAGAAAAACAATATTGACACTATTAACAGAGAATTTGAAATACCAAATACCTTTTCAAGAACCCAATCTTGAGCTGACCCCGATGAAAATGGAAGATTTGTGCCTCTTACAGCTTGTGCACTACTTGCATCAATAGGTGAAGAAAGGTGAGATCCAACACACCCTGGTATATCTTGAAAAATCAATACAAGGTTGTTTTGCACCAATTGAGTGAATAAATGTCGCATTTCTTCTCTCAATTCTTCCTTTAGAGAAGTGATTTCATCGGCATGCTTTTGTTTTAGATTGTTAATTTCCCCATCTTTCTTCAAAGAAATTGTTGTCACTGATCTACCATAGCAGCTAACTCGACCAGGCTGTTCCTTTCCAAACACTGCCCTAAATGCATCATATGCTGTTTCCCCAGAATTTTGGCAATTTTGAAGTTCAGCCTATTGAATAAAATTGGCATCCATAGTGTATTGTAAGTACTATTTCATTTCCAATACTATGATAGCGATCAATCATTAAAACATTATGAAAACTTGTCGTAAAAAATAATTAAACAATGTCGACAAATAATTGATATCTCCTCGAACTTGCACAAGAAGAAGAAGAAGAAGAAGAAGGCATACGTGATTAAAATTTAATGTAGTCAAACTCCCCACAATATAAATGTTAAGTCTGAATAAAGTTCACTAATAATCCTCTTTGAAAAACTTACTATTGCAATTTGGGTATCAGCCTGGATTTCCTTTCCCGTCTTGGTACGAGTTGCAATAAATATTTCAGGCTTTGATGGTTCTTCGTTGTTGTCTTTGGCTGAACGCTACAGATTATATCAAAAGAAATTTTAAAAATTCAGTAAGTTGTTATAAAGTACAAAAAAATTAAAATCAAATTTTGTATGAAATGTCAGCTAAGTATTATCAATGCCACGCGTACTCTAGCAAAATTAATAGGTCACATTCGATGCCTCCACTTTTGTTTTTTCCTGTTTTGAGAATTCATCTTGCATATAGCCTATTGGTAAAAACAAAGAGATTATTGAATTGATATTTACAAAAAGAATAGATATGACACAGAATTAGTCGATGAGTGGAAATGCACCATTTTAAACCTTACTTGAACAGTTGGGTGTTTCCAATACTCGATCAACTGGCGGAATTGATTATGTGGAATGCCATAAAGACATTTTGCTAGCATATCCTCAAGGGTACTGTTTTTATAAAAAAAAATCTTTTTAATTTTTTGCTTGTGTCGCCTCCAAGCATCACGAAGACCGGTCATCACCCACTTCTTTCCTTCTACTGGAAGTAGAAATTTGGACTATGCAAAATAAAATATATTTTGTTTCAGTAAGTAATGAAAAAATATGAATTCTCAAGAGTGGTTGTTTTTACATTGACGTATTCCACATGCGCTTTTTAGTATCATTTGGCACCACATGCCAACTAGTGTACATCAAGCTGATGAATCTAGGATTCCTTGCAATTGTTCCTCTAAAGTTGCTTAATTGTGACACTATCTTATTAGTTGGTCCCACCGCTTGTCCTTTATCAAATGTCACCTCATTTCTTTCTTCCAAATTTATTGTATGAATATCCTTACATGTTGTATGTCCTCAAACTTTTATTGGCTTCGACATTTCTAGATTGATGTAACAGACATGAAATTAGATATTTCTTTTATAATGAGTTCTAAATCTTACAAGGTTTAAAACATACCTTTTGTACTACAATCAATGTCAATTTCCTCTTCTTGTTCCACACGATTGTCCAATCCTTTGTTATGTTCATTAATAATACGAGTATTCATAAATTCGACATCACTTGTTATGTTGTTGTCACGTTTTGTTTCATCATCTTTGTGTATCCCTTGATCTTTTAGAAACTGATCAGGAGTACTAGCTGGCATGACCGACTTCCTCTTTACCTGTTTGCAATTCGGTAGATCAAGAATATCATGTCGTGCCTCTCCATTATCTAGTGTTGTTCCAGTCGCATGTGCTAAAGCAGTAACATCTTTATTAAATGACGTATGGAACCTAGAATTATTCATAGGAAGTTTAGTTCCATTATCTTGAATGGACTCTTCAAATTTAAATAACCTCTGTTTAGTTTGTCCTTTCCGTGCAATAATGCGTGAGGTTCTAATCTCTTCCCTTGAAGACGATTGAATGACTAATTTGTGCCTATGCAATTTACTCTTTCCTTTTTGTGGAATGAAATCCTCAAAATTCTTTCTTTTATGTTATATTGGTGCCTGCTCTTTCTTAGCTTTATCATTGCGTTCATTTGCAAGTTGTTCTCTCTTATTCTTTAATTTGTTGGCCAATTCAGCACTTGATCGGTATTGCATATCAACATCCAGATTCTTCAATAGACTTTGAGCTTTGTTTGGATTTGAACCCTTTTTCTTTAGCATTGTTGATTGATTAATTGTTTTTGCTTAGTTTAAATCTCTTCAATTTGTTTCCCAATAGTAAGTAAACCTAAAAAATATTAAGATTGTTTAAGTGAAAGAAGTAGTAGGACTAATTCAAATTGGAAGAACTACATGAACAAATAGAAAAAATTGATAACATATGAAACAAGAGGCCGTTGGCTGCATCCACATTTAAAAACTGGAGAGCTTCTTATTACTTTAATTAATAAAAGGTAAAGAGTTGTACCTCTCTTGGAGCGACAAACTCAGGACAACGACCAAACCAGAAGAAACTTCAAACTACAGAGTTGAATGCCTCCAATGCCAACTACCTGATAATAAAATGAAACCAGAAAGTATATAAATAACAAAAAACCAAATCAAGCAAAAATAAGCTAGAAGTATAGGTTCCTCAATAAAATAATAATCAGATAAGAAGGCAACATATTACATTCCACAGATTAGATATATTAAAGTATTTTATAAAAAAAAACTATTATATTACCAAAACAGTGAGTGAGCACTATATGATGATCACAATAATAATGAAACTCATGGTGTGTCTTATTCAGACACTTTTTTAGACTCGACTTCATCATCAAACTCATCTTCATACTCATTTTCAGACTCGTCTTCAAACTCATCTGAAAACTCATCTTCATACTCATTTTCAGACTCATCTTCGAACTCATCTTCAAACTCCTCTTCATACTCGACTTCAAGTTGTTCATTGTCAATTTCCTCCGCAGGAACATCAATGATTGTTTCTGGTAAATAGATCTATGTTAAGAGTGCTTCACGATTATCTTTTGGCATAGATGGACCCTTCAAATGTTCAGCTGGCTCATTTTCAAAACTTTGTGGGAGATTAGATTCAACTTGATCACCCATGTTAAACTAGTCACTTGGAACAATCTTCATAACATATTGTTATTATGATCATATGGATCTTGCACATAGAAGCATTGGTGTACTTGAGATGCAAGCACAAAAGGTTGTTCCTGAGAGCATCTCTTGTTAAAGTAGACACAAGTAAGGCCATAAACATCTTTTTCAGCCTCATACCAATCACACTTAAATAAAACAACCTTAAAATGGCTGTAATAGTTTAATTCAACAATATCAACTATTCTACCATAATAAGTCAACTTTGCAGCAATCGGATTTTTATCCTTTGAGCTTGCAAAGCTTGTAGTTGAGGCAATTAGTGTAACACCACTGTTTTGTGTTTTACGCCTTGCATCACCCTGCCTTAAATGGAATCTATATCCATTTATGAGATACCTAGAATATCTTTTTGCAACAGAATTTGGTCCTCTAGACAATTGTTTTATCAAATCAGGCACATCCTCTTGCAAAGCACGAGTTTCAAACCATTGAGAGAAGTTTAGACAATGGTTCTTTGATTTGATCCATTTAGATCTTCGTGACTGATTATTAACCTCTTGCTCATGCTCTCTACAAAACTTTTACTATATTTCTTAAAATAATAAATTAAATAAGATAAAAATTAAATATACAAAAGGAATGGTATATTCAAATTAAGGTACATAATATATTCTTGAACATCGTCACAATTTCCCAATAAGTATGCATGTGCCTGACTTAGTGACTTGTCATCTAAAATGATTGGATCAGTTTTCTGTAACGACCTGTTTAGTCGTTTTGAGCAACAAATTTTATTCTGGAAAAACTGGCAGATGTGACGGAGGCCACGACGGACCGTCAAGGGCACGACGGACCGTCGTGGAGGGTGTCGTTTCAAAACACTTGGAAAATCTGAAATTGGGTACTGAAAATCGACTCTCTGAACGTCATGACGGAATGGCAGGACGGACCGTCGTAGGCTCGACGGCCCGTCACAGGCCATCCACTTAAAAACAAGTCTCTGGACCTTGTGACGGACAGCAGGACGGACCGTCGCAGGGCGACGGCCGTCACGGGCTACGCAATCCCAGTTCGGGTCGGATTTCTTTACACGTTTTAAGGGACGTTTTTGACTATTCCTGCTTTAATATAAAGTTATAGGGTTAATGTTAATAAGTCTAATTACTTGGGGGTTAAAGAGGTAACCTTAAGTTAATTAGTGGGTGATTATTGCCATTTTATTCTTAATTATATATTAATTAGGGTAAAAGAAAGAGGGTGTGAATAAAGAAAAATAGAAAGAACAGCAAGAGAGAGAGAGAATCGATCAAGAGAGAGAGACGAAGATGATAGCACGGATTTTGAGAAGATAGCTTGTTGATTCAATTCTTCGGTGAGGTAGGTAGGTTATGGTTTATGTTACGATATTCGTAGTGAACTCTTAATAGTGAATATTATGTGTTGATAGTATTGTAAACCCTGCTATGTGCTTAAGTTGTATGCTTGCATGATTATGATTATAAAATTGTGATGAATTAACAAAGCATGATGAAGCTATTGAATCCCAAATCTTGAAAGAACCCTAATTCACTTGATATATTATATAATGATAATGATGATGCCTTAGTGTAAAAGAAGGCTTGATGAATTAGGGGATCGGGTGCCACGTTCCGGTACCAGGATAGAATATGAGGATCGGAGTGTCACGTTCCGACACCAGGATAGAATATGGATCGGGTGCCACGTTCCGGTACCAGGATAGAATATGAGGATCGGAGTGTCACGTTCCGACACCAGGATAGATAAATGGATCGGGTGCCACGTTCCGGTACCAGGATAGAATGAGGATCGGAGTGCCATGTTCCGGCACCAGGATAGAAATAGAGGATCGGAGTGTCGCGTACCGACACAAGAGGAAGAAAGATAATGAATCTTGAAAGATAATGAATATACTCAATCTAATGAACTTAATTCCCAAATGAGTATGGTATTGAGGCTTGAGTCCTCATGTGTGAACTCGGTTGTAGTTATTGATGAATTCATGTTGTTATTGCTACATGTTGAGTATTGTAGTTTATTTACATTATTATTGACATATACTGTTCCCTATTTTGAGTTGGCCGATGATATCTACTCAGTACGTGTGGTTGTACTGACCCCCTACTTTTATGTTTTCCTCTTTGTTATTTGTGTAATGCAGCAAACGTTCCGTCAACTTCAACTCAACAGCAGATCTAGCCAGTCTTCACTTCATCGGAAAATTCAGGGTGAGCTAATGCGTCTAGCTTGGACTGGGTCTTCTTCTTCAAGTCTTGATGCCTTGAACTTCCGGCATGGACTAGCTTTTTAGTTATTTGTTCTTAGACATTCTTAGTTAAGTAATTTGAGATAGATGTTCTTGTGATGATAACTTCCAGATTTTGGGGATAATAATAATAGTATTGAATTGTTTTTATTAATGAGTTTAAATCTTCCGCATTATTTCTGTTGATATATCTTGATATGTTAAGGTTTAGATGGGTTGGTTCGCTCACATAGGAGGGTAAATGTGGGTGCCAGTCGCGGCTCGGTTTTGGGTCGTGACATTTTCTTTGCTCCTAAAGGAACTCCTTTGTTAGAAAACAAACTCACAGGTTCTACGTCACTTGGGTCACATTCATCATTGTTTCGCTCTCTCCTTTTAAATCTGGTACGCACACCCTGATGCAGATATTTTGAGAATAAATTCATCCAATCTATTCCCACTCGTGTCTCAGCTATGCAACCTTCTGGAAAATGCCTATTGCGAATGTATGATTTGAATGTACCCATTTCTCTTTCAGTGGAATACATCCATCGATTTTGAACTGGTCCGCCTAATCTCACTTCATTCACCAAATGAATAGGCAAATGAATCATGATATCAAAAAATGAAGGAGGAAAAAATTGCTCCAACTGATTTACTGTTTCTATGATCTCTACTTCTAAGTAATCAAGTTCATCCAATGTGATTACTTTTTGGCACAAACGATGGAATAAGGAACTTAGACGAATCAAAGGAATAGCCACATGATCAGGAATAATGCTTTTAATTGGTACTAGAAGCAAGTAATGTAACATGAAATTAGCATCATGGGTTTTATAATTAGACACCTTTCTTTCATCCAAATGCACACACATAGATATATTGGAGGCACTACCATCAGGTAGCTTGGCTATCTTTAAAAATTCACAAAAGATGGATTTCTCTCCATTTGTCATTGAGAAGCACGCCTTTGTAAACTTTGTTCTCTTACTATCTTCTTTATCTTGTGGATGTTCTTCCTGATTCACATATCTTTCAAATCCTATCGTGCTTTTGCATGATCCTTTGTTTTTCCTGAAATATCCAAAAGAGTTCCAAGTATGCTATCAACTATGTTCTTCTCTATGTGCATTACATCAAGGTTGTGACGTAAGAATTTGTGCAGCCAGTAAGGTAATTAAAAAAAATGATATTTTTTTCCATGGGCCATCATTTGATCTCTTTTTCTTCTACCCAAACACATTTTCTAAATCACATAAGCTATTAAGAATATCAATTCCCTTTAAAGGAGCTGGAGGAGGCCTAAATTCAGTTTTTCCATTGAATGATCTTTTGTTCGATCTCCATGGATTATCCATTGGTAGAAAAACACGATGATCCATATAGAAAATTTTCCGACTATGTTTAAGATAGCGAGAATTAGTGCCATAGTTACCACAAGGGAAACCAAACTTTCCTTTTGTACTCCAACCAGATAACATAGCATATGCAGGAAAATCATTGATTGTCCACATAAGAGCTGCCCGCATTTGAAAAGTTTCATTTATGGAAGCATCATATGTTTCAACCCCAGAATCCCATAATAATTTTAACTCGTCTATCAATGGTTGTAAGTAAATATCAATGTCATTTCAAGGTGATCGCGGTCCAGGTATAAGTAAAGAAAGTATGGAAAATTCAGATTTCATGCACATCCAAGGCGGCAGATTATAAATTATCAACATAATTGGCCATGTGCTATGTGATATACTCATGGTTTGAAATGGATTGAATCCATCACTTGACAAGCCAAGTCTCAAATTGCGACAATCTTGTGCGAAATTTGGATGCACCCTATCAAAGTCTTTCCATGCTAGACCATCAGCGGGATACCTTAACTTTCCATCTTTAGAACGTTCCTCTTCATGCTACCTCAAAGAATCTGCCGTCTTTGAGCACATGAATAGCCTTTTGAGTCTAGGAATTAATGGAAAGTGTCTCAAAGTCTTTGCAGAAACATGATGTTGTTTTTTTTAAGAGTCAATCTCACTATCAACTTTAGGATCTTGAATATATCGTGAAGCTCCACAAGTATGACAAAATTCGTCATCCTTATGATCATTCCTGAACAACATGCAATCATGTGGACAGGCATCAATTTTATCATAATCTAGACCAAGATTCTTAACCATAGACTTGGTTTTATTGTAAGACTGAGGAATGTTCGACTCGGGCATCACCTATTTTAATAACTCTAGAAGATATGTGAATGATTCATTGTTCCATCCATGTAAACACTTCAACAAATATATGCGAAGTGTGAATGATAATTTAGAGAAACCTATACAACCAAAATATAATTCTTGGTTTGCCTCTTCAAGTAAGCTATAGAATTTCTTGGCATCTTCATTTGGACCATCATAAACTCCTCCAGCTTGTGCAACATCTCTAAATTTATCATTCAACAACCCATAAATTTCATCACACGATTAATCCATATCATCATCAACATTCAACCTGATATCCCATTCCCCGTGATTGATCCATCTAGTATAGCCTTTAACGAATCCATGGCATATTAGATGATCATACACTACATTCATTCGGTTCCAAAGAATATTATCACATTTCACACATGAACACTGAATTTTCTCTCCATGAGGATCTCCATAAGAGTAAGCAAAATCTAGAAATGATTAAATGCCATCGATATACACTTTGCTATACCTTGATAAATTCATCCAATCCTTGGATGGGATATGTGAACTCCTAGAAGAATATATCTGTATTTAGTCTTTCAGCAATAATGTCACGACCCAAAACCGGCCGCGACTGGCACCCACACTTATCCTACTATGTGAGCGAACCAACCCATCCAATTCCCAACGTTTCAACCATAAATAACAAAATATAATGCGGAAGACTTAAAACTCATTAATGAAAATCGATTAAATAACTTATAAAAACTCAATAGTATTTATTCCCAAAACCTGAAAGTCATCACCACAAGAACATCTATCCTCAAATTACTAATCTAAGAGTATCTAAGAAGCAAAAATAAGTAAAAAGCTAGTCCATGCCGGAACTTCAAAGCATCAAGACATGAAGAAGATGATCCAGTCCAAGGTAGAATCATTAGCTCACCCTGAGATCCGACGTGATGAAGACTGGCTAGAGTTGCGGTTGAGTTGAAGACGACGGTACTTTTGTTGCACTACACAAATAACAAGAAAACAATTACAAGTAGGGGTCAGTACAAAACACAAGTACTGAGTAGGTATCATCCGCCAACTCAAAATAGAAAACAGTATATATCTGTCACGACCCAAATCGGATCGCGACTGGCACCCACACTTATCCTTCTATGTGAGTGAACCAACCAATCTAAACCTTAACATTTCAATGTAATAACAACAAAAAGTAATGCGGAAGACTTAAATTCATTAATAAAACCAATTCAATAACTTCTAAAATTCAACATCTATTATTATCCCCAAAATCTGGAAAACATCACCTCAAGAACATCTATGATCAAATTACTAAAATAAGAGTATTCTAAGAACTAAAATAAACAAAAGCTAGTCAATGCCGGAACTTCAAGGCATCAAGACATGAGGAAGAAGATCTAGTCCAAGCTAGAAGCGTTAGCTCACCCTGAAATCCGGTGTAATGAAGACTGGCTAGAGTTGCGGTTGAGTTGAAGACGATGGCACGTTTGCTGCACTCCACAATAACAAAGAAGAAAACATAAAAGTAGGGGGTGTGTACAAACACAAGTACTGAGTATGTATCATCGGCCAACTCAAAATAGAAAACAGTATATATCAAGTAACATCATAAAATCAACTAATATCCTTAGCATGCAGCATTTACAATTACCATAATCCTTGGTTACAACACCAAGCACATCAATGAGGACTCACGCCTCCTCATCATACTCATTTGGGAATTAGGTTCATTAGATTGAGTATATTAACATCTTTCAAGATTCATTATATTAATTACTCTCGTGTCGGTACGTGACACTCCGCTCCTCATATTCTATTCTGGTACCGGAACGTGGCACCCGATCCATATACTATCCTGGTGTCGGAACGTGACACTCCGATCCTCATATTCTATCCTGGTACCGGAACGTGACACCCGATCCATATACTATCCTGGTGTCGAAACGTGACACTCCGATCCTCATATTCTATCCTGGTACCAGAACGTGGCACCCGATCCATATACTATCCTGGTGTCGGAACGTGACACTCCGATCCTCATATTCTATCCTGGTACCGAAACGTGGCACCCGATCCCCTAATCTCACTACTTTCGTTCATTAAGCCTTCTTTTATACCAAGGCATTATCATTAACAAAGTAGATTAGGGTTTCTTCAAGATTTAAGATTCAATAGCTTCATCATGCTTATTTTATCACAATCATATATATATGTATAAAATCATTCATGCATACACACAATTAAGCATATAGAAGACTTAATAATACTACCCAACACATATCATTCGCTATTAAGAGTTTACTACGAATAGTGTGAAAACCATAACCTACCTGCACCGAAGAATTGCGATCAACAAGCTATCTTCTCAAAATCCTTGCTATCCCCTTCGTTTCTCTCTCTCTTTACTCGTTCTCCCTCTCTTTCTGTTCTTTTTCTTTTTCTTATTCAAACCCTCTTTGTTTTACCCTAATAATCATATAATTAAGCATAAAAGATGGCACTAATAACCCACTAATTAACTTAAGGTTACCTCTTTTAACCCCCAAGTAATTAGACTTATTAACATTAACCCACCACTTTATAATTAAAGCAGGAAATAGTCCAAAACGCCCCTTAAATAAATTAACAGAAAACCGACCCAGCCTGGGATTGCGCAGCCTGTGACGGGCCATCGTGCCTGCGACGGTCCGTCCTGCTGTCCGTCACAAGGTCCAGAGACTTGATCTCTGTAAAAGTACTGTGACGGGCCGTCGTTCCTGCGACGGTCCGTCCTGCCATTTTGTTGTGACGTTCAGAGAGTCGATTTTTTCAGTACCCAATTTCAGAATTTCTAAGTTTTTTGGGACGGGACCTCCATGACGGTCCGTCATGACCATGACGGTCCATCGTGGTATCCGTTGCCTCTGCCAGTTTTTCCAGAATTAAAATCTGCTACTCAAAATGACTAAACAGGTCGTTACAATAGATACCAATTTACCCATCGTTCGTCCTCGAACGATCACGAGAAGTAAAACAAGAGTGAAAAGAAGTACCTGAATCTGTAAACAGGTGTGGGTATCTTTCTTGCATATCTGCCTCCTTCTCCCAAGTGGCTTCTTCAACCGGTCGATTCTTCCATTGCACCTTGATGGATGCAATCTCCCTTGATCTCAACTTGCGAACTTCTCTATCTGAAATAGCAATAGGCTCCTCCTGATAAGACAAAGTCTCATCAAGCAAAACTGAATCCCAACGGATAATGTAGTTTCCATCCCCATGGTATCTTTTCAACATCTACACATGGAATACCGGATGTACTCCGGAGAGTGCTGGAGGCAAAGCTAATTCATAAGCCACCTCCCCTACTCGCTTCAGAACTTCAAATGGACCAATATACCTTGGACTAAGCTTTCCTCTTTTACCAAACCGCATCACCCCTTTCATGGGCAAAACTTTCAGCAAGACTTGCTCTCCTTCCATGAACTCCAAATCCCTAACCCTTCGATCTGCATACTCCTTTTGCCTACTTTGAGCCGCTAAAAGCTTTTCTTGAATGGATTTCACCTTTTCTAACGAGTCCCTCAAAAGGTCAGTACCCTAAGGTCTAACCTCGAAAGCATCAAACCAACCAATGGGAGACCTACATCTCCTACCATACAATGCTTCAAATGGGGCCATGTCAATACTTGAGTGATAGCTGTTATTGTATGAAAACTCTGCTAAGGGTAAGAAACTATCCCAATGGCCACCAAATTCTATCACGCATGCACGAAGCATATCCTCCAACACAACAAATATTGAAGCTGAAATCATAGCAATTTGGAAAGCACTAAGTTATTTCAAGAGGTGTGGGATCACAAATGCCATTTTAGAGACTGACTCGCTAAGTCTCAAATAATATGAAATGATTCTAACAACTTCATACGACGAGGTTGTCCCAAAACATTTTGAAATACTAAAGTTACAATGTATACTTGAATATGCACTATAGAAACAACAAAATGACTTCTTCACTCTTCAAGACATACAGTTGAAAATAAAAAAATTGTTCCAAAAAACAGAGACAAGACAAAATTATTGTGATTAACAAATGAACAAACAAAGATTAAGACTAGCACAGTAAAAAAATTAGCGACCATAGATTAAAACAAACATTATAGTAAGAAAGATCTTAAACATGGACAAGCAACAGTACCAGCAATCAGAATAAGAACAAGGAAAATCTTAAGCATCTGCAGAAATTAACCTGAAAAGCAAAGGAAAATCTAAACGTTTACGAGCTACACTCAAAAAAACAACTGAGTTTTGGAAAAATCAAATAAGTTTCGTAAAACACAATCTTCGGAAAAATCAAATAAGTTTCGTAAAACACAATCGTTCTTACTCTTAAGGAAATCGTTCTTATTCTTAAAGGAATCATTCAAATCTTCAGCTCAGTTCATCTAATCTTTAGTCTGTATTAGAAAAGAGAACTACTTATTCAACTATCTTCACCTCTCTTCACTTCGAACCATTAGTTCTTCAGCTTGTATAGGAACCTGTAGTTCTTCATCCAATTCTTCTGCTGAAAAGAGAAACGTGAAAAGGAAAGCTGAAAGAGGATAGCTGAAAGAGGAAAGCTAGCTGAAAGAGGAAAGCTGAAAGAGGGTAACGTGAAAAGGAAAGCTGAAAGAGGAAAGTGAAGTCAAAATATTTTGTTAATGTTTAATTTTTTTGGCCAATAAAAATGGGAGGGAGTGTTAAAAATATTGGAGGGAATATAAAATTTTAGTGAAATTTTTTAAGGCAACACTTATAAAGTGTATCTTATATTATTAAAGAGTACACTTTTGAAGTGTTGCAATAAGTATTGTAGCTAAAAGTATAAATTTTTTGCTACGCTTTAAAAGCGTTCTCAAAACTACTTTACGCAACACTTTACAAGTGTAGTCCAGAATAAGTGTGGTCGTACACCTAAAATGGTGTAGTGGCAATACATTCATCGTATAGTCATGAAGACAAACATTATCTCTTTAAGGATAATATAACATCCTACTCCCTTCAAGAGCTACTTGTTCAATACATAGGTGAAATCTCATACCTCCACCAAGGTTATCCTAGTTAGGGTCCTTACTTTACTTCGTCCCTTTTACTTTAGGGAAACTATATCCTTAACCGACACTAAGACTATGGGTGGTAAACATGAAATTTGGTTTGTAGAGACCTCAACTAATGCAAGGTGCTCTACCTCGCCATGGTAGAGCATTAACACATGCTAGCATACAAAGTGATATCACTTGCTATATCCTATCGGGAAAACATAGTTTATAAAACTTTGATACGTACATGGAAGTATCACTCTATACCCTTTGAGCTATGAGTCTAACCACCTCGTGAGGACTATGGTGAACCATACCTTCCCACATTGGGAAGGTGTCACCCCTCATCATCAATTTCACTCGGTCATAGATGAAAGCTCATCAACCTAAATTATGTGACAAACCATTTCACATAGACATAGCATATTTAAGAACCATCTAGTTTAGGGTACTCATGAGAACACCTTTGAAGGCCCCTCCATTTGCTAGATAATTATACATGTGTGTGTACATTTATGTGAGCAAACCTTTCACATAACACCTTTATACTACACATGTTCATTCTTTACTTCATTCATGCATAAGGGAATATGTGTAGCTACATGAGCAATCCTCTCATATAAACATATTTAGACACCATGCATATTCATATTTCATCATGTCATATACTTAACATCATATCGTATAAGTCATATTTATATCATGTTCATGCATTTTTATTCATGTACTTAAATCACAAACCTAGGATTATGCTATCAAGTCACACATGTTCAATGCATAGACTAGATTCCATACACTTGCCCATAGTAATAGACCTATCAAGTCATCCTAGTTAATAGATGCATAACATAGTTCGTAGACATAAGCTTTACGTGCATAGTAGTAGATATGAGTGCATATGAGAATAACCTTTCATTAGACAACATGAAACTATACTACTTGTAAGCAAGAATGCATGAAGTGTGAGTTTTTATACATTGGTCAACATGACCACCTAATGGCTAACAAAAACAAACTGAGGCAGCCACATTCTTATGACAACAATGTTCATTGAAACAAAGACCACTTAAAACTACTAGTATAAGAGAGAATATAACTTCAATACTTGCATTCAATACTTCAGACCATAGATAATCACACATTAATATAGGGGAACATAGGTAAGGGGACATCAACCATCGCAACTCATCAATTAAACCACCTAAACCTATCCCTAACATAGTTGTACACATACATACAATAGTTATACAACCTAGATAACAAAAGAATAGAAGACTAGGCATGAGACATAACATTGTGTGATTATCACCACCACACATTAATACCACAATATCCTTGAAGTCCATGAAAACATAACATATATAATATCAATAAAGTAAACACCACCATTATAAGTTGACCAGTCCACACAATGTCATACAAGGCGTCATAAACTAACTATTCTATACAAAAGGAGAGGGGAAGAGCCATCCTACAAATTAATCAACCATTGATCATCATTGATCAATACTCATATTTCCTCAAAAATTCAAGTAAAGGTAAGTAGCTAAATGTATATTAACATGGAAAAAATAATGAATAAACCGCCACAAGATCATGATACTAACACGTACACTATTTTACCAATTCAATAAAGAGTAGAGAGAAATAGATCACTTAAAAATATCTCTTGCTTTGATCATCATGATCAACATTCATAATTCATAGTATTAAAAAAATAGGAAAGTAGCTCAGGAGATGATAACCTAAACGAAATACTGTTCCAATTTCCCTAAAATCGAGATAATACAAGTATTCTATATTAACAATCACTAGAAGATAGAAGAACGTAAATCAATACTATTTTGTTCTTCAAGATTTAATCCACATTTATCCATTATATGTAATGCATAATATATTTACATGATAGGCAGTAGATAATAATCAATTTAATATAATTGAATCACTTTATAATCCTCCTAACATCAAGAACAGAATAACAAATACATAGACTAAAACAATAATTTGAAGGGATTGTTAAATCAACATATAATCAACAATTCATTATAAAAATTCTTTTGAAATCAATTTGAGAATGAACCCACGGCTAGATTAAAAGATAGGAATATTGATCATGAATTATTTTTGAAAACATTGAAAGCGACTTTTTAAATGAAAATATATCTAGTGATGAAAGATCAACATACCTCATTATATGAAGAAACAACTAAAACATAATGATAAGCCATTGTAATCCCATCTACAAGCTGACCTTCAGCTTCATGTCCCATGGAGGTTTGCTAGACAGGATATTTTGGGAGAGGGAAGTCTAATTTTGAATCATGGATTAGTAATGGGGTTTTCACACTTTTAACAAACAAAATATACACAATAATAACCAAATAAACCACATAGGGTAAGGTTAGGATGGAGGGGTAAATTTTATATTCACCCCTTCAATAAAACAGTGCGCAGGCAGCTTGTTGCAGCCTTCATCGACTTACAACCATTGACGCCCCTTAGTCCCAATGACAGTCCGTAGGTGGCCACCAACGTTTGGGTCTGAGTTGTTCTTTGGCTGAGCCTTATACAACATAATTGTGGGACGACGCATCCCCATCGACGGGGTGTCACCACCCTTACTGCGCGTCAATTGAATTTGGTATGTAAACACTACCAAGGCAGTCTCTTGACTACCTTTTGTCCACCTTGATGGCTTTTTTGGGGCACTTGGGGAGTCTTACACAGATTTATCCAACGTAAATACACACCTTAACATTTAAAGGATCTTCCGTACCAGTTTGATCATCAAACAACACTCGAAACACATCCAAACATGCTAGGCACACTAAAGTCACACATGCATATCTCAAAGGCTAATTTTTGAACTTCTTGAATGTTCTTGGACGTTTGATTTCCAAATGACTTCAAATCAAGCATATATGCTTTTAAAAAACTTACTCAACATATTAACAAGCTTATGGAACATCTTAGGCTTTAGACACCCTATGTTATTTTGGGGGTCTTAGAATATTCCGCACGTGGTAACATTCATCCTCGAATGACACTTGGAACATTTCTAAAAACATAAAGGGCTTCAATGAATCATAGAAGAGCTCACAATATTCATAACATCATCATATAGAAGTCAATGCACCAAACATACAAGGAACACCAACTTCAACCCATTTATTATCAAATGCTACACAAGGAAGCAAAACATTTATTCACTCACTTTCAAAGTGCATCAAACACTTAGGCTCTGGTAATGTTTATAGGAGGAAAATCCTTCTCCTAATCATAACATGGTATTTTCATTTCATTAGGAGATCATTACGCAACAACATTTAATTCACACTTAGGAAGATTCAACAATACTCAAGATGCTATTAGGCACTCATACTTCAATGCACATAGACTTGAGTAAAATAGGTTGACAATGGATTCGTATAAGTTAGGCTTAATTCCATGGGGCCATACTAAACGATATCATGATTAGTTTTGTTTAGGGAGGAATGTCCTTATCCTCAACAGTCTTACATGTCTCATGAGTTCATACCCAAGTAATGCACAAATGGATATTCATATTAAATGAGAATCTCTCAACTCTTTAACCAAATTATGCCCATACTTTCTTCCTAATGAAGTCAAAATGGTAACTCACACCACACACATCAGAACAATAGGAAATCAATACACAAAATTTATATTTCAAGCATAAAACTAGTTTTCATAAACATGTATCAACTCGGAAAAATCTTACAATTTATAGTCACACAAAAGGACACTAGCTATACATTTTTTTAATATTCAAGACCGAACCTATACTCATGCTTTCTAAATCATAAAAGTCACATAATTTTAAGAGACGCAACATTTTTCACTTTAAAGAGGCTCAATTCTCATTAATGTCTTAGAACACCTCACATTAAAACTGCCATCAACATGCTTCTTACATTAACTCATGAAGTCAACTACATAACTAACATATAAATACCCCATACCTCATCATTCCTCTAAGTTAAACACCTAAAGAAAATCCATAATATTCAAGTTAGGTCATACTACCTAACCACATAAGGTCTAAACTATACCATGAACACCAAGGGACACTACAAGCTTAGGGGAAACAATAGAGGAGACACAGGTATAAGGTCTCTTTCTTGTCTTTCATTACTAAGATAAAAGTCTAATATAAAGAACCATAGAGTTAGATAAAAGTATGGAGTTAGTACAAAAATATGTACTAAGTATGGCATAATGTATGAAAATCATTAAAACGGATATTTCTTAGAATTATGCATATTTTCATTTAAAAATCATATAATAATCGTAAGAACTATATTTATCAACAAAGAAATACATAAGAAATCTTTTAAACCAAATATCGTAATTTTTTAAGTAACTTTATAGTAACCTCATTCACTGTTACATTGAAGTCCCTTAACTATACAATGAAGTTGATTATCTTCACCTTAGAAATCTCATAATATGTAATCATCACACTTAAATCTATTCTAAGACTCACTTAAGCAACCCAAAGAGAGACCACCCATAAAACCTCCCTAATGATTCCTAAATGATACTCAACGCTACTTATAATTAGTCACTTATACAGTTCAAGAAATAACACGTATCAATATATCGATAATATGACATTTCCTCATCAACGGATATCAAAATACTTACATAAGTAGATCAAGAAGATAACGTCCATGATTGACCTCTTCAAGACTACCTAAATAATCCTTAAGACTTCCTATGTTTAGATCATGTCCGCATAATCAACATCTTCACTAACTAGAGTCATTCCTAAGACCCATGTAGGTAAAAGACAAAGTGACCATTCCTATGCCCCCTTCACCCCGTAAATAGACAAACCTTAACTACTCTAGATAAGTACTTATCCAATTAACATACTTAATAATTAATTCATTAGTAAATTAGTTCATTGAGACTCATACATCACATAAACCACATCTAACTATCGGTCTTGGACAAGACCTTGGAACTCCTAATAACACCTTAAAATCCTATTGTGCAATGTCTTGATAGCGTCCCATACCACCACCTAAACCTTATAGAACTTAACTAATGCTAATATGTATTCCATATACTAACAATAGAAAATAAGCAACATAGACCATGAAAGCAAGACATGGAATCCGAAGTTCTGTCTTAATTCGATGAGGTTGTTCAACTTACCAATGGCTGAATTTAGACACATTCCATGTAGGCACATGGTTATGGAATAAGAAGCGCATACTTTGTAATCTAATTTCATTATTTAACTAGAACTACATCCCTTTCCTTACTCACTCGGTGCTAGCTTTCTATTCCATAGAGAAATTCACATATAAGTTTGACATAAAAGGGTTCCTTATCTAGTTCATATCCCAAAGACATTTACCCTACAAAAGAGGTCCTTTAGGGTTACCTTACAATGGCGAAAACAAGCTAATGATATCTTTCCTAAGGAATAATATGATGTTGTTCCACCAAATTAACCTTAAGTCCATAATTCCTTTAGTTTGAAAGATAACATTACGGCTAACGACTTCAACATTCATAACCTTAGCACTAGGTTAATGGTTGCAAATAAAAGACCATTTTAATTTCATTTAAGGTAACATGTCATTCATTTATTGAAAAATAAGAGAATTTAGCATCCTAATTCAAGACATCACATATTCACATTCATACATACATCAACCAAGGGACACAAGTCAACCAAGACAAAACACCACAAACTTCACTTTAACTTACAATACATTTCATTCTAGAACAACATAACAGTAAATATTGTCCTCTTTAACTCACCCTATATTGTAATATCAAAATAATTATGACCATTATAGACTCATATAGTCAAGTAGGAATAACCAAGACTATAAACTCAAGGAGAAAGTTATAGACTAAGATGATCACATAACTAGCATTATTAGAACAACACATATATGATTTCACATGTATATAGATATTTTAAAGCTTCACATAATTAACTATAGAAATAGCCATATTACATCAAGTAGTTTGCCGACGGGGCCATGATATTCGTATTACTTAATATAATGCAAACAATTCCACATCAATTGCAAGTAAAGCGCATAACTCCGCTACCATAAGTGCACCATACCAATCACAACACAATTGAAGTCTAATTAACATCAAAATATAGGAAATAGGGCACATTACCACCACATCATCCTCAACACCTCAATTCAATGTCAAACCACCCTACTCGATATCACAAGGCCCTTACCCATAAACATAAACAGTAATTCAACATAATTATAACAATATTCATTAAAATAGGTCAAATTACTACATATTAATCAATCCAATACAATCTATATATAAAATTATTACAATTATTACATTATTAGAAAGCACATAGAAATCTACACCCTAACTAATCAACATTAGATCAATATCAAGTAGCCCATAACATAATCATAAACTAGGATTCATCCAATTCATGGGTGCATAGGTAATTTAGGTTAAAATCATCAATTTAATAACAATTTACTTCACGATATATGTATAAAAACAATTGATATAAGAACCCATTGTAGAATTATGAAATTAGACAATTAAACTTGAAAACTTTAGAACATATCTTGAAAGTTGTTCTCCTTGATGAACAGAGTCTCAAGGATCAAATTCCATACCCCAATGATTATAATTCTTCACTTTGACGAATAACATCCACTGAATTCAACAAACATAAATCTTCCTTTACTTTTGATTTCAATGGAGTCTTATTGAAATTCTATGGGATTTTTTGATTTTGATTTGGAAGAAAGAAATCTTCTAAGGGTTAAACACTTATATACACAAATAAAATACCCAAAAGACCCCTAAGGAACCTTAAATACTCAAATTTTGAAGTAGGGTGAAATTACAACTTCACCCCTTACTTAAAAGTAAAGTTGCACATAGGATAGACTCCATCGACGGTTGGGTAGTGGACGAACCGTTTGTCGACAAACATACTGTCATGTCCTTCCGTCGTAGATTTAAGAGGCTCAAAATGAGTCTCATCCATTTCAAGACAATGTCTCCACAAAAGGAACCCATCGACGGGGTGTCGATTGGCCCATGAACCGTTGATGCCTCCGTCGTTTAGGGCTGCCTTTGAAAGTCTTGGCACTACTTTTTGGGTCCTTCCTCAAGGACCCGTGGATGGTTCTTGGGGATGTTTGCCCAGATTTTTCTAACACAAATATGATAGTATATGAATTTATCACCTATCACTTAAATTTCACCGAAAATAAACATGTAATACTAGACGAAACATGTATGGACACAGAAGTTCATTTTAAGGCAACACTTTCGAATTTCATGAACATTTTTGGAGGTTTGACCTCCAAACTCCATAGAACAGGACATACTTCCTATATACATCCTAATAACTCATTTAAAATCTTTATAACCTCATGGATCATATATAATCACATAAAAACCACATATGAGGCACATAGTGGACATAGTCGTTGAACGTCTTAGTCATTCCTTAAAGTTTGACTTCCAATGCACCTAAACTCGTAGACATTGTGTCTCATACCAAAACCACACCCTGGATCTTAGGGGAAATCTTGGACTTCGACCGACGTACATAACCTCTTAGAGGTCTTTTTTAAGCCCTTATATATCGTTCACCACATAAACATAGTGATAAGTAGTGCGAAATAAAAAATTTTCCCAAAACATAACACAGTATTTAAAAATATGTTTCATGTAAAGTCATAGCAAATACTAAGTTTCTATCTCATCATCTTAAGACGTAAGAAAACTTGTGACACGACAAATAGAAAATATGAAATAGAAATTCTTAGTTATTACAATACTTCAAGTGAAAACATAAATTATGTTTACTCTCGTGTCAATTGAGTACATACTTGAGCTTTTCCTGAACGATACTACGGTCGAAATCATCCTTACCAAATGGTCCTCACCTACCAACAACTTTAGAGATAGATAAAATCATGGAGTTAGTACAACCACATGTAAAAAGTATAGCATAATGCGTATTAAAAAAATTAAAATGGACATTTATTTAAAATATGCTTCTTTTCATTTTAAATTATATTATAATCATAAAACCAACATCTAACAACTTTTAGAATCTCATAAGATAACATTAAGAAATTTGACATATTTTTTGGAAGCACATTACAGTAGTTTCACTTCACTAATGCATTGAATTACTTTCTCTTCACTTTTAACTTATTCTAGTATGTCGTCTCCTCACTAAAAGATATCCTAAGACCCACTTAAGCAACACAAAGAGAGACGGCCCATACAACATCTCTCAGCATATCTAAATAACCCTCAAGAACACTTATAATAAGTCACATACACACTTCAAGACATCAAACATATAGCCATGTATATAATATGACATTTCCTCATCAAAGGCTATTAAAAGACTCACTTAAGTAGATCAAGACGATAACGTCCACGATTGACCTCTTTAAGACTACCTAAATAATCCTTAAAACATTCTAAGTTCAAATCATGTCCACATAATAAACATATTCACTAGCTAGAGTCATTTTTATGACTCATCTAGTAATATACAAAGTTACTATTCCTATGCTCCCTTCACACCTTAACTAGACAACCGTTAATTTTTATAGATAATTACTTATTCCATTAACATAATTTCTTACCTAACTTCAAGCATAACATTCATTAGTAAATTTAGGAGACATTCAATGCATAAAGGACATTCAAGTATTGGTCTTGGACAAGACATTGTGACTCTAACTAACACCTAAAAAGCCTATTGTGGAATGTCTAGATAGCGTCCCATAGCACCACCTAAACATCAAAGAACATCTCTAATGCTAGTATATATCCCACATGATCATAATAGGAGATAACCGACATAGACCATGATATATAGATATGGAATCCGGAGTTCTAACCTACTCTGATGAGGGTGTTCTATTTGCCAAGGGTAGAACTAGGACACATCCCTTGCACGCACATGGTTAAGGCATATGAAGGGATTTTATGCACTCTAGTCTCATTCTCAAGTAGAGATACATTGTACTCTAGTCCCATTCTCAAGTAGAGCCACTTCCCTATACACAATCACTCGGTGCTAGCCTTGGTTCTCATACTGTAATTGACAATAAAGGATCACATGAAGAGGTTTCTTTTTCTAGTTCATAACCAATCACATTTACCCTACAAAAGAGGTCTACTAGGTCTACCTTTCAATGACGACTAAGATAGCTCATTATGACTTTCCTAAGGATAAATATGATGCCGTTCAAGCCAATTAACCTTAAGTCAACCATTCCATTACATGAAGGATTCCATTACAACTCTCGAGTTCAACATTGATAGAAAAACCTTTACAACGTACATCACCATATTAATATCCTCTAAGGTCTCAAATATTTAATTTATAAATGAAAAGGGTGCACAAATCTAGCTAGTCAAGACATCTAAAATTCACATATCGTTCATAAATATGTCAAGTAAGGGACACTATTCTACAAAAAAAGACAAAATATTCTTTCCCCTTATCACATATAGCATATCATTCTAATAAGCAGTTAGGATTGACCCTTATCTTATTAATGTTATCCTATACATAACTATATCTTTATAAATATAACCATCATAACTCATATAGTCAAGTAGGAACAGTCATGTATCAACATCTAAGACTACTTCCATAAGCACATAGTAATAGTCTAACCTGATCACCTACATAACATAAATAGATCACCTATGCTTTCACATTTCCTAAAATGGAAATTGATATCATCATACTTCACATAATAATTACACAAATATCCGCATTACTTCAAGTAGTGTCAACAAGATCATGACATCATATTGCATAAACTTATGTCGACAAGATCATATCAATTGCAAGTAAGGCACATAACACCTCCACCATAAGTGGACCATACCAATCATAACATAATTGAAGTATAAATAAAATAAAATTAAGAGAAATAGGGCATCTTACAACCAACACATCCTCATCACGTGAATTTGATAATAAATCATCCAATTCAATAAATTAAGGCCCTTATAAATGGCAATGAACATTATTTCAAATAATAAACTATGATAATCAATAAAACCAGGTAAATTAAATAGATATTCATCAATCTAAGATAACCTATATATAAATTGAACACAATTCTTATATCATTAGAAAGCCCGTAGAAATCTACACTAGAATTCACCAACATTAGGTTAACATCAAGTAACCCATAACTTAGTCTATAATCGAGGGTTAATCTAATTCATGGGTTCATCCCTAATTTAGGATAAAATAATCAATACAATATCAATTAAATCATTATGCAATAATTAGAAATCAGTAATGCAAGATCCAATGATAGAGTAATGAAATTAGACAGTTCAACTTTAAAAACTTTTGAAACATCTTGAGAATTCAGGATCTTTGATGAAGAGAGTTATAAGGATCAATATACATACCTTGATGAAGATAATTATTCACTTTTATGTAGAATTTCCACTCAAAAAATCACACCAAGATATTCATTGGTTTTGTACTTCAATGGAGTGTTTGGGAGCTTTAAAAGGGATTTTGGGGTTCCAATTTTGAATAATGCAGTCTTCAATGTGTTAACCACTTATATACTCATGTAAGAAACCCAAAAGACCCTTAAAGAACCGCACAAATTATATTTTTAGAAGTGGGGTGAATTTATAAATTCACCCCTAGCTTGGCAGTAACCGCACACGAAGTTACATTCCATAGACGACTACCAATCCATGGGGTGTCAATTCACAAACGGACCCTGCTGCCCTACGTTTATTTAGTCATAGCTTTGATTTTGATCCTCATCCATCCCCTGATTAAATATAAACCTACAAAACTAACGACACCCCGTTATTTGAAGTACGTACCATCCTTTGATCTTTGGTTTATGGACAAGGACTTTCCATCGATAAACGTAATATCAACGAGATATAGGTCAACTTAAGGGCTATCCTGTCCATCATCGATGGGTTCAAAGACTTGGAAGATTTATCTTAGCCACGTAAGATAAGTACCTACAAACACCTATCACCTACGAGACATTGACCAGACCATTGGCCATTGATTGATTTTCGTAGGTGAGGCTACCTTTGGCAGTCTTAGCTACCAACTTGGGTCCTTCCTGGAGGACCCTCGGATGTTCCTTGGAGATAATTTCCTGGACGTTTCAAACTAAATACGATCTTCTATGAGTTAATCACCTCTCACATAAATTTTATATAAAACAAATACATAAAACTCAATAAACACACCTAGACACACAAGGTTATTTCAAGGAACATGTTTGGAATGTCATGGACGTTCTAGGACATTTCGCCTCCAAACTCAACGAAACATGACACACTTCCTATATATGCTATAATAGTTTATTAAAGATTATTAAAACCACATGAATCACACATAAACACATAGAACTACATATGAGGCTCATAGGTGACTTAGTCGTAGAAATTTTTGGTCGTCCCTTGACGTTTGACTTCCAATGCACCTAATACTTTAGCTACTGCATCTAGACCATATATTAGACCTATTTAGAACCTTAGACCAAGATGACAAACATGTTAGGTTCTATTTAACCTAAGTCATATTCGGTGTCTTAGACCTACCTAGTAAAAACAAATCATCTTCTCATAACATTCATACATATTTTAAGTAAGGGACACAAGTATAAAAAACAAGATACAATATTTTTTTACCTTATCACATATAGAATATCATTCGTTAAAGCACATAGGATTAACCATATCATCTTTATGTCATCCTATACATTACTACAACATCATCAATATAATCATTATAGACTCATATAGTAAAGAAGGAAAAATCATGCATCAACCCTATGACTACACATATAACAACATAGACATAGTCTAACATGATCTCCTAATATACATCAAACTTTCATGTTAAAAGCATCTAGGTCAATATGATCACACTTCACATAATCCACTACAAAAAAAAAAGCCACATTACTTAAAGTAGTTTGCCTACAAGGCCATGATCATCATAATACATAAAGTAACACCGACAAGGCAACATCAATTGCAAGTAAAGCACATAACACCGCCACCATAAGTTTACAATACAAATCTCAATATAATTGAAGTATAATTAATATTAAATAAAGTAAAATAGGGCAGCTTAACACCACATCCTGATAACCTCACTTCGATGCTAAATAATCAACTTCAATACCATAACGCAATAACCAGTGGTCATGGGCAATAATTCAACATAAAAACTATAATAATAAATATATTAGATCAATTAAATGTAAATTCATAAATCTAATACGACATATATATCAATTGAATACAATTATTACATGATTAGATAGCCCATAGAAATCTACACCATAATTCATATACGAAAGGTCAATATGAAGTTACCTATAACTTAGTCAAAATATAGGGTTCATCCAATTCATGGGTTCATAAATAATTTAGGTTAAAATCAACAATAAAATATTAATTAAATCATTATCCAATGTTTGTAAATTATTAATTAATTAACCTATTGTCGAATCATGAAATCAGACAATTCATCTTGAAAACTTTAAAAAACATTTTAGGAATTGGGGCTACTTGTTGAAGAGAGTTTAAAGGATCAATATCCATAGCTTGATGAAGCTAATTCTTCACTTTTTCGTAGAATATCTACTTAATTAGTCACACCAAGCTCTTCCTTAATTTTGGACTTCAATAGAGACTTGAGAGAATTCTAAGGGATTTTGTTGTTTTGATTTTAAATAATGAAATACTCTAAGTGTTAAACACTTTTATACATGTTTAATGTACACAAAAGACCCTTAAGGAACAACCAATACTCTTATTTTGATGTGGGGTGAAATTACAAGTTCACCCCTCACTTGGTAGTAAACTGCACGCATGGACAGACTCACCAACGGTTGGCAGTCGACGGACCGTTTATCCATAAACAGGTCATCGTGTATTTAAGTTTGTTGGATCAGGGACTCAACGTGGTTCTCCTCTTACCCAATACTAAGTCCCAACTACAGTATCGATCAACGGGGAGTCGATTGGCCCATCAGCCAACGATGCCTCCATTATTTGTGGCTGCTTGGGCTAGTCTTGACAAAAAAATTTGGGTCCTTACTCACGAACCCTTGGTTGGATCTTGGAGATGTTTGCCCGGACGTTTCCAGCCCAAAAACGACCCTATACGAGTTTATCACCTCTCAGATGAATTTAATAAAAAAATGAACACGTAAAACTAAAAGAAACATGAACAGAAACACAAGGTCATTTCAAGGAACATCTTTTGAACGTCATGGACGTTCTTGAATGTTTGACTTCCGAACTGCACGAAACATGACACACTGCCTATATACATAGTAAAAACTCATTTAAAGACCTCAAAACCTCATTAATCAAGCATAAAATCATAAAATGACATATGATGCACATAGGTGACTTAGTCGTCGAACATCTTAGTCGTCCCTTGACGTTTCACTTCCAAATCACTTAAAATCCGTAGACACTTCCTTCATAACACACAATTGACCTATTTAGGACCTTAGAACGTCAAGTATAACATGTTAAGGCTTTATTTCACCTAAATCGTCTTTGGGATCTTAAAATCTTGCCCATTTGGACAACATTCGTCCTCGAATAACACTTTCAACTCTCCAAACATATCCAAGAATAGAGATTCAAGTAAAAGATCATGACCATACAATACTTCACATAACAAAGAAGAAAACATCAATTTACACTATTTAGAGATTCATAACACAACAAGAAACTAGAAGACAATTCTATTACTCATTGTGCTACAAAACTCACATGCATCATTCACAATAGTAAAAACACATTCTTTACAAAATATTATAGTCATATACATCCTTTATCACAATAGTACTATAATTTTAAACCAAAGAATCAATCTTTCAAATTTCCAAAAATCAACAGTATGCAGGGAAAAACATTACAATAATTAGGTAATTTTTCTAGAAATTCAACTTTTGATTAATTCATGATATTAACATTCTAATATTGAAAGAAACATCATATAAACACATATTACAACATTATCATTGCTTATGTCACAGCCAAAATCTACACCACATATGTGATCGGTGTCGTTGACCTCTCAGAGGTCGCAAACAAGCCTACATACGTCATTCATACTACATCTATGTTAATTTTAGAGGAAAATTCAAAATTTTTGTTTTCTTATTTCATTCCGAACATTTTAAACTTAACATAATAGGCGTTAACAAATAAACCATCTAATATAGGGATAATCAAATGAAAGAAATAGTTCATAGTTGAATTAAACGTATCCTTGCTAAAAAGGCACCATTAAAAAGTCTGAACAAAAGTGGAAGGAAACATTAGTTGAACATGAAAACTAGAAATAGCCTACACCTTAACAAGATAATAACGGTTGAAATCCTCTAAAGCATAAGCGTCTACAAAGTACGGATGAAAGTTCCACGTCCAGATAGCTCCAATGTCAACCTGCAAGCTCTAGCGTCCACCTGCCTCTACACCTAAAATACAGAATTGTTTGGGATTAGTAAACACATGTACCATGTATGGGTATATGCAAGCACATACCAAGGACATACATGAGTAAGAAAATCTCTTTCCTAACAATGTGATTATTCAACGTGAAGTCAGTGGACATGCTAGATTTGGATTAGGAAAGTTAGTGGACTTTCAAAGTTTGTATTTGGAAAGTTAGTGGACCTGCCAAATTTTGATGAGGAAAGTCATGCCATGAGAGTAACATGTATCATCATACTTATCAAATTGCACACAACACATAACATCTTACACATAGCACATAACATTTTGCATGTAGCACATAACATATTTCATATAGCACATAACATCTTTCATATCATTCATTCATACGCCATAAGACTTTGGGATAATGACTTGTCATCATGACTTCCTAAAAATTAAAGCTTAACATATGGGACCTCAACAACTGATCATTCTTTAGCAGACATAGAGCTTGCTGCATTAATTCATATGTACTTCATTTCATTTCATTTATAGGCTAGTGTGAACACCAGCTAAACCTAGGATGTAGTTTGTGACTTTCATTCATTTCGTTGTGTAATGAACAATAAGGACAAAGGACATTACTTGAGTCTGGGTGTAACGACCTGTGGGTTCGTTTTGAGCAGCAGATTTTATTTCTAGAAAATTGGCAGAGGCAACGGATGCCACGACGGACCGTCATGGTCACGACGGAACGTCGTGGAGGTCTCGTCCCATGACACTTAGAAATTCTGAAATTGGGTACGGAAAATCGACTCTCTGAACGCCACGACGAAATGGAAGGACGGACCGTCTCAGGCACGACGGCCCGTCACAGGACTTTTTACTAAAATCAAGTCTCTGACCCTTGCGACAGACAGCAGGACGGACCGTCGCAGGCACGACGGCCCGTCACGGGCTGCGTAATCCTAGGCGGGTTCGGATTTCTTATTAAATAATTTAAGGGGCATTTTGGACTATTTCCTGCTTTAATTATAATGTAATGGGTTAATATTAATAAGTCTAATTACTTGAGGGATAAAAGAGGTAACCTTAAGTTAATTAGTGGATTATTAGTGCCATCTTTTAAAACTTAATTGTATGATAATTAGGGTAAAAGAAAGAGGGTTTGAATAAGAAAAAGAAAAAGAATGGCAAGAGAGAGAGAGGATCGAACGAGAGAAAGAGGGAGAATCGAACGAGAAGAGGAAAAAACAAGGCTTGGGAAATTCTTGCTTGATCACTAGTCTTTGGTGGAGGTAGGTTATGGTTTTTACACTATTCGTAGTAAACTCTTAATAGCGAATGATATGTGTTGGGTAATATTATAGAGTCTTCTTTATGCTTAATTGTGTGTATGCATGATGTGATTTTACAAATATATGATTGTGATGAAACAAGCATGATGAAGCTATTGAATCCCAAATCTTGATAAAAACCTAATCTCTTGTTAATGATGATGCCTTGATATAAAAGAAGGCTTGATGAATTTAATAGAATGAGATTAGTGTATCGGAGTGTCACGTACCGACACATAGAATTAGTGGGACGGGTGTCACGAACCGACACGTAGATGTAGGGGATCAGAGTGTCACGTACCGACACATAGAATTAGTGGGACGGTTGTCACGAACCGACACGAAGATGTAGGGGATCAGAGTGTCACGTACCGACACATAGAATTAGTGGGATGGGTGTCACAAACCGACACGTAGATGTAGGAGATCGGAGTGTCACGTACCGACACATTGAATTAGGGGATCGGAGTGTCACGTTCCGACACATAGTAGTAGGGGATCGGAGTGTCACGTTCCGACACATAGTAGTAGAGGATCGGAGTGTCACGTACCGATACAAGAGGAATAAAGATAATGAATCTTGAAAGATGATAATATACTCAATCTAATGAACATGTATCCCAAACGAGTATGGTATGGAGGCTTGAGTCCTCACAGATATGTTCGGTGATGCTATAAATGATGTTTGTACTTGTTGCTATCACATGTTAAGAATATTAGTTGATTTTATGATGTTATCTGAGATATATTGCTTTCTATTTTGAGTTGGCCGATGATACCTACTCAGTACTTGTGGTTGTACTGACCCCCTACTTTTATGTTTTCTTCTTGTTTATTTGTGGAGTGCAGCAAACGTGCCATCGTCTTCAACTCAACCGCAATTCTTGCCAGTCTTCGTCACACCGGATCTTCAGGGTGAGCTAATGCTTCTAGCTTGGACTTGATCTCCTTCCTCATGTCTTGATGCCTTGAAGTTCCGGCATAGACTATCTTTTGTTATTTTAGCTTTTTAGAATACTCTTAGTTTAGTAATTTGATCATAGATGTTCTTGTGGTGATGACTTCCCGATTTTGGGGATAATAATAGATGTTGAATTTTAGAATTTATTGAATTGGTTTTTATTAATGAGTTTAAGTCTTCCGCATTACTTTCTATTGATATTACATTGAAATGTCAAGGTTTAGATTGGTTGGTTCGCTCACATAGGAGGGTAAGTGTGGGTGCCAGTCGCGATCCGATTTGGGTCGTGACACTGGGTCACCTTTTGATTATTTTATCCTAACACCTTTGGGATTATTCATCTTATTATGTATATTATTTGAGAATGGTCTCATTCATTCATTGGGAACTTTAACTTTAACCAACATATATCATGTGAGCATAATCAAATCCAGTGTCTCACACATGGCCATTTAGTGTTTTTCACACTATTACTTAACCTTTCTAGAGTTTCGTCATTTCATTGTTCATTTCATCATTTAATTTTTCATTTTATTATTTCATTGTTCATTTCATCATTTTATTGTTTATTTCATCATTTCATTGTTCATATATATTAGGTTCACTTAATTTTACACATATGCTAGACTTATGGGTCTATAAATACAAGCAAAGAGAATTTGTCCATAGTTCAATTTAAGTGATTCATATGTTTCTATGATTAAGTGGTACGAGACTTATGCATCTATTAAGTATGCTAAGATCTCAATTTTTATCTAAGTAGGCATCATTATTCTTCTGAATTTTATTCACGTACGACTTATGTATCAATAAGGAATTTGGGCAAGGTAAACTAGATTAGAATCCATTGGACAACACTTACATCATTCATGTATTTAATTTTTGTCCACACTGCTTGGGGACCCAATACCAATTCCCAAAATCTTCATTTTATTTTAATTTATTTTCTTTACAATTTCTCTTTCTTGGCCGAGGGGTTGTGGGATCGAACCCTCACATACACTTTTTATGTTAATTTCTTTTTCAATGGCTTTTTCAAGTTGACCATGAGGTTGTGGGATTGAATCCCTACAGCCTCACTTTTTCATTTAACTATCCCTTTCCACCTATAGTTCGTGGTTTCTATTTCCACACCTCATACAAATTTTCTTTTCATTTTTCCTTATGCTTGACCGAGAGGTTTTGGGTTCAAATACTACTCCTCTCACTTCTTATTTTCATACTTTATTTTCCAGCCAAGAACATGGTTCGAATCCCCTTCACAACATTGTTTTTTACTTCTTTAGTTTCATGGTTTTTAACATGGTGAAGTCACACATTCAATACTCCATGATATCAGTTGTTTTTATTCATTTTTTCACAACATCTTGAAGCCTCTAAACTTGACCCAAACTAATTATTAGAAACAGGAAAATTTTGTAGTTTTTCTTTAGCATCTTTTCATCAAATAACACATTAGTTCTTATCGAATTTCGTAGTTCATTTAGAACGTTTTAGGTGCATTTTCATTTATTCGATTAGCTAAAAATTTCTCACTCAATTCAGACATATTAAAGTTCATATGAACATCACGATTTACATATGTTTGTGCACGCAAGATCACAACCATAACATTACAATTTTTAAGCATTAACCCGAGAACACCTAGTCATGGTCACATTTTTGCACACACATGCACATAATTTCGAAACATATAGGTTTTCATTCATACGATTTCAAACACATATACATGAACATATTCATAGGGAAAATTCAAAACACGCCTAATATCTACCAAACAATTAACCTTACAAAACCATCACTCCATTACTTTGAAGGAAACCATTACGGCTAACGACTTTAACATTCATAACCTTACCACTAGGTTCAAGGTTTAGCATAAAAACCCCTATTAACATCATATAAGGTCACATGTCATTCATACATTCAAGACGAAAGAGACTTTATAATCCTATGTAAAGAAATCACATATTCACATTCATACATACATTAAGCAAGGGAGACAAATCAACCAAGACAAGACACCACATAATTCAATTTAACTTACAATACATGTCATTTTTGAATCACATAGAAGTAACTATTATCATATTTATGTCAAAAATTTACTATCATATCAATATAATTGTGACTTTCATAAACACATATAGTAAAGTACGAATAACACAGCCTCAACCCTAAGACTGTACACACAAGATCAAAGTCATAGTCTAACAAGATCACCTAACTAGAATTATTATAAGAATATATATATGACTTTATATGTAGATAGATAATTTCATGGATCTCATAATCAATTACACAAATAAACAAATTACATCAAGTGGTTTGCCGACAAGTCCATGATCATCATATTACTTAAAATAACGCCAACAATGCCACATCAATTGCAAGTAAATCACATTACACCACCACCATAAGTGGTCCATACAAATCACAACACATTTGAATTCTAATTAACATCAAAATATAGGAATAAGGTAAGCTTACAACCACATCATCCTCAACAACTCAATCAAATGTCAAATCACTAAATTCGATATCACAAGGCCCTTAACCATAGCCATAACAAAGAATTTAACATAATTATAACAATATAAATGAAACTATGTCAAATTACTACATAATAATCAATCAAATAAAACCTTCATATCAAATTACTAGAATTAAAACATCATTAGAAATCCCATAGAAGTCTACACCACAATACATAATTATTAGATCAACTAGGGTTCATCAAATGAATGGATTAATAGGTAATTTAGGTTAAAATCATCATTATAATAACAATTTAATCCATAATAAATGTTTAAAAACAATTGATGGAATAATCCATGGTAGAGTCATGAAATTGGACATTCAACTTGAAAACTTTAGAAAACATCTCGAGAGTTGGGGTCCTTGATGAATAGTATCACATCCAAAAACCACAACATAGAAGTTAGGGGATATCTCAAATTGCAACCTGCGTACTTGACATCTCGAAGGACTTATAAAATATCTTTACATATCATTCATTGCATAAACCTAGTGAAAAGTTGTTCTTAATTAAAAGTTTTCAAAATACATAACATAGTCTTTGAAAATATCTTTCATATAAGTCATAGGAAATGCTAGGTATCAATGTCATCATCTTAGGACACCAGAATACTTGTGACACGGACCATACAAAATACGAATAGAAATACTTAGTCTATTCTGAACTTTAAATTGAAACATAAAAGACATTTATGCCCTCGAATCAAATGATGACATACTTCAACTTCTCTTGAATGATGCTATGGTCCAAGTCTTCCTTTCCAAATTCTCCTCACCTACCAACACTATAGAGATAGATAAAAGCATGGAGTTAGTACAACCACATACACTAAGTATGACATAATATATAAAAAAATCATGAAAATAGACATTTATTTGAAATATACAACTTTTAATTTAAAAATCATATTATAATCATAAGAACAACATCTAACAACTTATAAAGTCATAAGATAACATTTTTGGAATTTAACATATTTTTCAAAGCACTTTACAATAGCTTTACTTCAGTATACTATGTAGTCCTTCACTATTATAGTGAAATACTTTCTTTTCACTTTTAACTTCTTTTATCATGTAATATCCTCACTAAAATCTATCCTAATGTAACATTCTGGAAAATTACATGTCTAGTGAAGAGCCCAATAGTTCTTTAAAAATGTGTATTGGGGGTACATAGACATCCCAATGCCCAATATGTAAGAATATTGAGTATAGTAAAGAGATTGGGAAAGATTATTAGACAATTTTTCTATAATAACCAAATAAGAAAAATATTAGACAAATTAGAAAACATTTGCTTAAAGGGGTGTTAAAAAATTTCCTAACATTAATGAGCTTGTCAAAGAAATGTACCTGCAAGGAAGACCCTAAACTAAAATTCTTTATTCAACCATATCAACCATATAAACACTTTGGGTATAAGGAAACCAAGTGTCAAAACCTAGAGACCATGGCACACGATCAATAAAATGATCATTTGGATTATGCAGTGCGCATGGACATACTGAGGATCCTTTGGATAATAAATAAACATTCCCAAATGAACCATAAACAATAGTTAGTCAGGAAAGTAAAAGAAACCCATGTGGAATCCCATGTCCAAGCATATAGGGAGAAATGGCAAAGAGGGAACCACCCTAACCTAATTTTGTTAGGTTAGTTAGGGGGAAGGCTTACATATGAGTTCACCCATGTGGGGCCTAGATCTCTAACAAATTTTACACTCTAAATAACTAACCTAAATAGTTAAAAAACCTAGGACCAAATGAAAAAAACTAATTAGTACACCCGACAACCTAAGACTTAATTGGATGACACTAACTTGCACTACACCATTTTAGGCCTACGACCACACTTATTCTGAACTACACTTGTAAAGTGTTGACTAAAGTAGTTGTGGGAACGCTTTTAAAGCGTAGCCAAAATTTTTTACTTTTAGCTATAATAATTTTGGCAACACATCAAATGTGTACTCTTTAATAATATAAGATACACTTTATAAGTGTTGTTAAAATATGATATAATTGGCAACACATATTTACATATATGACCACACTTCTAAAATGTCCTATTTTTATAATTGAAAAAATAACACTTTATAAGTGTTGCCTTAAAATTTTTCACAAAAATATTATATTCCCTCCAATATTTTTAACACTCCCTCCAATTTTTATTGGCAAAAAAAATATACATTAATTAATAATAAAAAAAAAAGACTTTCTATTTCCTTCTCCCATTCCGTTTCCTTTTCTAAAGAACTCACGCTTTCCCTTTCCTTTCTCTTATATTGTGTTGAACATGGAGCTATTTCCTTCCTAGTCACGCTTTCCCTTTCCTTCTTCGAGCTAAAGAACTCACAATTTCTTTTATACGAGCTGAAGATCGAAAAGAAGATCGAGCTAAAGATCGAGCTGCAAAACTCATCGAGCTGACCGGGCTTTCTCTTCTCCGAGCTGATGATTTTGTCAAGGTAAGAGCTGAAGATTTCATCAAGCTTCATCATATTGAATAATTTTTTATATTTTTTGTTTAGAAGGAATTGATTGGGGTTGTTACCAAGATGACTGAAGTTATGTCTCTCCGTCACACTTTTCTCTCAGGTTTCTTGTTGCAGGACTTGATTAGACATATTCAGGGTTTACCTGGTAAGAATTCTATCTTTGAAAGTCTAAATTCTAGCTTTCGGTTTTTGATGTTCTTGTGTTTTTGTACAATTTTTGGGAGTCTAGCTCGTAATTTAGCTTTACTAGTTGATTTCTGGGTGCCCTTAGCCTTAATACCTTGTATCGTGATGTTGAACTAATGAAAATCAGAAAACTGAATGAACTGAGATATTTAGTTGTTCGTTCGATAAAAGTAAACAATTGTGAAGATTGAGTATAATGAAATGATTGGCATTAAATAGAACAAGTGTTGTTGTATTAGCTTATCATAATATTTTGAACTTGATATGGAACCGTTACTATAATGCTTTTATTGAACATAACTCCACCAGTTTCAATTTATATGACATAGTTTCAATCATTTTTTTAAACTTGCGTGTTAATTTTGTTTTGTCATTTATGTAGCTATAAAACTTTTGAAACATGTAAATTCTCCTGAGTAGCTAAGCTGAAACACAGAAGAATTGAGTTGAAGATTCTCCTCTCCAGATTTTGATTTGCTCGACGAAATGAAGAGTTGATGCTGAAGAACTGGGGATCGAAGAAATAAAAATCTTTCATCAAGTAAGTACAAATTTAGACTTACTTTAGAGACTGAAATAGAGGTGTCAGGTAGTATTGTGAGAAATGTGTGTTAAGGTGCCCTTGTTTAATTGTCACTGTCTGCCCTTGTTGTTGACCCTGCTGCTGTTTAGATTGCTGTTGCTGAGTTTTATTGTTAGTTGGGGCTCTAAGGTCAGGGTTAAGGTTTGACTGTACCCCCTCATGAAAAACATGAGGCAAATTCCCTCCTCTTGTTGCCCCTTTCTGCAGAAGTGAGGCTGTATTAACAACCCCAATCCATCCCTCCTTCAGTTTTATTTTGCAGTTTTAGACAAATTATTTGAGTAAGGTTTCATAGCTATGATACCTGATATTTTGCTATTGACATCCCCTCCTTGTTGCATTTTTTATTTTCCTTTATCATTTCATACTCATACCTGTTGCATTAAGCATTTTGGTAACACAATTTTATACTTCACCCTGATCAAATTTGTCTCAATTTTACATTAAGCTTGGTTTGTCTAGTGCATTTTCAAGTATAGATAGTAACTTTAGCTAATTCAGTCGTTTTGGCCATAAGTATAGATAGTATCTCTATTTGCTGGAAATCTATAAAAACGCGGGTGGGTCGACGGACCTCGCGACGGGACGTCGTGGTCAAGATGAGCCATCGTGGAGCTCGCGATGGGCCGTCATATTCATGAGAGGTCGTCGTGGTCATGACGGGCCGTTGTGGTCATGACGGGCCATCGTGATCATGACGGGCCGTCGTAGTGATTCGTTGTGGTCATGACGGGCCATCGTGGATTCCGTCGTCCCATACTTGCAGGTTTCTTCTGCTACTTCTCTGATCTTTATGACGAACATGCAAGACGGACCGTCATGGTTACGACTGTCTGTCACTCTTTCCGTTACAACTAAAATTTCAAATTGATTAATTGTTAAATTTCTTAATTTTGTGTTTTTTCTTGATGGAACAGATTTGTTTAGTAGAGGAATTGATATTCAAGCAGTTAACATTGTTATCAATTCTGGTTTTCTTAAGAACTTAGAAACGTATATTCACAGGGTATGTATAACAGATCTTTGATCTTGCTTATTGACTTATATATTCTTTTTTCTATTTCATCATTGGTATATCGTTAGTGTCTTTGGTTTGAATTGATATAAGGTTTTATTTCTCTTGACCACTATTCATCTTGCATGTTTGGTATGGTTGAAGTGTAGTTTTTTTATGTCAGATTTAGTTTCCTTGTTTGATCGTGTGGAACATATTAACTACACAAGAAAACTAATCTAATTTTCTTTAATTTTTGTTGCTGCTGTAATCTACAATCTGGACTTGTCTCTCTTTAGTTGTTGTTAATGTATTTGGTTTAAATTGAGCTAAGGTCTTGTTTCTTTTGTTTCACTATTTTTTTTGGCATTTGTATAGAACATTTTCATCGTATGGAATCTGCAATCTTCAGATTTGTTGTTAATGTTTTCTGTAACTGTTGCTTCTATATATAAATGTTTTTGTCATTAAAGTCTATTTTCTTTCTTATTATATAGAATATCCATGTTATAACCTTTTGACATCCTAGTAGAAGGCATGCTTCCATAACTACAAACAAATAAACAAATAATTATTAGGAGAATGAAATCGTTTGTGTCTCCTCATTAATTCCTTTTTTCTTTAGTGTTCCTGTTAATTTTCTGGAACTTCTGGATTTCTTGCCGCTCAATGTTGTTGCATTTTGAACTTCTTACCTCTTCTATATAACTGTCAATTAATCATTTGTGTTGGGAAATGGAGGTGATCAAATTTAAAGTGGATGATGAAGAGTTTTTGAAATATTGTAAAAGTTTAAATACATATATATTTGATTTATTGTGTACACATTTAGAATATTGATGTATAATTATGGGTATGTACGCAACACATACTACCTTTTGGTTGTACATGAAATATTTCTCAAAGTTTATTTGAAATATATAGCTTCAATTTAATGATTAGTTAGTTCATTTAGTGTTTTAGGTCACTTGTATGTATGTAAATATATAATATATATTTTTGCTACATGTAGGCTTATAAATGTTGTAGTTACACTTTGTAAGTGTTGCTCTAGGTAGATAAAAAGTTACACTTTGAAAGTGTTGCAATAGATGACCAATAAAATGAAACACTTTTTAAGTGTGACCAATAAATCTTAAAAGGAAACGCTTTTAAGTGTAGTCTAAAAAAAAATAGGTGTTGATAATGCACGTCTTCAAACCGTGCCCTTATACCTCTTTGGCTACTCTTTATAAGTGTAGCCAAAGATGGCAACATTTAAAAAGTTTTGCCTATAGTCAAAGGTTACGCTTCTTTTTCTCATCCCCTAAAAAGTGTTGCTGAATGTCCAAAAGTGTAGCCTTTTATCAAAGTCCACACTTTTGCTAGTTTAGGCTACACTTACGTGGTGTTTTTGTAGGCCGAAAATTGTGTAGTGTTAGTAACTACGCAACGAAACAACCTAATACCTAACCTAGGATTGTCCAAAGGGTTTGTTATTGTCCTAACAACTTAGGAATACTTTAGTAATTACACTAGGTTACTTAATTTATTAATTTATCATCTTAATTAATTAATTTCAAAGAGAAAAACCGAAATCGTAAAGCAATTTCTAGATTTCAGTTAAGACACAAAAAACGCAACTTAGTAACTAACCTTAAATGGTCCAAAATTTTATTTATGATTATAAAAACATAAGGGTACTTTATTAATTACCCTAGGTTACTTACATAATTAATTATACAGTTAATTAATCAAATTAAAGGGGTGAAACTGAAATTCTTACACTAACCTAGTATAACTCAACAAACATCCTAGTATTTAACCTAGGATGGTGGAAAAGGGTTAGTTATGGTTCATATGACATAGGCGTACTTTAGTAATTACCCTAGGTCCCTTAATTGATTAAATTATCCATTTAATTAATTAATTTAAAGTTTAAAAACTAAATTCTTTAGGAAAATTTAACATTTGACTAACTGTTGTGTTTTTCTAGTTGTAGTCAATCTAAAAGGGCCATATTAATAATTTATTTATTTATTTATTTAATGAACTTATTAAGAATTAGTTGAATGATTCAATATCATTTAATAAACCTAAAACTAACGATCAAAAACTCATAGAACACAATGCTAAAATGAACGAATGAAAGTGGCAGAAAGTTCATAGACGTTTTACGCTAGTTCATTGTTTCTTCAAATTTCGTTCAAGGTGGTATTCTTAGATTATGTTATACTTTAGTTATGTGTTTATCTACTTGAATTATTTCTCCCAGAGTATTTTCCATCGTATAAAATCTACAAAATCTCAAAACAAGGGTTGTTTCCAAATGTTTTTGTTGAACGTCTTTCCTTCCTAGTTATCCTTGTTTTCGATTCTTTATGCATATAGATGTAATATTGAACATTTTATTGGTAAGTGGTCATAACTTAATTAACTATTTAGTGATTTTTTGATGATTAATTAGGTCTATAGATTATATTCGAATGATTGAGTGAAGAGTTACACGTATTAGAATTACATAATGCATAGGTTTGTGTTCGAGAAAGATGAAGTTTTTATGAGTTGTTTATGAAGCTGAGTCTACTGTTATAGTCTGAGTCTCCATACGTCTCCTAGTCTTCGAACTATGTCTAGCCAACATGGGAACTAGCCTTTGAATTCCACCTAAGAGAGCTAGGTATATTTCACTCTAACCTTTTCTAGTAAGATCACCTCTTTTCTGTGTAGAGAAGACACTAATTTCATGTTTCAAAAGAATGTTCTTTGTTCAATTTAGCCGTGAGCAACCCTTTTCGGTGTTGGGAAAACACTGGATTTCATGTAAAGTCGCATGATCTGGGATTCACTTTGATCGTGAATCACCTCTTTTTTGGTGTGGGGAAGAGAGCGGATTTCATGTAGCTTTACATAATATTAATGCTAAAACTTCTTTGAGGAAATAACAAGATAAAATAGATGCAATTTCAAGGCGAACTAGGAAAGTTAGAGCTATGAATGTCAATGTTGATAAGAATGAAGTTTTCAATAAGTAAAGGGCATAGCCAATAATGAATCCTCATGTTATGAAAAATATCAAACCAAATAAGTTTGGCTTATAATTTCTTCAAATTATTGGAAAAAAAACATATTCCAATAAGATTGGCTTATAACAATTATTTATATTATGTTAAGGAATGCCTAATAGGCTTATTCAATAATGATTGGCTTAATAGGATATCATGCCCAATTTGTAGTTAAATCATCTCCTTAGCCCTTTGGATTACTTACTTGATTCATTATAGGTATGGGATTACAATGAATCATTGCACTTGTATGTAAAACATATGATCAAATGAGATTTTTACTTACAAAATAATAATAAGAAAAAAACAAAAAAATATACTCAGTGTCAAAGAAGAGATCTCGGGTTTGGGCAAATAAAAATTAAAAATTTTTATTTGATGATTCTAAGGTCTTATGTTCATATAGAAAATAAGTTGTGTGCTTTAAATGCATAAAAATATGCCATATTCATATCACAATTCACCAATAATGAAGCACGAATGTGTAGTGATGTCACATTTCAGAAATGGCATGTTATTTAGTAAGTGCTTTCCTTGATCATACATAGACTTATGTGTATGTGTGCATACATTCATACTTAGTAAATGTTTGTAATAACCATATACATTTACTATTTCAAAAGGTACAGGTTAGAGAAAAGATTTAAGACTCATTACTGCGATTTGGACTCAGCGATCTCCAGACCTTTTTGTAGGTATTCTCTAGTTCAAGGATCTACTTCTATTTTCATATACTAGTATTTAGACATAACTAGAAGATGTTGTCCCTATCGTTTATTTACGATGTTTTCATTTAGAATATTTTGTAGTAAGCCTGTTTTTTAAACTTATTATGATCTATTAATCCTTTGTTTTGAATTTGTTGTGTAAGGATATATGGTTGTTTTTATTTTGAGCTTAGTATAATATTAATTGATGTAAAAAGAATATGAAGTCTATGTATACTTCATTATGTTTAGAAGATTAAAATTTTCAGCAATTTTAACTATATGAATGTGATGAAAGATAAGAAGAGGCTTGTCTACGACCTCTAAGACGTTAACGACGCTGGCTGCAATCCGGATTCCAGAATCCTAGTTTTGACAAATTTGGTTTCAGAGAATGAGGTTAAATTAACTACGAACTAAAGATCAAAACAACCAAGTTACATATTTTCTAACTTACGGTTGTGAAGCACTCCATAATCATGACATAGAGACTAAGTGATGTTAAGAATCTTCTCCTCTTGTAATCTTCATCGTGCCGTGTAGAGCTTTGACCTTTTTTTTTATCATTCTAGCATCCAACTTCCTTTTTGTGTGTGGGTGTAGAGAATGAACACAAGAAGAAATGACGGCAGGAGAGTTAGAGAAGCAGCTATTGGGGGAGACCAAGCTCCTACTCAAGCCCCAACGTTGGAGTGTGCGGTATGTGTAGCCATTTTCATGGAGGTTAGTGAATGGTAGGTTCTAATGCCTTCTGTGGATGTTGATGAAAAGGAGAAGGTTGAGTTGGCTGCATACCAGCCCAAGGATGTGGTTCAGGTATGGTAGAAAATATAGGTTAGGATGGACAAGTAGTCTAAGGCGTCAGGCTGATGTTCTGGTCTTTGCACGATAATATAACATTATAGCTGAAAGAGTATAGGGATTGTATAATAACTAATATTGAAAAAGTTACCTATGAAACCTGATAGAATTAACCATGATTGACATTAGGATGATAATGTGTATGGATTGGCTCAATAAATGCAATGCTACCAAAGACTATCGAAACCGGGTAGTAAGGTTTCAGTTGCTAAATGAGTTAGGGTTAAAATGGGAAGAGCGTGGTTGAAATCCAACAAGCCAAATAGTTTCAAATCTTAAGGGAAACAAGATGTTATCTGATGGTTTAAAAGTCGATGAGAACCTTTTTTACTAATAGGTTCGCGTGAAATTTTAGATCTCCAAGTGAAACTATTTAAGAACAAGGAGGTTGCCGCCGTAAGGGTTTTATGGAGGAACCACCTTGTTGAAGGATCAACTTGAAAGACCGAGACGGATATGAGATCCTATTTCCCTCATTTGTTCAGTTCTTGAGGTTTGATATACTCTTTCTAAGTCATGTTTTTTTAAGAAAATCTTAGTTGTTGTTAGTGCATTAGAAGATTTGATGTTTTAAATCCATAATCATGTGTCTTATGCATGATCTATATGAGTAAAAATGAGTTCTACCTTTTTGTGAACATCTTTCCCTAACCGACATAGACCATATTAGATAGTGTGGAATGCGCTGTAGTAAAACCCTACACTGAAAGAAGGCGGACTACTTGACAAGATAGTACTAAAAGATGAAACATAGAAACTACGTGGATCCACTTCCTAGTATTCCTATGGGGGTCATATAGTTTAAGAACGAGGAGATATATTTGGGACCCTTTTTATGCGCCATGCATTATAGTCTACAATCTCAATTGTAATGTAGTATTCCTACCTTCCCTATGTGGGAAGGGTTTCTCCTCAAACTAATTCACTTGGTGCTAAGATAGAGTTCTTTTATCTTATGTGTTTAAGCCTTTCATAACAATTCATATAAGTAAGGTTAACACATTAGCTTTTCATATCAAATCAAGGTACATTCATAGTTTTCATCATCCTTTTATCATATACAACTTAATCAACCTCATAACATAGTCAAGACATTTCAATTTAACATCATACTACCCTATAATCCTAGTATAAGGCATACTCCAATGTAATATCATGAGTTGACAACAAATAGTCACAATTGGAAGTAAAAATGAAGATTAGAAGACATACGAAGTCTTTATGATAGTCTATGATAATGGTCTTACCATCAACCCAACATGGGAGGTAAAATCATCACATAATGATAACCAATAGAGTAGCAAGACCAATTGCATATCTATAATAAAATTCAATTTTATATCACAATTTGAGACAAGACACATAGGCTAATTTCACCTTTACAATTCATAAACTAAATCACATCTCAAGAAGTAGCATGATAGGCCTATAATTAATATTAATTTAATCATAATAACATCATAGGATAGTAATCAAATTAACAACCAACTAATTTGAATGATTACAATACATGTAAAGATCATTACCTAGGGTTAGGGATGGAGGATCATACTCTTATATTTAGACCAAACCATCAACGATTACCCTAAAAAAGTTTAATTAGATGTTAATATACTCAATCCATAAATTCAATTTCGTAACACAATGAAACCTCTAAGAAAACACAACTTTTGAACTCTATTTTGAAGGAACACTTTAGGGAAAGAGCCTCAATGGTTAATAGAACCCATACATTAATGTTTTTCAACAATTTGATGGTGAATTCGTCCCTTTCCAACACCCAAACCCTAATCCTTGCCAGTCTTCAATGGTGAGTTCATGTAGAAAAAGAAATAAAATAGAAGGAAAAGAGTTTATTTTAAAGTTGTCTTTAGATTAATAAGGGTTTGGGAGTATTTATATTGGGTCATAAATCATCTTAATAAGAGTCACTTAACCCCTAATTAAACAAACTAACTCCCTAAATAATTAAATAAGACCTACTTAAATTGGGCATAAAAGTCGACCCTCATAGACTAAACCCCGATCGAGGGACCGTTTATGAGTCCACGGACATCCCCCCTCCGTCCTTCACTCTATCGTCTTGTTTAGAGACTGTGCAGGCGAGGTGCTTCCTCCAATCGTCTAAGTGTGGGACGACAGTGGCATCGACTACTCGTCGATCCACATACGTATATTTGCCAGCACCTTCGCACTCCGTCGATGAGTTTAGAGGTTGTGCGGGTGAAGGGTGTTTATCCATCAGCCTAAGTGTGGGAAGACTGTGGCATCGATGCCCCATCAATCCAAGAAAAGGCTGTCTTCTTTCCTATCGATGCACACTGCCAAGATGTGTTGCATCAAAATACAAGGGTCCTCCTCAAAGATCCCTGGTTGGTCCTTGGGGAGTTTTATCCGGACATTTAAACCATGAAACAACTCAAACATGTATCAGCTACCTTCACACAAATTTTCCTACATTTTTTACTCCTAAATGTTAGTCTAATACACTAAGGCACACTAACATCCCTTTGAACGAACTTCCCCGGCGTCATGGACGTTTTTGGACATTTTGGTTCTTAAACCTCCTAAATGACCTATATTCATTTATAATGGACTTATAAACATGTAACGACCTGTTTAGTCGTTTTGAGCAACAGATTTTATTCTGGAAAAACTGGCAAAGGTGACGGAGGCCACGACGGATCGTCAAGGGCACGACGGACCGTCGTAGAGGGTGTCGTTTCAAAACACTTGGAAAAATCTGAAATTGGGTACTGAAAATCGACTCTCTGACCGCCACGACGAAATGGAAGGACGGACCGTCACAGGCGTGACGGACCGTCACAGACTCTATGGTGGAAATTGAGTCTCTGACGGTTGCGACGACCTGCAGGATGGACCGTCGCAGGCACGACGGCCCGTCACGGGCTACGCAATCCCAGTTCGGGTCGGATTTCTTTACACGTTTTAAGGGACGTTTTTGACTATTCCTGCTTTATTATAAAGTTAGAGGGTTATGTTAATAAGTCTAATTACTTTGGGGTTAAAAGAGGTAACCTTAAGTTAATTAGTGGGTTATTACTTCCATCTTTCATCCTTAATTTCATAATAATTAGGGTAAAAGAAAGAGGGTTTGAATAAGAAAAATAGAAAGAACAAAGACAGAAAGAAAAAGAGAGTAGAACGAGTAGAGAGAGAGAGGAACGAAGAGGACAACAAGAAATTGAGAATTTGCTTGCTTGATCACGATTCTTCGGTGGAGGTAGGTTATGGTTCTTTTACACTATTCATAGTAAACTCTTAATAGCGAATGATATGTGTTGGGTAGTATTATAGAGTCTTCTTTATGCTTAATTGTGTATATGCATGATGTGATTTTATATATGATTGTAATGAAACAAGCATGATGAAGCTATTGAATCCCAAATCATGATATAACCCTAATCTCTTATTAATATGATGCCTTGGTATAAAAGAAGGCTTGATGAACTAAAGTGATGAGATGATGACGCCTGGTATAAAAGAAGGCTTGATGAATTAATAGAATGAGATTAGGGGATCGGAGTGTCACGTACCGACACATAGAATTAGTGGGACGGGTGTCACGAACCGACACGTAGATGTAGGGGATCGGAGTGTCACGTACCGACACATAGAATTAGTGGGACGGGTGTCACGAACCGACACGTAGATGTAGGGGATCGGAGTGTCACGTACCGACACATAGAATTAGTGGGACGGGTGTCACGAACCGACACGTAGATGTAGGGGATCGGAGTGTCACGTACGACACATTGAATTAGGGGATCGAGTGTCACATAATGAGTAGGATGTGACTTCCGACACATAGTAAGGGGATCGGAGTATCACGTACCAACACAAGAGGAATAAAGATAATGAATCTTGAAAGATACTAATATACTCAATCTAAAGAACATGTATCCCAAATAAGTATGGCATGGAGGCTTGAGTCCTCATAGATATGATCGGTGATATTATAAATGATGTTTGTACTTGTTGCTATCACATGTTAAGAATATTAGTTGATTTTATGATGTTATCTGAGATATATTGTTTTCTATTTTGAGTTGGCCGATGATACCTACTCAGTACTTGTGGTTGTACTGACCCCCTACTTTTATGTTTCCCTTTTGTTTATTTGTGGAGTGCAGCAAACGCGCCGTCATCTTCGACTCAATAGTAGTTCAAGCCAGTCTTCTTCACATCGGATCTTCAGGGTGAGCTAATGCTTCTAGCTTGGACTGGATCTCCTCCTCATGTCTTGATGCCTTGAAGTCTCGGCATAGACTAGCTTTTATTTGTTTTAGCTCCTTAGAATACTCTTAGTTTAGTAAATTGATCATAGATGTTCTTGTGGTGATGACTTCCAGATTTTGGGGGAATTAATAGATGTTGAATTTTAGAAGTTATTGAATTGTCTTTTATTTATGAGTTTAAGTCTTCCGCATTACTTTATGTTGATATTTAATTGAAATGATAAGGTTTAGATTGGTTGGTTCGCTCACATAGGAGAGTAAATGTGGGTGCCAGTCGCGGCTCGGTTTTGGGTCGTGACAAACTTGGTATCAGAGCATTAGGTTCGTTGGTCTCATCACACAAGAACAGGTCTAGTAGAGTCTTAAAGAACGGTAGGGGGACGCCTTTATTTTTCTTTGAGAGGCTATAAGACTTTAGGAAAATTCCATTCTTTCTTTCTTTCTTTCGTGCTATTACTAGGATCCAATCGGTATCTAGGTGATACAAATTGGTATCTGACCATCTTCACTCTATTTCGCAGATGGTTAGAACTAGAGCAACGACTACGCCAACATCAACATCAGCAAGACAAGATGCATCTGAACCAGCCACTGGGGCTGTAGCTCGGAGTGCAACAGTGGCAAGAGGCCGCGGTAGAGGTCGTGGGAGGACGTCCTCTAGAGGGAGAGGACGAGCACCTAGCCCATCTGGTGCTAGGGCGGTGACTCCTCCACCGACTGAGGAGGTAGTAAGAGAAGGGGAGGATGGGGAGAATGAACAAGTACAGAACGAGGAAATGCCACCCCAACCTACCCCAGAGATGATCAATCAGGTGCTCGCTTATCTTAGTGGGTTGTCTGATCAGGGTCAGGCACCCCCAACGTTTTCTGCACCAACACCTCCTGTTACAGAGGTACGACATGCAGCCACTATGGCCCCTCGTATGGATGCCTCATTGGACATAGGCACGTTTCCACGACTGGCTACTGGGCCTATAATGACAAATGATCAGCATGAACTTTTTAGTAAGTTCTTGAAATTGAAACCTCCAGTCTTCAAGGGTGCAGAATCTGAGGATGCTTACGATTTTCTTGTTGACTGTCATGAGCTACTACACAAGATGGGTATAGTAGAACGGTTTGGTGTTGAGTTCGTGAGTTACCAGTTTCAAGGGAACGCCAAAATGTGGTGGCGGTCACATGTTGAGTGTCAACCAACAGAGGCGCCACCCATGACTTGGGCCTCATTCTCTAGCTTGTTTATGGAGAAATATATTCCCCGGACCTTGAGAGATAGGAAAAGGGACGAGTTCTTGAGCCTAGAGCAAGGTAGGATGTCGGTCAATGCATATGAGGCTAAGTTACGTGCACTATCCAGATATGCCACCCAACTATGTTTCAGTCCACAAGAGCGGATTCGCCGTTTTGTGAAGGGGTTGAGATCAGAATTGTGAATTTCAGCCTTACAGGTAGCGGCTACGGCAAAATCCTTCCAAGAAGTGGTAGATTTCGTGGTAGAGGTGGAAGGAGTGAAGCCAGATGAATTCACCACGGCATCGACATCAAAGAGGTTTCGAAAAGGGGGTGAGTTTAATGGTTCTTACTCTAGAGGACAGGGTTCCGGAGGTTACTCAGTCCGACCCATTCACTCTTCACTACAGACTGTAGTTGGGGGTCCACCTAAGACCGGTCAACATTTCTCTGAGAGACCCATGCGTGAATCTAGAGAGTGTTATGGATGTGGGGAGGCTGGACATATTAGGAGGAATTGTCCACAACAGAGTAATAGACCCCCAATAGCTAGAGGTAGAGGTGGTCATGGTAGAGGCCGTTTTTCTGGAGAACGCGGTGGTCGAGGTAATGGTGGTCACCAAAACGGCCGGGATGATGGGCAAACTGGAGCCACTACATCACAACATGGTAGGGGCAACGGACAAACAAACGAAAGGGCCCATTGTTATGCTTTCCCTGGGAGAACAGAGGCGGAGACATCTGATGCTGTCATCACAGGTAATCTTCTGGTTTGTGATTGCATGGCTTCCGTATTGTTTGATCCTGGATCCACATTTTCTTATGTATCTTCCTCATTTGCTAATGGTCTAAATTTACATTGTGAATTACTTGATACGCCTATTCGTGTTTCTACTCCGGTGGGTGAGTCTGTGGTAGTTGAAAAGGTATATAGGTCTTGTCTGGTGAACTTTGTGGGGAGTAACACTTATGTAGATTTGGTTATCTTAGAGATGGTTGATTTTGATGTAATTCTGGGTATGACTTGGCTCTCTCCGCAATTCGCGATCTTGGATTGTAATGCTAAAACGATGACGTTAGCCAAGCCTGGGACAGATCCGTTAGTGTGGGAGGGTGACTACACTTCCAATCCGGTGCGTATCATCTCCTTTCTTCGTGCTAAGAAAATGGTTAGTAAAGGGTGTTTAGCTTTCTTGGCACATCTAAAGGATGACACTACCCAAGTACCTTCGATTGAGTCAGTTTCGGTGGTCCGTGAGTTTCTTGATGTATTCCCTGCAGATCTTCCGGGTATGCCCCCAGATAGGGATATTGACTTCTGTATTGATCTTGAACCGGGTACACGCCCCATTTCTATACCCCCTTATAGAATGGCCCTCGCGGAGTTAAGAGAATTAAAAGCCCAACTTCAAGAATTGTTGAGCAAAGGCTTTATTAGACCAAGTGCATCTCCTTGGGGTGCTCCGGTTTTGTTTGTAAAGAAGAAAGATGGGAGTTTTCGGATGTGCATAGACTACCGGCAGTTGAACAGGACTATAAAGAACAAGTATCCTCTTCCTCGCATTGATGACTTGTTCGATCAGTTACAAGGTGCTTGTGTCTTCTCTAAGATTGACTTGAGATCGGGTTATCATCAATTGAAAATAGGGCAACGGATGTGCCAAAGACTGCTTTTAGGACCAGGTATGGGCATTACGAATTTGTAGTGATGTCTTTTGGTCTTACGAATGCCCCTGCTGCGTTCATGAGTTTGATGAATGGGATTTTTAAGCCATATTTAGATCTCTTTGTGATCGTATTTATTGATGATATACTGATATACTCCAAGAGTAAGAGGACATGAGGAGCATTTGAGATTGGTATTGGAAACGTTGAGGGAGAAAAAGCTTTATGCCAAGTTCTCTAAGTGTGAGTTTTGGCTAGATGCAGTGTCCTTCTTGGGGCACGTGGTTTCTAAGGATGGAGTGATGGTGGATCCCTCTAAGATCGAAGTAGTGAAAAATTGGGTAAGACCTACTAATGTGTCAGAAATAAGGAGCTTCGTTGGGTTAGCTAGCTACTACCGCCGATTTGTCAAGGGATTCTCTTCTATTGCTTCCCAACTGACGAACTTGACTAAGCAAAATGTTCCATTTGTATGGTCGGATGAGTGTGAGGAAAGCTTTCAGAAGCTCAAGACTCTGTTGACTACTGCACCAATTCTCACCTTGCCACTGGAAGGCAAGAATTTCATTGTGTATTGTGATGCATCTTATTCGGGTTTGGGTGCAGTGCTAATGCAAGAGAAGAATGTGATTGCTTATGCTTCAAGACAATTGAAAGTGCATGAACGTAACTATCCAACTCATGATTTGGAATTGGCCGCGGTAGTGTTTGCACTAAAGCAATGGAGACACTATTTAGTAGAGGGAAGGGAAGTGATGAAGTCTATACGGATCTCGTAGTCTACAGTATGTCTTCACTCAGAGAGATTTGAATTTGAGACAGAGGAGATGGATGGAACTACTGAAGGACTACGACATCACTATTTTGTACCATCCGGGGAAGGCGAATGTTGTAGCGGATTCTTTAAGTAGAAAGGCGGGAAGCATGGGAAGTCTAGCTCACTTGCAAGCTTCTAGGCGCCCATTGGCTAGGGAGGTTCAGACTCTGGCTAATGACTTTATGAGACTAGAAGTAAATGAGAAGGGAGGATTTTTAGCTTGTGTGGAGGCAAGATCTTCCTTCCTTGATAAGATTAAGGGAAAGCAGTTTAATGATGAAAAATTGATCCGGATCCGAGATAAAGTGTTGCAAGGAGAGGCTAAAGAAGCGAAAGTCGATGAAGAAGGTGTTTGAGGAAGGGAAGGGTATGTGTACCTCGCGTCGGTGATTTGATCAACACTATTCTGACAGAGGCTCATAGTTCAAGGTATTCGATACATCCGGGCGCAACCAAGATGTACCGTGACCTAAAGCAACACTTTTGGTGGAGAAGAATGAAGCGTGATATTGTGGATTTTATTGCCAAATGTCCAAATTGTCAACAAGTAAAGTATGAACACAAGAGGCCCGGAGGAACACTTCAGAGAATGCCCATTCCGGAATGGAAATGGGAGAGAATCGCGATGGACTTCGTGGTTGGTCTTCCAAAGACATTGGGCAAGTTCGACTCCATTTGGGTGATTGTGGACAGATTAACTAAGTCTGCTCATTTCATTCCGGTTAAGGTGACTTACAATGCAGAGAAGTTATCCAAACTTTACATCTCAGAAGTTGTTCGATTGCATGGAGTTCCACTGTCCATCATATCAGATAGAGGTACGCAGTTTACTTCTAAGTTTTGGAAAACATTGCATGCAGAATTGGGTACTAGGTTGGACCTTAGTACCGCGTTCCATCCTAAGACCGATGGTCAGTCTGAGCGAACGATTCAAGTGTTGGAGGATATGCTTCGTGCATGTGTGATAGAATTCGGTGGCCATTGGGATAGATTCTTACCCTTAGCGGAGTTTTCATACAATAATAGCTATCACTCAAGCATTGATATGGCTCCCTTTGAAGCATTGTATGGTAGGATATGTAGGTCCCCCATTGGTTGGTTTGATGCATTCGAGGTTAGACCTTGGGGTACTGATCTTTTGAGGGATTCGATAGAAAAAGTGAAATCTATTCAAGAGAAGCTTCTAGCGGCGCAAAGTAGACAAAAGAATATGCAGATCGAAAGGTTAGAGACTTAGAGTTCATGGGGGTGAACAAGTCTTGTTGAAAGTTTCGCCAATGAAAGGGTGATGCGGTTTGGTAAAGAGGAAAGCTTAGTCCAAGGTACATTGGTCCCTTTGAAGTACTTAAGCGAGTAGGGGAGGTGGCTTATGAGTTAGCCTTGCCTCCAGGGCTGTCCGGAGTACATCCGGTGTTTCATGTGTCGATGTTGAAAAGATACCATGGGGATGGAAATTACATTATCCGTTGGGATTCAGTTTTGCTTGATGAGAACTTGTCTTATGAGGAGGAGCCTGTTGCTATTTTAGATAGAGAAGTTCACAAGTTGAGGTCAAGAGAGATTGCATCCATCAAGGTGCAATGGAAGAATCGACCGGTTGAAGAAGCCACTTGGGAGAATGAGGCAGATATGCGAGAAAGATACCCACATTTGTTTACAGATTCAGGTATTCCTTTTCGCCCTTGTTTTCCTTCTTGTGATCGTTCGGGGACGAACGATGGGTAAATTGGTATCTATTGTAACGACCTGTTTAGTCGTTTTGAGCAACAGATTTTATTCTGGAAAAACTGGCAGAGGTGACGGAGGCCACGACGGTCCGTCAAGGGCACGACGGACCATCGTGGAGGGTGTCGTTTCAAAACACTTGGAAAAATCTGAAATTGGGTACTGAAAATTGACTCTCTGACGAAATGGCAGGACGGACCGTCACAGGCGTGACGGACCGTAACAAACTCTATGGTGGAAATTGAGTCTCTGACGGTTGCGACGACCTGCAGACGGACCGTCGCAGGCATTCCACGACGCCCGTCACGTGCTACGCAACCAGTTCGGGTCGGATTTCTTTACACGTAAGGGACGTTTTTGACTATTCCTGCTTTAATTATAAAGTTAGAGGGTTAATGTTATAAGTCTAATTACTTGGGGGTTAAAAGAGGTAACCTTAAGTTAATTAGTGGGTTATTACTTCCATCTTTCATCCTTAATTTCATAATAATTAGGGTAAAAGAAAGAGGGTTTGAAAAAAAAATAGAAAGAACAAAGACAGAAAGAAAAAGAGAGTAGAACGAGTAGAGAGAGAGAGGAACGAAGAGGACAACAAGAAATTGAGGAATTTGCTTGCTTGATCACGATTCTTCGGTGGAGGTAGGTTATGGTTTCTTTTACACTATTCGTAGTAAACTCTTAATAGCGAATGATATGTGTTGGGTAGTATTATAGAGTCTTCTTTATGCTTAATTGTGTATATGCATGATGTGATTTTATATATGATTGTAATGAAACAAGCATGATGAAGCTATTGAATCCCAAATCATGATTAACCCTAATCTCTTATTAATGATGATGCCTTGGTATAAAAGAAGGCTTGATGAACTAAAGTGATGAGATGATGACGCCTTGGTATAAAAGAAGGCTTGATGAATTAATAGAATGAGATTAGGGGATCGAGTGTCACGTACCGACACATAGAATTAGTGGGACGGGTGTCACGAACCGACACGTAGATGTAGGGGATCGGAGTGTCACATACCGACACATAGAATTAGTGGGACGGGTGTCACGAACCGACACGTAGATGTAGGGGATCGGAGTGTCACGTACCGACACATAGAATTAGTGGGACGGGTGTCACGAACCGACACGTAGATGTAGGGGATCGGAGTGTCACGTACCAACACATTGAATTAGGGGATCGGAGTGTCAGGTTCCGACACATAGTAGTAGGGGATCGGAGTGTCACGTACCGACACAAGAGGAATAAAGATAATGAATCTTGAAAGATACTAATATACTCAATCTAAAGAACATGTATCCCAAATAAGTATGGTATGGAGGCTTGAGTCCTCATAGATATGATCGGTGATATTATAAATGATGTTTGTACTTGTTGCTATCACATGTTAAGAATATTAGTTGATTTTATGATTTATCTGAGATATATTGTTTTCTATTTTGAGTTGGCCGATGATACCTACTCAGTACTTGTGGTTGTACTGACCCCCTACTTTTATGTTTTCCTTTTGTTTATTTGTGGAGTGCAGCAAACGCGCCGTCATCTTCGACTCAATAGTAGTTCAAGCCAGTCTTCGTCACATCGGATCTTCAGGGTGAGCTAATGCTTCTAGCTTGGACTGGATCTCCTCCTCATGTCTTGATGCCTTGAAGTCTCGGCATAGACTAGCTTTTATTTGTTTTAGCTCCTTAGAATACTCTTAGTTTAGTAAATTGATCATAGATGTTCTTGTGGTGATGACTTCCAGATTTTGGGGGAATTAATAGATGTTGAATTTTAGAAGTTATTGAATTGTCTTTTATTTATGAGTTTAAGTCTTCCGCATTACTTTATGTTGATATTTAATTGAAATGATAAGGTTTAGATTGGTTGGTTCGCTCACATAGGAGAGTAAATGTGGGTGCCAGTCGCGGCTCGGTTTTGGGTCGTGACAAAACAGTATTTAGAATTTATGACACCTATGTTAGGCTTTACAATATGTTTTGGATTTTCAAGGTGTTACGTTATCCCCGCTTAGGAACATTCCTCCCCGAATTTCACTAAAATTCTTTTGATGCAAGGAATACAAAAAAGACTAGCAGCCCAACCAATCAACAATATCAAATCAACATAAATCATGTCATTTCAACAAGGCAAATATCAAAACTCATATTACCATGCATAAGGATCAAAACACTTCATCATAAGTTATTTCCTTCTCACAACACTCATGATCTTCAACATACATTACATGAATCAATTAGCATAAAGTTCAAATTAAAAGCATACTACTTATAATTTAAAAAAAGTACAACATAACTCAATCCAAGCAAAAAGCAAAATTTATTTTTTTAAAGAGAAATACTACTGTAACTTCATTGTAGGTGTTTCAAAAATTCATAATGTGCAAAATTTCATCAAAAAATCAAGAAACTTCGATTACTAGTTATATTCATATTATACAAAATAATGACTAACCTTAATTCTCATAAAGATGAGGGTAACGGGACTTCATTTTGGCTTCGGCTCGCATGTTCCAACCTTAAGTAGATGATTTTTTCCATAACACCTCAACGGAAACCACCTCTTTAATCAACAACTTCTTGACTTGCCTATAAATAATTTGAACCAGAACTTCCTCATAAGGGAGGTTATCCTTAATTTTGATTCCATTTTGGGTATTGATTGGTTGCACACTTTTTTGCCTTTATAGATGGTAGAACGAGGATGGTGAAGTTTCACTTTCCTAACGAGCTTTTTTTTAGGGGGAAGGGGGGAATTCTATTCCTAGAGGTCATAAAATATCTTGTTTGAAAACATGCAAAGGTATCTTAGAAGGGAGTGTATACTATATTGTAAGAGTCCAACATCTAGACTCCGAAATTCCTCCCATTGGGTCGGTCCATTTAAAGAGGGAAAATCTAGAGGTCTTTTCTTATGATATTCACGGTATTCCTCCCGAACGGGAAAATAATTTTATTATCAACTTATTACCGTATATAAATCCCATTTCATTTCCTCCTTATCAGATCACTCTTGCCGAATTGAATGAATTGCAGGCTTAACTCAAAATTTTAATAGACAAGGATTTCAGAAGACCTAATATTTATCCATGGGGTTCTATGGTTTTGTTTATGATGAAGAAGGATAAGTAACTTAAAATATGTATTGATTAACTCCAACTTAATAAAGTCACAATAAACAACAAGTATCCTCTCCCTCGGATTGTCAACTTGTTTGATCAACTCCACAGGGAAATCTACTTTTCTAAGATTGTCTTGACATTGGGATATCACCACCTTAGGGTGAGAATTGAGGATATACTAAAGACGACATTTAATACTAGATATGGTCACTATGAGTTCTTAGTAATGTCTTTTGGTCTCAGAAATCCTCCAGCGATGTATATGGATCTCATGAATAGTGCATTTCAAAGATACCTAGATTAATTTGTCACTGTTTTCATTGACGACATCTTGGTATAGTCGAAAAATGAGGGTTATCACATGAACCATTTGAGTATAGTTTTGCAAATATTTAATGAGAACCGATTATTTGCAAAGTATAACAAATGTGAATATTTGTTATGGTCGGTAGAATTTCTTTGTCATATAATCTCTAGTGAGGGAGTTGATGTTGATCCAAGGAAGACCAAGGTGGTGAAAAATTTTCCTAGACCATTGACTCCAACCAACATTAGGAGTTTCTTGGGTCTAGCGGGTTATTATAGGATTTTTGTTGATGTTTTTGTGTACATTCTGTCTACTTTAACTACTTTGACACAAAAGAATAAGAAATTTGAGTGTCCAGAAGCATGTGATAAAAGTTTCCAAATTTTGAAACATAGGCTTGCTTCAGCTCCAGTGTTGACTTTACCGGAGGGTACAAAGGCTTTTGTTGTGTATTCTTATGCATCCCGAGTATAAATAGACTTCATATAATTACCATATCAAGTGATATTCTAATAAGATAAATCTAAACAACCATATAAAATGAATTAAAAAATTTAATGAATAAATAAATTTATCTTAATAGTTTGCCAAACGACCTTAGTATAATGCTTTGATTAAAAGTCTGAAATGAAACGGTAGGGACGACATGCACTACCTATGCCTAAAGTACTATGCTAAAATGATATGTGTAGAATCATCAAAGTGAAGAGGACCTATTAAAGTCTGGAGATTGCTGATCCAAACTTCTTCAATGAGTATTCAACTGCTCTATGACCTGCGCCTATAAAATAGTAATAGTATAGGGTAAGTAAATACTTGTACTAATTAAGGGTATATGCACATATATACATAGGGACTATGCATGATCAAGGAAAGATCGTCCTACAAAATGTCATTTAAGGAAAGTGAAGTCACTAGACATTCTTAATTCATTATTTTTTTCATTTATCGTATGAATATGACATATTTTAATGCATTCACATAACACAACTTATTTTTTATATGAACACAACACCTTAGAATCACTGACATAATTAAAGAACAACTCGAACGAAAATTTTGAAATTTGGTCCTCCAAACTTTAGAGTTTTTTCCCCAATGCTTAATTGAATTTTTAGTCCTTTTCTTCTTATTGTTTTGTACTTCATAGATCTCCTTAATACTTTGTCTTACATACAAGTTCAATGATTCATTATAGTCCCATACCTACAATGTATCGAGCAAGTAATCCAAAAGACCAGGAAAATAATTTTTCTAACCTTACCAAAAGTTAATATTTTCATTCTTGTTAAATTGGGCATTAAACCTTTATAAAACAATATTTATTTTCTTGTCCACTTATTTCATCTTTTTAATATTAGGAAGATTATGGGGCATTGATTATCCATTATGTTTTACTCCCCTTTGTTGGTATAATTTTTTATTTGGCTATTCTCATTATTTGATCATTTGCAAACTGTGAAGATATTGGAGAATATATCTTGATTTGGCACATTCCATCATATTCCATAACCATGTGCATACATGGGATGTGTCATAGTTCTATCCTTTGAAAGTGGAACACCCTCATCGGAGTAGGTTAGAAATCTGATTCCATGTCTAACTATCGTAGTCTATGTCGGTTATTACCTATTATAATCATGTGGGATACTTACTAGCATTATAGAAGTTCTATAAATTTTAGGTTATGGTATGGGAAGCTATATAGATATTGCACAATAGGCTTTTAAGGTGTTAGTTAGAGTCCCTAGGTCTTGTCTAAGACAATTAGTTGAATTTCCTTGATTTGATGTATGTGTCTTAAGGAACTAATGAACTAATGACTTATGTCATGAAGTATGTAACTGATCTATGTACTTAGCTAGAGTTGTTAAGGGTTTTCTAGTTAAGGGGTGAAGGGGGCATGGGAATGGTCACTTTGTATCTTACCCAGATGAGTCTTAAGAATGTCTCTAGTTAGAAAAGATGTTCGTTATGTTGACATGATTCGAACATAGGAAATCTTAAGGATTATTTATGTAGTCTTGAATAAGTCATTCATAGATGTTATCTTGTTGATCTACATAAGTATGTCTTTTGATAGACTTTGATAAGGAAATGTCATAGTGTCTATATGTTGATATGTTTGATTTCTATATGTAGATACACTTTGTAAGAATGATTCTATCCTAGGTAGTGTAAAGGATCTCCTAATTGCGTATAAGGGATTGTATGGGCGATCGCTTCACAACTCACTCAAGTGAAACTTAGAATTAACCTTTCATAGAAGAATCTTACCTTGATGTTTATGATGCTTTGTAAGTGTGTATGGGACAATTTATATGAAATCTTAAGGTTCATTTAGGAACATATAGAGAGGGTGTGTGGGTGGTATCTCTTTGTGTGATTTAAGTTAATCTTACGATAGATTTGAGTGGAATAATTGCATGCTAAAGGGTATCTAAAGGGACGGTTATGTACTTCACTATACAATGAAGAGACTTCACTATAACAGTGATTAGACTCACTGTTAAGTGATCCAAAAAATTCATTAATTCGTTTAAATGTTATATTATGTGTTTCTATGTTTTAAAATGTTTTTCTTATGATTATAATAATATTTCTAAAATAAAAGATGCATATTTCCCATAAATGTTTGTTTTCATATTTTTATGCATATTGTCATACTTTTTACATGTGGTTGTGCTAAATCCATTCTTTTATCTAGATATATAGTTCTTGACAGGTTAGGAGATTTTTGGAAGGACGACTTGGGCAGTATCATTGTTCAAAAGAAGTTGAAGTTTGTCCTCATTTTACTCGAGGGCATACATGTCTTTTATGTTTTCTATTAGAAGTTTTGTAATAGACTAAGTATTTCTATATAAGTATTGTATATGAGTCGTGTCCCAAGTATTCTTGTGTCTTAAGATGATGAGATTTAGAGTTAGCATTTCCTATTGCTTCATATGGAAGAGATTTAAAAGACTGTTATGTTTTGTGAAATTTTTTTAATTTCGCACTACTTTTTACTTTGTTTATGCGACGAATGATATGTAAAGACTTGTACAAGACATCCGAGAGGTCAAGTATGTCGGTTGCAAATCCGAGATTTCCCTTAAATTTTAGGGTATGGATTTGTGATATGTCATTTACATAGCGTTCTACTTATATTGCACATATGTATACATAAGATAGAATATCGTCTCAATGATTGCCTGTATGTCATACCTTCTAAAGATCATATAAATTTGGGCATAGCCCCGTATCAATGTAAAGAAGCCACATATAGGCTTATACAAATCCTACTAGTATGAAAATTGAATGAACATAAAAGTCTTAGAAAAGCAAAGCAACTTCATAAGCAATATATTAGAATCATCCTCTAAAAGTGAGGATCTACCCACTTTGATGATATAGAATATCCAAGCCTTATTCAAGTCGTGTCAAACAAGACTTCAACAATCAGAACCTAAAATTATTGGGAAAAAGGAAGAAAATGGGGTTAGTACTCCACATGTACTAAGTATGAGACCATATGCACATACAAGAGCAAAACATGTTAAAAAGAGAAATTAACTCAAAATATTCCATTTTACCCTTTGAAAAGTCCAATGCAAACTCAAGCAAGACATACCAATCAAAAAAAACATGATTACTAACTCAAACAAGTTATATGTATCCCAACATAGTTGAACCCATGACTTACTACAACCCTATCATCAAAGAATTACATCAAATGCATGACTGGGAGTTAATCATATCATAATAAGATAGAAAATACCCATTGATCCTTCTAAAGTCAACAAGTTTAATTACCAAGCCAATCCCCATAACCTTACTCGATCCAGTAGCATCAACAAAAAACCATATCCAATGTCGAACTTCACAAAATATAATATTTATATACACATTCCATCTTATCTTAACAAGATAACCCAATACCTACCTATAAGTTGACAAATAAACATATATTATCAATAATGTGAAAGCTCATCATGTAGAAGTCATATATCATCATAACATAAAATATTTCAGAACATCCTCATAAGGCTCCGCTCAAGGCAAACTATTGCAATTCATAGGTAGAGTCTCATACTCCGAACTAGACTAAGCTAGACCTCATAGGTTATCCTAGTTAGAGTTCAAATCCTTTAATTCATTTTACCTTTTGGGAACATCTTTCCATAACTAACATAGGCAACATGACCTAGTGGGGAATCTAGTGTCATACGACCCGACACCGAAACAAGGCGGACTACTGTCCAAGGTAGTACAAAAATATAAAATATAGAAACTAAGTGAATCCATTTGCTAGTATTCCTATGGGGGAAACATAGTTCAACAACTATGAGATATAGTTTGGACCCTGTTTATGCTCAATGAATTATAGTCTCGAATCTCAAGAGTAATTTTATGGTCCTACCTTCCCTATGTGGACACTCCTCAATCTAGTTCACTCAGTGCTAAGCTATAGTTCCTTTCTGAAATATCTTTAAGCCTTTAATTATCAATCATAGCTTCGTTTAGGTCATAGGATCTACCCTTTGTATAATCATCATCATGAATATGTGAATAAGAATTGTATGAAATTAAATCCTTTCATCACAATTCACATAGGTGAGGTTAACATATTAGAATTTCATTTCATAACAATGCACATTGATAGTCAAAACCATTTTTATAATACATACACCGTAATCAACATAAAAATTTAGTAAATACATTTAAATTCAATATTATATCATCCTATAAATTCTAATACAATGCTTACTCCAATAAAACATCACAACTTAACCACAATTTGTCACAATTGGAAGTTGAGATAGAGATCATAAGACTTACAAAGTCTTCTTCATAGTTCATCAAAACTTTTGGAGTAACATCTCCACACAATGATAAAAAATAATATAACAAGGCAAATTACACCTTTACAACTCAATTCAACACTAAATCATGGCTTAAGAAGGATACTTAGCTCAACTTCACAATATAGTCCATAACCTAATTCGCATCTCAAGCACTAGCATGATAGACCGATAATACATCTTAATTTATTCATAATAACACCATTGGATAATAATTTAATAAATAATCAAGTCAATTGAATGATCATAATATGATATAGATCAAGATTATAACTTAGGGTTAGGGGTTGAGGATCATGTTAATCAATTTAAGCCAAAACATCAACAATTATCACAATCATGTAACAATGCATGTTAATCTGTTCAAAATAACCTAAATAAATCATCAACAGCTCAATTCATAACTTCAATTTCGATATTAGATGATAATATGATATAGATCAAGATCACACTTCAAAACATAAGTTTTTGGAAATATTTTAAAGGTACCCTTTGAGGAAAGAGGTATCAAAGTTTAATAGATCCCATAGCTTAACGTTTGATGAATATTTGATGGTGAAATCGTTTATTTACAGCCCCCAAAACTATCAAGACCAATATGTAAACCCTAGAATTTATACCATCCGCGCGTCGTCACACGACAAATTAGACTTAAAGAAGTCTTATCTAAGTCTCTCTTATCATTCATTGCATAATAACCATTCTAAAATGAGTAAGAAGTTTAAACGTTCTTCACATACGAAGAACTCTTTCATAAACATTGCACAAGAAGACGACTTTCATTTAAAACATTAAACACTACACCATTTTAGGCCTACGGCCACACTAAATCTGGACTACGCTTGTAAAGCGTTGCCTAAAATACTTTTGGGGACGCTTTTAAAGTGTAGCCCAAGTTTTTAACTTTTAGCTACAATAATATTAGCAACACTTCTAAAGTGTACTCTTTCTGTCCATAGCTTACACTTTATAAGTTTGTTATAATTGACAACAACTATTTATATAAATGATCAACTTTTCAGTTGTAATTGTCATATTTTTATATTTGAAAAACAACACATTATGAATGTGACCTTAGTTTTCACTAAATTACATATTCCCTCCAACAGTTTTACATTAAACTGTTCTCTCCATTTTTAATGAGCAAAACCGATACAAATTAAAACTATTCTGTCCAAAATAAAAAACTTCACCTAAAGCTTCCTTTTCCTCCAACATCTAACCTTTCCCTCCTCTCAAACCTTCCGGTTGAGTGTGTGATTTTCAGCAGAGGCCAGGCAGCACTGGGCTTTCTCTTCAAGAAAGCAACCCTAAGAAACCCCCGTAACCCGGATTGGCTCTCTAGTAGCACTTGTGTACCCGGCGAATGTCCAAACTTCAGCTAAAGAACACCATTTTAAGCTGGAGACCCGAAAAAAAGGGACCCAACGCAGAAACAAATGGCAGGATGGGAAGAAGCGGATAATGTTTTAAGAGCGAAGACAAATTAAGAGAGAGAACAAACAGCGGATGTAAGAATCCTCTTAAGATTCCATGTTAAAGATTGAAAGGATGAAGAACGCCAACAGAGGGGAAAGGGCAAAGAATTTACTCAAAAATTACTTCTTGAAGCATCGTTTCCATCCAAGATTTGTGTTTTTAATAATTTAAACAATGTTACAAATGAACTTGGCTCAGTCTTAAGCTGTGTAGGGGTTTTGGAATGAACAGTTTATACGTGTAAACGACTGTCTAGTCTTTTGAGCAACAGATTTATTCTGGGAAAAACTGCAGAGGTGAAGGAGGCCACGACGGACCGTCACGGGCACGACGGGACCGTCGTGGATGGTGTCTTTTCAAAACCACTTAGAAAATCTGGATGGAATGGGGTACTGGAAATCGACTTCTAGCTGGAATAGAACGTCGTGACGGCAAGTGGCAGGACGGACGTCGCAGGCGCGACGGCCGTTCACAGGCCATCCCATTAAAAAAGTTCACTGGGCGCCCGGTGACAGGACGAGCAGGACGGACCGTCGCGAAGGCGGAGCGGAGGCCCGTCACGGGATAGCAATTCCAGTTCGAGGTCGGATTTATTTACACGTTTTTTTTAAGGGACGTTTGTGACTATTCTGCTTTCATAAAAGTGGTAGAGGGTTAATGTAATACGTCTAATACTTGGGGGTTAAAGAGTAAACCTTAACGTTTAATTAGTGGGTTATTATTGCCATCTTTTATCTTAAATGTATATAGGATAATTAGGTGTAACAAGAAACGAAAGGGATTTGAATAAATAGAACATAGAAAGACAGAAAGAACAGAAAGAGAGAGGAGAATCGATCCAAGAAGAGAGAGACGAAGAGAGATAGCAGGATTTTGAGAAGGAGGGTAAGGGCGGTGGTGAGTTCAATTCTTCGGAGAGGGCTAGGTTCTGGTTGCTGTTACGATATCGTATGTGAACTGTAAGCGTTAATAGTGAATATTATGTGTTGATAGTATTGAACCCCTGCTATGTGCTTAAGTTGTATGCTGCATGATTATGATTATAACTTGTGATGAATTAAACCAAAGCTGAGAAGTATTGAATTCCAAATCTTGAATTGGAAACGGAACCACTAATTCAACTTGATTATATTATAATAGAGAGAGGATTGATGCCTTAGGAATGAAGAAGGGTGATAAAATTATATACTGAGCTGTGATGAGCGGTGGCTGGCCTAGTGACAAAAGAAGGACTTGATGAGAAGTAGGGGAGCGGCATGTTGCCACGTTCCGGGGTACCAGGATGAATGAATATGAGATCGGGAGTGTCACGTTCCGACACCAGGATAGGAATAAGGATCGGGTGCCACGTCTGGGTACACGGGTCGATTAGAATGAATATGAGGATCGGAGTGTCAGTTCCGACACCAGGATAGATGATGGACGGGTGCCACGTTCGGTTACCAGGATAGAATATGAGGATCGGAGGGTCACGTTCCGGACACAAGGATAGATTATTGATCGGGTGCACGTTCCGTACCAGGATAGAATGAGGATCGGGATGTGCCACGTTCCGGCACAAGGATAGAAACAGAGGATCGGAGTGTCAAGTACCGGGAAACAAGAGAGAAAGATTAATGAATCTGAAAGATAATGAATAGACTCAATCTAAAACTTAATTCCACAAATAAGTATGGTATTGCGGGCTTGAGTCCTTAATGTGTGAACTCGCGTTTGTGTATTGAGAATTCATGTTCGTTATTTGCTACATGTTGAGTATTGTAGTATTGACAGATTATTGATATATACTGTTCCTATTTTGAGTTGGCAGATGATATCTACTCAGTAGTTGGTTGTATGACCCCCTACTTTCATGTTTTACTCTTTGTTATTTGAGTGTAAGCAGCAAACGTTCAGTCACTTCAACTCAACCAGCATATCTGCCAGTCTTCACTTTATCGGAAATTCAGGGTGAGCTAAGGCGTCTAGCTGACTGGGTCGCTTCTCAAGTCTTGATGCCTTGAACTTCGCTATGGACTAGATTTTTAGTTTTATTTTGTTATTAGACATTCCTAGTTAAGTAATTTGAGATAGATGTTCTGTGATGATTGAATTCCAGATTTGGGGATAATAATAATAGTATTGAATTGTTTTATTAAGGGTTCAGTCTTCAGCATATTTTTGTGAAGATCTTGAAATGTTAAGGTTTAGATGGGTTGGTGCGCTAACAAAGAAGGTAAAATGTGGGTGCCAGTCGCGTCCTGAGTTGGGTCGTGACAAACTTGGTATCAGAGATAGGTTCATTGGTCTATCACACAAGAACAGGTCTATAGAGTCTAAGGAACCGGTAGGGGGACGCCTTACTTTTCCTTGAGAGGCTATAAGATTTAGGGAAAATTTCACTTTTTCATTCTTCGTTGTGCTATACTGAGTTCCAATTGGTATCGGGCGATAACGATGGTATCTGACCATCTTCACTCTATTTGCAGATGGTAGCACTAGAGACAACGACCGCACCAGCCAGCAACAACGGAACGACAAGAAACGATGAGCCAGCCACGGGGCCTGTAGACGAGGAGAGCAACGGCAAGAGGCCATGGGAGAGGTCGTGGGAGGACGATCATCTAGAGGGAAGAGGACAAGACCTGGCCCATCTGATACTTAGGGCGGTGACTCCTCACCGACCGAGGAGGTGATAAGAGAGGGGGAGGAGGGGAGAATGAACAAAGGGACAGAATGAGGAAATGCCACCCAACCTACCCAAGAGATGATCACCAAGTACTTGCTATCTTAGTGGGTTATCCGTCATGGTAAGGCACCTCCAGTGGTTTTCGACACCAAAACCCCCGGTTTCAGAGGTACGACATGCGGCTACGATGCTCCGACGCATGGATGATTCATTGGGAATAGGAACATTTCCACGTTGGATACTGGGCCTATTATGACAAATGATCAGCATGAAACTTTTCAGTAAGTTCTTGAATTGAAAACCTCCAGTATTTAAGGGCGAGCAGAATCAGAGGATGCCTACGATTTTGCTTGAGTGTATGAGCTAATACACAGATGGGTTATAGTAGAACGGTTTTTGTGTTTTTGCGTGAGTTCGTGAGATATCAGTTCAAGGAACGCCCAAAAACCAAACCAAAAATGTGGGTGCACGGTACATGTTGAGTGTCAACCACAGAGGAAACACCTATGACTTGGGAATCATTTCTAACGGTTTATGGAGAAGTATATCCCACGGACTTGAGAGATAGCAAAAGGGACGAGGTTCCTTGAAGTCTAGAGAAAGGGCGGATAAAGTTAACGCGTATGAGGCTAAATTTCGAGCACTATAAATTTTTTTTTGAACGGCCACCCAACTTTGTTCAGTCCACAAGACGGATTAGCCGTTTTGAAGGGGTGAGGTCAGAGTTGCGGATTTCAGCCTACAGATAGGCGGCTACGGCCACATCTTCAAAGAGGTGGTAGTAGACTTTGTGATAGAGGTGGAAGGAGTGACCCAGACGACTTCACCACGACATCGACATCGAAAAAGGGTTCGAAGGGGAGGCGAGTGTTAATGGTTCTAACTCTAGAGGACAGAGCTCCGGAGGTACTCAAGTCGAACAAATGAAGTCTTCACTACAGACTGTAGTTGGGGGGGTCCACCTCAGAACGGTCAACACTACTCCGAGAGGACTATGCAGAACCCCGAGAGTGTATGGATGTGGGGAGGTTGGACACATCAAGAGGTATTGTCCAACCAGAGTTACGAACCCCACTAGCCTAGAGGGTAGAGGTGGTCATTTGGTTAAGGGCCCGCTTTTCTGGAGGACGTGGTGGTCGAGGGTAATGGTGGTAATCACAACGGCAGCGGTATGGGCAAAATGGCAAGCACTACTACGCAACGGGTAGGGGCAATTGGACGACAAACGATAGGGCCAATTGTACGCTTTTCCTGGGAGATCTGAAGCGGAGGCGTCTGATGCTGTTATCACAGGTAATCTTTGGTTTCGTGATTGTGGCATCTTATTATTTGACCCGCTCCACGTTTTCATAGTTCTTACATCATGTGCTTAATGGTCTAAAATTGCATTGTGAATTACATGACATGCCTATCGTGTTCTACACCGGTGGGTGGTCTCGTGTAGTGAAAAGGTAAATCAGGTCTTGTTTGGTGAACTTGTGGGGAGAAACACTAGCAACACTCATGTAAGATTTTGTTATTTAAATGTGACTTGTGAATTCTGGGTATGACTGTTTCTACCAAATTTGCGATCTGGATTGTAATGCTAAAACGGTGACGTTAGCCAGAGCTGGGACAGATCCGTTAGTGTGGAGGGTGACTACATTCAATCCGATGCGTATCATCTCCTTTCTTCGGGCTTAAAGAACATGGTTAGTAAAGGTGTTTAGCCTTTCTTGGCCCAATCTCAAGGGATGACACTACCCAAGTACCTTTCAATTATTTAGTCGGTTCGGTACTTATAGTCCACGAGTTTTGCAAAGTATTCCCTGCAGATCTTCCGGGTAAGCCCCCAGACAGGGATATTGACTTCGTAAGATCTTGAACAGGGACAACACGCCCATTTCTATACCCCCGTATAGAATGGCTCCCGCGGAGTAAGAGAGTAAAGGACTCAAACTAAGAGTGTGTTGAGCAAGGGCTTCATTAGACCAAGGCATCTCCTTGGGGTGCTCCGGTTTTGTTTGTGAAAGAAAGGAAGGATGGGAGTTTTCGAATGTGCATAGACTACCGAAAGTTGAACAAGGTGGGTAACTATAAGAAAAGTATCATCTTCCTCTCACCTTGATGACTTATTCGATCAATTACAAGGTGTTGGTATTCTCGAGATTGACTTGAGATCTGGGATCATCAATGAAAATACGGGCAACGGGATGTGCCAAAGAGGCTTTCGAACGAGGTGTGGACATTACAATTTGTGGTGAGTGCTGTCTTTGGTCTACGAACGCCCTGCTGCGTTGATGAGCTTGATTGAACGGGATACGGGATATTTTAGCCGTATTGGGACCTCTTTGTGATCGTATTATAGATGATATTACTGGTATATTCTAAAAGTAAGAAGGAAACATGAGGGCGCATTGAGAAATGGTATGGAAACGTTGAGGGAGAAAAAAGCTTATGCCAAAGTCTCTAGTTGCGAGTTTTGGATAGATGCAGTTGTCCTTATTGGGGCAAGTGGTTTCGAAGGGATGGGGGGTGATGGTGGATCCGTCTAAGATCGAAGTAGGAAGAAAGAATTGGGTAAGACCTACTAATGTCAGAAATAAGGAGCTTCGTTGGGTTTAGCTAGCTACTACGCGATTTCGTCAAGGACATTCTCTTCATTGCTTCCCAATTGACGAAACGGACTAAGAGAATGTTCCATTTGTATGGTCAGATGAATGTGAGGAAGCATTCAGAAGCTTAGACTTTGTTGACTACCGCACATATCCTAACTGCGGTAGAGGGTAAGAACTTCATTGTTTTTTGATGCATCAATTCGGGTTGGGGTTGCAGTGTAATTGCAGAGAGAATGATTGCTTATGCATCCAGACAATTAGAACGTGCATGAACGTAACTATCAAAACCCATGACTTGGAATGGCCGCGGGGAACGGTAGTGTTGCATTGAAAGCCAATTGGAGACAATATTTATATGGGGTTGAAGTGTTTGAGGTCTATACGGCATCATCGTAGTCTACAGTATGTCTCACTCAGAGAGATTTGATCTGAACAGAGAGAGTGGATGGAACTACTGAAGGACTACGACAGCACTCGTTTGTATCATCCGGGGAGGCGAATGTTTCTCGTTTGGCAGATGCCTTGAGTAGAAAGGGGGAAGCATGGGAAGTCTAGCTCATGGCACGCCTCTAGACGGCCCATTGGCTAGAGAGGTTCAGACTCTGGCTAACAACTTGATGAGGTTTTGGAAATAAATGAGAAGGGGGAGGATGTGGCTAGTGTGGATGTCAAGATCTCTTTTCTTGACAAGATTACGGGAAAACAGTTTTTGGATGATGAGAAACTAAGGCGAATCGAGATAAAGTGTTGCGAGGAGAGGCTAAAGAAGCAACAATCACGGGAAGGTGTGTTTGAGATAAGGAAGGGGATGTGTACCCGCATTGATGATTTGATCAAACACTATTCTGGGCAGAGTTATAGTTCAAGGTATTCTTATACATCCGGGGCAACCAAGATGTATCGCGACCTTAAAACAACACTTTTGGTGGGAGTAGAATGAAGCCGAATTATTGTTGACTTTATTGCCAAGTGTCCAAAACTGTCCAACAAGTGAAATATGAACACAAAAAGCCCGGAGAGAGAGGAACACTTCAAAGAATGCCCATTCCGGAATGGGAGAGTGGAGAGAATTGCAATGGACTTTGTGGTCTGGTCTTCCAAAAGACATGGGGCAAGTTCGACTCCATTGGGTGGTGATTGTGGACAGATTAACTAGTTTGCTCATTTCATTCCGGTGGTAAGGTGACTTCCAATGCAGAGAAGTTAGCCAAAATCTAAATTCTCAGAAATCGTGCGATTGCATGGGTTCACTAATCCATTTAATCAGTTAGAGGGTACGCAGTTTATTCTAAGAGTTTGCGAAAACATTGCATGCCATAATTGGGTACAGGTTGGACCTTAGTACCGCGTTCCATCCCAGGACCGAGGTAGTCTGAAGCGAACGATTCAAGTGTGGGAGAATTTGCTTCGCGCGGCTGATAGAGTTTGTGGCCATGGGATAGTTTTTACCTTTGGAACAGAAGTTTCGGACAATAATAGATACCACTCAGTTTATTGATCTGGCGCGCCTTTGAAGCATTGTATGGGAGGAGGTGTGATATCCATTGGTTGGTTTTGATGCATTCGAGGTTAGACCCTTGGGTACCGAGTCTCGAGGGATTCGGTAGAAAAGGTGATGAAGGGTATTAAGGAAAATTTCTGCGGCGCAAAGTAGACCAAAAGGAGTATGCAGACCGGGAAGGTAGATACTTGGAGTTCATGGAGGTGAACAAGTCTTGTTGAAGGTTTCACCCAGGAAAGGGGTGAATGCGGTTGGCAAAAAGAAGGTAAGCTAATTCCAAGGGATATTGGACAATTTAGAGGTACTAAAGCGAATAGGGGAGTGGCTATGAATTAGCCTTGCCCCAAGGGCGTTAGTTGTACGGAGTGAATCCGTATTTACTGTGTCCATGTTGAAAGATACAGGAGATGGAAACTACATTATCCGTTGGGATCAGTGTTGTTGGATGAGAACTTGGACTTATGAAGAGGAACCAGTGCTATATATAGATAGAGAAGTTCGCAAGTGAGATCGAGAGAGATTGGCATCCATCAAAGTTCAATGGAAGAATCGACGGGTGAAGAAGCTACTTGGGCGAAGGAGGCGGATATGCAAGGAAAACACCCATCAACTGTTTACAGATTCAGGGTACCTTTCCCATTGTTTCCTTCTTTTGATCGTTCGGGGAGAACGAGTGGGTAAGGTAAATTGGTATTATTGTAACGACGTCAGTCGTTTTGAGCAAAAGATTTTATTCTGGAAAAACTGGGCAGAGGTGCTTGAAGGACCCCCCCCCCCCCCCCCCCCAATTGGCGTGGGGGCCAAAAAGTACGGAACGTCACGGGAACGACGGGACCGTCGTTGGATGTGTCTTTTCAAAACAATTTAGAAAAAATCTGGAATTGGGGGTAATGAAAATCGACTCTTGAACGTCTGACGGATGGCAGAGACTGGGACGTCGCAGGCGCGACGGCCCGTCACAGGCCATCCATTAAAAACAACGTTCACTGTGGCGCACGTACGGACAGGCAGGACGGACGTCGCAGGCGCGACGGACCGTCACGGGATACGAATCCCATTTAGGGTCGGATTTCTTTACACGTTTTTTAAGGGACGTTTTTGACTATCCTGCTTTAATTATAACGTTAGAGGGTTAATGTTAATAAGTCTAATTACTTGGGGGTTAAAAGAGGTAAACTTTAAGTGAAATAGGGGGTTATTATTGCCATCTTTTATTCTTAATTATATATTAATTAGGTATAAAAGAAAGAGGTTTGAATAAAGGAAAAAATAGAAAGAACAGAAAGAGAGAGAGGGAGAATCGATCAAGAGAGAGAGAAGAGACGAAAGAGGATAGCAGATTGTGAGAAGAGATAGGCTTGTTGTTCAATTCTTCGGGGAGGTAAGGTAGGTTATGGTGTATGTTACGTTATTCGTAGTGAACTCTTAATATTGAATATATGTGTTGATAGTATTGTAAACCCTGCCTATTGCTTAAGTTGTATGCTTGCATGATTATGTTATAAAATTGTGATGAATTAACAAAAGCATGATGAAAGCATTGAATCCCAAATCTTGAAAGAACCTAAATTCACTTGATTATATGATATAGAGAAATGATGATCCTTAGTATTGAAAGAAGGCGTGATAAATTACTAATGAGAATGATGATGCTTTAGTGTAAAAGAGGCTTGAGGAATATTAGGGGATCGGGTGGTAGGGTGCCACGTTACGGTTACAGGGATAGAATGAATATTGAGGATAAGGAGTGTAACGTTCCGACACCAGGAGTAGGAATATGGATCGAGTGCAACGTTCCCGGTACCAGGATAGAATGAATATGAGGGATCGGAGGGAGTGTCACGGTCGACACAGGATTAGAATATGCGATCGGGTTTGCCCAAGTCCGTTCCGGTACCAGGATAGAAATGAGGATCGGAATAGAGGTGGTCACGTTCCGACACCGGATAGATAAATGGATCGGGTGCCCACGTTCGGTACCAGGATAGACTGAGGATCGGAGTGCCACGTTTCCGGCACCAGGATAGAAACAGAGGATCGGAAGTGGCACGTACCGGACACCAAGAGGAAGAAAGATAATGATCTTGAAAGATTACTGAATATACTCAATCTAATGAACTTAATTCCCAAATAAGTATGGTATTGATGCTTGAGTCCTCATTGGTGCCTCGGTTGTAGTTATGATGGAATTATTCCATGTTGTTATTGCTACATGTTGAGTATTGTAGTTGATTACATATATTGCTATAACGGTCCATTTTGAGTTGGAGATGATATCTACTCAGTACGTGTGTTGTACTGAACCCCTATTCATGTTTTCCTCTTGTGATTTGTGAATGACAGCAAACGTTCAGCAACTTCAATCAAAGAGATCTAGCCAGTCTTCACTTTATCGGAAATAAGGGTGAGCTAATGCGTTCTTCTAGCTTGACGGGTCTTCTTCTTCAAGTCTTGCTGCCTTGAACTTCCGGCATATGGACTAGCTTTTAGTTATTTTGTTCTAGACATCCTAGTAAGTAATTTGCGATAGATGTTCTTTGATGATGACTTCCAGATTGTGGGGATAATAATAATAGTATGAAATTGTTTTTATTAAGGAGTTTAAGTCTTCCGCATATTTTCTTTGATATATCTGAAATGTTAGTTGTTAGAGGGTGGTTCGCTCACATAGAAGGGTATATAATGTGGGTGACATCGCGTACGTGATTTGGGTCTGGACACAATAGTAAGAAATTCTATTTTGAAAGTGTAAAATTCTAGGGTTTGCGGTTTTCATATACTTGTTGATATGTGAAATTCTATATTTGAAACTTTATTGGGTTTTTGATACTGTGTTGTTGATATGAATTCTGTTATTTTGTGGACTCTAGGTTTTAGTGTATTAAGTATAAATGGGTTAATACTCTTTGGTAGTCTGGTTTTTTTATATCTAAATGTTGAATGTACTAGGTGAAGATAAAGTAGTGTTTCTTTAAAGAATAACTACGATCTCTTTCTCCTTAATACAAAATTTTGTCAAGAGTAAGAGCTACTATATTAACAAATAGAAATTCAAAATCTTCTTGTCATTGATTTTTTTTTTTTTGTATATAGTAAGGAGGAGAATAATAAGGAATTAATTATTTGGGGTTGTTGGATGGAACAAATGAAGATTACGTTGAAATTCATAGAAGAGGAAGGAAAGTGCTAAAACTCGTGAAGAGCATCAGGATATCATTAGCCGAGATAAGATATAGGAAATTATAATCGAAAGTATTTGAGTGAGTTTGGTTTTCCATCGTTAATACCTGATCTTGACTCCTATAAAAATTCCTCTAACCTAATTCCAATGCACATGTAGGAATTGTATAGGTCACTATAAAATTACTTGAACTTCTCTAATTGTCTGAATAGATCCCTGTCTTATTTGTACTTCATGTTCGAGCTTTTGTGTGCTCTTTTAGATGGAAAGTTGTGGATTGATTTTTAGGTTGAACTTTTTACCCTTTTTTCCTCTTTTTCCTATTTTTGGCTTTATTGCTGCTCGGTTATTGTATATTTTGGTTGATCAATTTTGCAGTAGTAAGTTGAGACTTGGTAAGATATCTCGAATAAAAATTCATACCATGTTATATAAGCTCGACACACAAATGTTGAGTTTTGAGAATATTTGTGATTCATTTTGTGTGGTGTAGATTATGTGAGCCATGTACGAGTAAGATGCCTTTTTGTATAAGGCATTTGAATTTCATTTACAGGTTTGTAAGTTCTGTTGTTAAGGTTAATTGGGCATCTTTATAAAAATTTACCTTAAGAGTCCATAAAAAACAAGGTCTATTTTTTGGGATGAGTTTCACAGTAATAGTGAATATCCTAATGTATTATTAAATAATTGTATTATAGAATAACTTACTTTCAAAATGGTTGATTCCTTGTCAATAAACAACAATTGAACCTTAATTGGATGGATGCTCGCAGAGATTCTTTATTGATGACTAAATCCAAATGCATTGCCAATGATATATATAAATAAGTTTGATGAAACTCAAATCAGCTTTTCACTCAGGACTGAAGTATAAGTATAAGTGATGCATCTCCCTCATCTTCGACATTCAGGTGTTTCTCCGCCAAATAATGCTCATACCAATGCAACGTTTTTGTTTAATTTTTTGTTCGTAAGTTCTAACATAGTAATATGGGTGTTATTTTATGGGTGTTATTTTTGTTTTTAAACTTTAGATGGTTGGTTCTCACCTCATGTTATCATTAAGTACGTTCATATTTATCATCAACCATTAAGAAGCTGTATAATGAACTGTATGATGTCAAATTTAATCATGTTGTGAAAATTTGGGGGAATCAGCTACCGGTTTTGTACTTTATAAAAATATGTCAAACCATATTTTTCTAGTGTTCCTCAAACTTTGGGGAAAGTTATTAGAACAATGTCTTCTTACCATCATTGAATTATTTCAATAAAAACTATGGTGTACGTTTCTTCCCTCTTGTGGTTCAGGTTTCTCGCCATAAAAAGGTCTTATTATTATCTCATAGACCGTTGTTGATGTAAGACAAAGAAGTTGTCCTTACAGCCCAATAGAATTTTATTTAATAATTAGGGAGAAGTGATCTGATGACACAAAATCTCTAGGATATCATGTAAGTTGAATCTACTATTGAAAAAGTAACAACAAAATTCAAGACAATTGCAGGCAAGAGCAAGAGAGGAACCCACCGGAATAGAGGCTGCCTGAAATACATTAGTTTGGGCATCAAATGTTTGCTGTAAGTAAAGAGTTGGTTTCCCTGAAAAAATCATAGTTCTTCCTAAAATATCGCTATAGGTTAAGAATGTATTCCTACACTAATCAATCAGAAAGATCGGTAACAAAAATCACATCTCAAATGTCGTTATATTTAGGAATTTTTTTCTGCTTTATATCTATTATTGCTTTATTTATGTACACTGGTCTCTTTGCTTGTAATCTAAATTCATTTTGCTCTCAGGCTAGGAAAGAAGAAAATTACTAATGCTAAATTTGCTTTAGATTTAAAGTTGTATTGAAAGATCTTCAAAAAGTAAGGCTTGAGCTAAGATAGAGACATAAATTCGCCTTCTTCCCAAGTAGTCTTCCTCTAGTAATGAGACCATAGATATACTAAACTGGATATTAAATCTGTTTTCCCTTGATATTGTTTACTGTATAATTCCATTGGACTATTGCTTTCAAAAGTATGTTCAGCCTGACTCCTACTTTGAAAGATTTGTTTGGGGATAATTTAGAAAAAATAGGAGGACAAAAAGAGTTATTGTTCATGAACCAGTACTAGGATATTCGTGCTAGTGACATACACATGTTTAGATTATATACGTCCACGACCGATACTTTTGCAGGTCCAAGAGTAGTATTAGTCCAATTCTATCAGGTGTTGTGTTATTAAACTGTTTGGATTACTAAAATATAACTATCGGAAGGTATCTTTATGCAGATTTCTATAAGGTGCGATATGGGGGGAACTGAAACCATAGGACAGTGGAATATTTAAAACGACCGAAATTCCATTTACTTGTGCTGGAAATTCTCCTATAACTGCGCACATTACTTATAGGAGCAAAGTCCAGCTTTGTGCTACATTTTCTCATATGGTGAGGAAATGATAAAACTGTCTATAACCTTGCAGTGGTGGTTTATACAAGGTTGTTTCTCATCCCCCGTCGATGAAAATACCCATTTCTGAGGAAAAATGTTATGAATTTATAGCTACTCCAACTCACTGCGGGTACTTACCCTCGTTGAGCAGCAAAATCATGTTTACAGGTTCAACATGAATTTAGTTATTACTATATTGGCTTTTTGTTGATGGCATCATTAATAATATAATGGATGCTGCTTATCTATTTATATGCATAGATGAACACAAAATAGTGTGTTGTTGATTTATTAGTTAAGAGTATATACAATGCCTCTTTTTTCTTCTTTTGTTCTTTTGCATGAGTTTTCTTTTCGGACTTTTTGCCAATCGATTTATATATTAATTAGGTGGTAATAATTAGGGAGTATTGTCATTCATTAAACTAAGGACACTAGACTAAATCATAATGGCTCCCCCAGTACTAGAATTTGATACAGTAATTTGTGACATTTCTCATTTTAATCGTATGACAAACATGAACTTATTATCATTATTTCCTAGTGGTCTTGGAAATGAACAGGAAGTCGTTGGACAGAAACAATGATTGTGAGTGAGCAAATAGTGAACCTGATTAGAAAATAATATACGAAGAGATATAGATGTAATTCCATTAAAAAAACAGCGAATGTTTTTTGTTTTCCGTTGGTGAGATAGCGATCTTGGTTTGGTGTCTTGCCAGCAATAAGACGATGTTAGACACCCATCTTGGAGTGTTCTTGCATCTGAGCCTGTTCGGAAGACAGTGGGCAGTTCCTTGCTTGAATTTAAGCCTCAGTGTTGCCATATCTTAGCCTTTGAATTTTTGATTCTAACTGACTGGATCCTTCTATGTTAATTGAAAAATCAAAATCAACTAGGCCATCCTTTCATGGAAAACCTACCTTTTTTACTGACTGGATAATATATAAACGTTACAAACTGCAAGACCTAATTAATATAGTAGGAGATTGTCTATTGTTGCTTATGTTACTTGGAGGCAAACAAAATGATTCTTCTGTATTTTCAAGGAGGAGGATGTTGTATTGCAAAAATAAATACGCAATACCAAAATTGAGAGGGATGACAGCACATCTCATTGTGCTTGAGGTAATGCACTGTTTCCTAGAGCACAATTTGTTATCCTAAAATAATTTATTCTCTTATAAGCTTTGAATTGGGTGTTTTGATCTGTATGTTGATGGTCACTTTAATTTTGGGACCAACCCTATTTTGTTTTTTTAAATTGACACTTAGCAAATAGGTGAACTGATTGAGTGGGGGAGCCATGCCAATTCTAAGTGTCACTTGTCTATGTTAAAACTAAAACATTTTTCGTTTATTATTATTGGCAGAAAATTGTCACACTATTTTTGTCTTACTACTCCGTATACTCCCTTCTAAATATAAAAAATAGTACCTACTAGCGAATATATTAGTAATCTCTTTATTTTTCCTACTTCTGCTTATGATGTTCTTGCTTCTTATGCAGTTGTAAAGAAAATAAAATACATTTAAACTTCTGAATGTGCAAATCCAGATTAATTGTTTTTTTTGCGAAGCTATTTAATTTTTATTAATTAAATTGAGGCAAAGGTGAAAATAATTGAGTTGTCTGATGAGCTGTTTGATTACCATGTGTTGTAACACACAAATATGCAAACAACTATTGATAAAACATGAGAAAGAGTCAATGTCTATCCCATAAATTAAGTGTTTTCTATTTTGTTACTAGTTGATGTGTAAATGAAACTTTAACCTAGAGAATAGATCTGGAACATGGACGTGAAAATTTTCAAATCTAAACATTTCTTTTTATGATCCTCTATTCTACTAAACGATGTTATGAACCTTGTTTCCAGTGGTATTCAATGGTTTTGAGTTTGAACTACATGAGGTAATTTTTACATGCTGTGTTAACAACAGATGGACTGACACAAATTAAACTTTTGAAGTTTAATTTTTGAGAGCCAACAAGAGAAGACTGCACAAATTGTGGTAAGTCCTTATAATGTGTAAAATTTTTACATTGAAGAAATTGATTTAGATTTAGATGGTGTCTTATATGAATATCTCGATGATGCACTTCAACAATAATTAAAACTTAAATTTTATTTTAAAATGTGCAGGAAAATGCATGGTAATTTAGTTTGAATTTGTCTAGAAGTAAAACTCATCATTGTGGCAAAAGATTGAGAATTTTTTATTGTGTCATATGCGTTTGAATGACACCTTTTGGGTTTTGAAACTTGTTGGATGTTAGATATCTTTAAGCAATAACGTTCTATGCTTGGTTGTACATGAAATATTTTGCTCGAAGTTTATTTAAATCTTGAGCTTCAATTTAATGATTAATTAGTCATTTTTGTTTTTAGGTAACTTGTATGGATTGTGTAAAGATCTTATATATATTGTGCTACATAGGCTTATTAATGTTGAATTTACACTTTGTAAGTGTTGCTCTAGGTAGATAATAGTTACACTTTGAAAGTGTTGCTATAGCTTGGACATACTAAAGTAACACCTTATAAGGTGTTGCAATAGATTGAGATATAAAGTACACTTTATAAATGTTGCAAGAGACCAATAAAAGCAACACTTTTTACGTGGACTAAAAAATTAGATGATAAAGACAACGCGGTCAAAGTGTAGTCTACAAAAAATCAGGTGTTGCTAATGCACGTCTTCAAAGTGTGCCATTTATACCATTGGCTGACTTATAAGTGTGCCAAAGATGCATAATTTAAAAAGTTTGCCTATTGTCAAAAAGTTACGCTTTCTTTTGCGGCATCCCCCTAAAAAGTGTTGTTTAATGTCAAAAAGTGTAGCATTTATCAAAGGCCACCTTTTGTAAGTTTAAGCTACAATACGCGGTGTTGTTGTAGCTGAAAAGGAGTAGTGAAACCTTTAGAAAAAGGCTATTGAAACCATCTATTTTTCTAGTTTACATACTTTGGATAATCCCATAAAAAAAAAAACCCACAAAAAAAAGACATCAAATATAGTCGATGGGGACCTAATGGACATGTGGATATTGTCCATAGATCGATACAGACTCACCAATACTTCATCTTAAAACCTTAGAAACCTATCCATCCTCCATGGCACGTCATGAATTCCAATTCCCTACACTTTAGTAAAAAATAAAAATAAGTGGTTAGTACATTTGATGTACTTAGTATGGAAGCCATGAAAAATCCAAGAAAAAGGCCCACATGTAGTTAAAAACATGCATTAGAATTTCATTAAACATTCATTATACGCAAGAATAACATTTAAGGGACTTAGAAAACATTAAAAAATCACATAAGCCAAATATCACATTTTTAGAAATTTTGAGTGAATCACTTCCCAATAAAGTAAATTAATTAACTCCTTATGTGAAGTCCTTCATTCAAACACCCTTAGATGTCATCTTCTCACTCAATCAGTCCTACCAATTCACTGAACTCACACAATTGAGAGACCTCTCATAAAACCTCTCAGATGTGCTTCAAATACCCTTCAAATCATTACTTATAATTGAGTCAACACAAATAAGAGAAATTAAAATAAGAAAATGATGATTCTCCTACCAAGGGAACTCTAAGTTCACTGAGTTAATTGTGAAGCGACCGCCCATACAATCCCGTACAAACATACTTAAGAGATCCTATAGACTACCTAAGGTTGAATCATTCAAGAGGCTATCAAAAGACTTACTTAAGTAAATCAAAAATATAACGTCCATAGTGACCTCTTATTGATTACCTAATTAATCCTTATGACTACCTAAGGATTAAATCTTGTGCACACAATAAACCAACTTCCCTAACTAGAGTTATTTTAATACATATCTCGGTAACATAAGAAGCGACAATTCCTATGCCCCATTCAAAATCTTAACTAGTCAACCTTTTATTACTCTAGATAAGTTCTACTTCGTTTGACATACTTTCTTAACTTAAGCCCTTACACTCACTAGTTTATTAAGAGACATTCAATACATAAAGTACATTAAAGTTATGGTCTTGAAAAAGACCTAGAGACTCTAATTAAGATCTTCAAAGCCTATTATGCATTGTCTATATAGTGTTCCATACCATCACCTTTACTTCATAGAACTTCTCTAATGCTAGTAAGTATCCCATATGATGAGAATAGGCAATAACCAACATAGACAATGGTAGAAACTCATGGATTCCCGAGTTCTAACCTACTCCGATAAGGGTGTTCTACTTGCCAAGGGTAGAACTAGGACACATGCCATACAACCACATGGTTAAGGAATATGAACGACATGCTTTGTAATGTAGTCTAATCCTTAATTATAACTACTCCCCTTACCATACTCAATCAGCGCTACCGTTCGTTCTCATAGAGTAATTCACTTAAGAGGTTGAAAAGAGCGTTCCATAACAAGTTTATAACCCAATGCGACAAGAACCTCATGATGACTTTACTAAGGTTTGATATGATGCCGTTACAGCCAATAAACCTTGAGTCCATAATTCCTTTACTTGAAGGATACCGTTACAGCTTACGACTTCAACATACATAACCTTAGCACTAGGTTCAAGGATTCCCATAAAGGACTCTCTTAACATCATTTTAGGTCACATGACATTCATCCATAGAAAACTAAGGGACTTTAGCATCCTTAGTCAAAACATCACATAGTCATATTCATACAAACATCAAGTAAGGGACATAAATCAATCAAGACAAGAAACCACATACTTCACCTTAACACATATTATTAGTCATTCTACAAGCACATAGAAACATGCATTATCAACATTCAGTAATCCTACACACTACCATATCATCATCAATATAATTATTATACAATCATATAGTAAAGTAGGAACAACCATGCATCAACCCTAAGACTATACATAAAAGCACATAGTTCTAGATTACATGATTTCCTAACATTCATACAAAGAACAAATACTTTCACATTACTGCACATATGGATAGATATTATCATATTTCACATAATTCAACTAATAAAATCATTATAATACTTAATGTAGTTCTGACAAGGCCATGATAATCATATCGGATAAAGTAACACCGACAAGGCAACATCAATTTCAGATAAAACCGCCACCATAAGTGGACCATACCAATTACAACATAGTTGAAGTATAATTAACAAGAAATAAAATTAATTAGGACAGCATATCCCCACTCCATCTTAGCACTTCGATTCCAATGATAAATCATCCAATTCGATACCATAAGGCCCTTACCCATGGCAATGAACATCAATTCAATACATAAACTATAATACTCAATAAAATCTAAGTAAATTCATTATATACTTATCAATCTATAAACAATTAGATATTAATTGTATAAAATTCTTACATCATTAGAAATCCAAAAGAAATCTACACTAGAATCTATAATCATTAAGTCATAACCAATTCAATAAGGTTAGCATTCAATAGAATTAAAATTATTCATTACTCAATTAATCAAATTGAAACATACTCTACACAATATATACATATTCTATACATGAATCAATAGCCCACAAAAATCTACACAGGAATTTATGAATATCAAAGCATAATCGATTCACCCATATTTTAGTGAAATTTAGAGATTTGAGAAGATTAAGGGTTCCTGGAGTATTTAATTGGAAAACATCAATTTTATCATATATAAATGTTTGGAAACCATTTATTAAAGAATCCAAGAAATAGAGAAGAAATTGGACTTTTCATGTTTTTGAAAACTTTGAAAATCATCTTTTAATTTTGCTCCAATCGAAGAAGAAAATCCATTGAAGACCCATATTCAGGCTCCATCTTCACTTTCAATTAAATCATGGAGGTTTTTGGAGAAACTTTTTATGGGAATATGTTTTGATTTAGGTGTTAGAGTTATAATAAGAGTTTAATGACTTATATGTTCTCGGACGTTTCCATCCAAAATATGTTCGGATCAAAGTTCAAGACCTACCAAATAAGTTTCATCAAAAGTGAACACCTATAACTCGACGAACAAACATATACACACAAGTTCGTCTCAAGGAAAACCTTCCAATCATCATGAACGTTCTTGGATGTTTGACCTCCAAACTTCACGAAAGATGACATACTGCCTATATATACTATAGTAACTTATTTGAGGACTTTATAATTTCATTAATCCCAATTCCACACTTAAAATCATATACAAGGAATATAGGTCACTTATTCTTCAAACGTCTTGGTCATCCCTTTAAGTTTGACTTCCTATGGACCGAAACTCTTAGACCCTGCTTCACACCCACATTATAAATCATTTCAGGAATTTAGACCATAATGAAAACAATGTTAGGCTCTATATTCACCTAAGACATTTTCGGGATCTTACAAAAACCTCCCTCTAGCTTGTCTTCGATGGTGGCTTCCATATAGAGAGAGAAACAAGAGATTTTATTTTTGTGAGTTGTGTTTAGATTAATGAGGGTTGTGTCCTTATAGGGGAAGTTAATTAACTTTGCTAGACTAACTTAAACCCCTAATTAACCTCCTAACCCCTTAAATAATTAAATGAACAAACATTAAAATATGCAGGAGAACTTTGACCCTCACAAAGGAAACCCCTTCGATGGTCCAACTGTAAGTGAAAGGTTAGTCCCCCCGTTCCGTCATAAACAACTGTCATCTTTGATAGAAACTGGTGTAGGCGGAGGCTTCCTCCATTTTTCTAGATATTGGTCGATGGTTTGCAATGACGCCCCGTCAATCCACACACTGACTGTTGCCTGCATCTTGTCTATGCACACTGCCTATGCAGTGTTGACATCAACTTGCAAGGGTCCTCCTCAAGGGACCTTGGTTGGTCATTTGGGAGTATTACACGGACGTTTTGACTAAAAATCATCTTACACACATGTTGTTAATATTCTACCTATTTTCATGGAGTTCCGTCTTCTAATAGCTAGCCAAATAGGCTAAGGCACGCTAGTACCTCTTTTAACTTGTTTTGCGAACGTCAATGACGTTCTTTGGAGTTTTGGTTTTTAAACTTCCTAAATGACCCATATTTATTACAATCGGTTTTAAAACCCTGTTTAGACCCCATGACACCTATGTTAGGCTCTAAGACTTGTCCTGCATTTTCAAAGTGTTACGTTGGAATTTTTCTTGAAAATATGACGACATTACTTGTATGGTGTCCATGTTGATGTGTATACCGACCACAAGAGTCTCTAATATGTGATCACCCAAAAGAATTTGAATCTCTTACAGTTAAAGTGGTTTCAATTGTTGAAGGATTACGACATGAGTGTTCTCTATACCCATGACAAGGCCAATGTGGTTGCTGCTTTTCTAGGTTTGTTATCCATGGGCAGTGTGTCTCATGTATATTGAGCCAAGACAGACTCAGTGAAAGATGTTCAAAGGTTGGCTATATTTTGTGTGAGGTTAAAAGATTCTCTAAATAGTCGTTTCATGGTCCATCAAAACTCTGAGTCATCTTTGGTAGTCAAGGTGAAGTCCAAACATCACCTTGATAAATCAATTATCGAGTTGAAGGAATCGGTTCTTATTAATCTTAATGAGTCATTGTCTTTAAGGGGGATTGTGTTTTAGGGTATCAAGAAAGATTGTGTTTTCCCAATGAAGATATGTTAAGGTATGGGTTCTACAAATATGTACCAAAAACACAGGGAACAATTTTTGTTGGAAGGTTTGAAGAAGGACACATTGGAATTTGTTGCTACATGTCAGATTTCAAAGTAAGTAAAAGATGAACATAAAAAGAGCGGTGTCTTACTACAAGAGATCAATGTTCTTACTTTAAAGTGGGAAGACATCAATATGTATTTTGTAGTAGGTTTGCCTCACACTCAAAGGAAATATGAATCTATCTTGGTGATTGTGGAAGGTTGAAAAAGTCCGCTCATTATATTCCTTCAAGTCTACTTAATCGACTGAAGATTATGCAAGGATATTAATAGACGAGATTGTATGTCGTAGTATAATTCCTTTATCCATCATATCTGATATGCGTACAACTTTTCATCCCCAAATAGATGGTCAAGCGAAGCGTACTATTCAAACCCTTGAACATATGCTTCGGGCTTGTATTATAGAATTCAAGAGAAATTGGGATAATCATTTTCCTTTTGTGGTGTTTTCTTACAGTTATAGTTTTCATTCATCCATATTTGTGGCTCCTTATGAAGCTTTGTATGGTATGAGGTGTAGGTCTCCTTATTGATAGTTTTAAGTGTGTTAGCATTTACTTCTTGGTATCGAGTTGATTTATAATACTTTGGATAAACTTTATATTATAAGGAATCACTTGCAAATGTACTATAGTTTGCAAATGACTTATGCCTATCATAGGAGAAATAATTTACAATTTTAGGAAGGTGATAAGGTGTACTTGAAAATTCCGCCTATGAAAAGGGTGGTTGGATTTGGCAAGAAAGGGAAGTTGAGTCCTTGTTATGTGGTCCCCTATAAAATCTTTCAAAGAGTCGGTATGATTGCCTATGAATTGAAACTTCCTAGTAAAAAGATCTTCGGTTCATCCGATATTTCATGTTTCTATGCTTAAAAAGTTTATTGGTGATCCCAAATCTATTCTTCCTATTGAGCGTCTTAGTGATGTTGTTGCTTGGGCTACTAGTTTTTAGAATATTCCTCTCTTTAATAGAGCTTTTTATGTTATTCAAGAATAAATGTTCCTAAGGATTGGATAATTTAAAATTTTGAAAATCAAAGAATAATTCTAGAGCCTAAGATAATTTTTAATACGGTCTAGAAACTATTTTAAGGTCCATTATAATTTTATAAGTTCTTTAAGGAAACAAAAACGTCCATGATGTCTTGTAACTAGTTCAAGGAGTTACTAGCCTTAGCCTATTTGACTAGCTTTTAGAAGTTGAAAAATGACTAAAAATTATGAAAGGGTGTATAACATGTGTTTAAGGTTATCGAAACGTCTGGGTACGACTCACGGAGGACCAACAAAGGGCCATTGAGGAGGACCCTTGCGAAAGTGGGCAAAAAATGTCAAAAGATAGTGTCACCAACTAATGCCACAAATGGGCGTTGGTGAATCGACGGGGTGTCCAATGGCTAATTATCAAAATCTCATCAGATTTTATTTTGGAAATTCAATGAATAAAACCATGGATGAGCAGCACGGAGGCCACACTGCCCGTCGACTGACATACGACCCGTCAGTTAGGATTTCATAGGTTAGGCCTGTGTTTGGTTGTGTTGTTATATGTAATTAATTTAATTATTTCATACTTTAGTTAGTTATTAAAAGTTAAGCAGGGTTTAATTAAGTTAATTAAGGACCTCTATATCAATACTTAACATAAATTAGACTAACCTAAGTTCATAATTCGCAAACCGAAAATTCTTTTTGTTCTCTCTTCTTTATCTCTCTTGTAGAAAACACCATTAAAGACAAAGCTAGGGGAGGGTTTATGGTCTGAAAAGGTTCAATTTCCTCAAAAAATCTTCATCAATTAATAAGGTATGGGATCAATTCACCTTCGAGACCTCATTCCTCAAAGGGTTCGAATAAATTGATATCCAAGGTTGATGTTTCAAGTGGGTTTTAATCCAATATGAATTTGAAGTTATAAATTGATTTTTTATGATTTATTTTGGATATTATGAATACATTCATATGCATTGTAACTCAATTATGATATATCTTAATTGTTTGGTGTAGTTTGAAGAAGATGACCTTTAACCCTTAACCCGAGGTGGTGATATTGATATGAATTGTATTGTATTAGTTCAATTGACTAGGTTATTTGTTGAATAACTAATAGATGATTTTTTATACATATTATGAATGAATTAGGTTTAATTGTAGTTTTTTCATGCTAGTTCTTTATAAGATGATCTAGGTTATGAAGTATTTTGTGAATTGACCTAAGTATATTGTCCTAAGCTATGATCTAGTGTTGATTTATGATGTAGTAATTATTTTAGTCTTTTTATCATGTGAGTTATTGACTTAATAGAATGTATACCCAAATTGAATTAAATTCAGTGTTTGTTCTAAGACCTTGATGATGAAATATGAAGGAGACGTTAACAGTTATTATCCTTATCCCTTACCTCAAATTGTGGCTAATTGTGAATAAGTCATAATGTTGTATTGGAGTATTCCTTGTATGAGGATTAATATAGTGATACGATGTTAAATTGAAATGTCTTGATTATGATTGGGAGGTGTTTGATGAAGATGTAAATGTTTTAAGGAGTGTGAATGATTTACAAATGTGTCTGAGCGGAAATAAGTGTTAAGTGATCTAATGCTCACACAATGATAATGTAAGAAAGGACAATTTACGTTCATTGCAATTTCTTACGATGTAGTACGATAATATAGATGATGTCATTTATGGGTCAGACTCTATGACCAAGAATAGTCTATGATGATTATTAAAGAAATTTCTAAAAGGGACTCTAGCTTAGCACCGAGTGAACTAGACTGACGAGTGTCCTATTCCATATAGAGAAGGTAGAATCACCAATGTACTCTTGATATTTTAGACTATTAATGCATGTAGCATAAAAAGGGTTCCGACTATATCTCCTAGTTCTTTAACTATGTTTCCCCATAGGAATACTAGCTAGTGGATTCACGTAGTTTCTACGTTCATCTTTTGGTACTACCTTGGGAAGTAGTCCACCTTCTTTCGGTGTAGGATTACATTACACCGGATTCCATATTAGCTCATGTAGTATATGTTTGTTAGTAAAAGTTGTTCCCAAAAGGTAAAATGAACTAAAGGATTGAACTCTACATAACACGACCTAATGGGTTTAGCTTAGTCTAGGTACGAGTATAGCACTCTACCTACACATTGCACTAGTATTCCTTGAAGGGAGTCTTAGTAGGATTATTATGTATGAATATGCTTCTAATGCTATGTGAATATGATATGATGAAGAACTTCCAATTGTGATAAGATTATGTTCATTGGTCCCTTATGAATATTTTGTGTTAGTCTATATTGTTTTAAAGCATGATGTTATAGGAATCTTAAAAGTTATGATATGTGATGGGGGATTGTGGTCATAATTTTTTTCCCTTTGTTGATCCTACCCCCCGCTTCTTCTTTCAACATTTTCTATCTTGCTCTCCTTCTTTCTACGTCCCTAATAAACGTCCCTTTTTTTCCACCTTTCCCGGCCACCAACTTCTCCTTTTCATTTTCTCTTTGTTACTTGATTAAGTAAGGTTACGGGGCTTTGCTTACGTCATTGCCACATGTTGTCTTGATAGGGGTTCATGGGTTCATTGTCTTGCTTGATTATGTGAAATGTACTCTTATTCATCTATTGTTATATCTATGACCGTGATGATAGAAGTACTTCAAAATCAGCTACGCATATGAATTTAACTATAGTGATGTTGTTTGTTCGTGTCATATACATGCTAGGACGAAAATTTTAATAGGTCTTATTGGTGGTATGGGTCCTGTTATTGTCCAATAAAGGGTTTAAAATGAAGACGGTATTATACTTTATTTAAGTCTGCTGTCTGAGCACAGAATTTAAAGTAGATGTATAGGTTGTCAACTTAGTCAGTGGTGTACTAACCGTTTCTTCCTTTTCCCCAATATTTTAGGTTCCTGTCGTTGAAGTGCGTAAAAGACTACTTGAAGAATACTTGGATGTCTTGATCATCCAAGGAGGGTAGGTCAACACTTTCAAAGGCTGATACCACTATCTAGCTAATGAAATTGTTATAATTTTAAGAAACTTATGTTTCTTTCCTTTCAATTGAGTAATAAACGTTTGTATGACCTTAATGTAGTCTTATTGAATTAATGTATGGTCTAGGCCCAAATATATATATACTCTTATCATATGTTTATGAGATGAGACAACTATTATGACTATGTTATATTTTCTATATATCTATGTGCAATAAAAGTAGAATACTTAGTAATATTCTTATATGAAGGGCCTGTGTTTACTCTCTCTATATATACTATGTGTCTGTATAGGTCAATATAAACATCCGAGTAGATATAATGAGAAGTTTAAAATTTTCTGCTAAAATTGACCTATGAATGTAATGATGTAAGCTCAGAGGCTAGTCTTATTCATATAAGAGGATGATGACGCCTATTATGTCTAGGGAGTAAACACTAATGTGACACCCCAATTTGGAAAATTCGTCCTCGAATGACACTTAGAACACTTTAATCACAACAAGGACTTCAATAAATTCTTGAGCATCTCACATTATTCATAAAATCATCACATAGAAGTCAATGCACCAAACATACAAGAACACAACTTCAAATCATTAGGGACTCAAAATATATAAGTATGAAAAACCATTATCAACTTACTATTTAATGCATCAAACACATAGGCTCTTATAATGTTCATTGGAGGAACATCCTTATGCTTATCATAGCATGGTCATTACGCTTCATTTTATTCAGAGCTCATCTTGCAACGATCTTTAACTCACGCTTAGGAAATTTAAGCAACACATAAGATAAAGTAGGTACTAATACTTCAATGGACGTAGACCTTAGTTAAATAGGTTGACAAGGGATTCTTATTAGTAAGACCTAGTTCCATGAGTTTAATACTCAATCAAACCATGTTTAGTTGTTTCCATGGATGAATGTCCTTCTCCTCAACACACTTACATATCTCATGAGTTCATACCCAAGCAAGGCATAATGGTAATATTTTATGTAAAAATGAGAATTTCTCAACTCTTAATCATGGCATACTCAAAAACCTTTCCTTCTGAAGTAAAAATGGTAGTTCACACCACACAAATCACAACAATGGGAATCCATTTACAAAAATTATTTTCTATCTCATCAATAGCCTTCACAAACATGCATAAATTTTGAACAATTTCACAATTTATAGGCACATAGAAGAACATTAGCTATTCTTGCCATCACTTTTCGAAGATTGAACCTACAATAATGCTTCAAAAATCATAGAAGTCACATAATTTTCAAGAGACTTATAATTTTTCATTTTCAAGAAATTGAATTTCTCATTATAGGCCTCAATATTAGACATAAAAGATTCACTCCAAACATGCTTCTTAGCCTATCTCATGATGTTAAATGTACAATTAATATTTCAAGATGCACAATCAACATGAGAATACAATGAATTTAATCAAAATTTCTTTTCAAGTACTTCAGAATCATCAAAATATTTTCTATGATAGTGTAACTCAAGACATACCAAATATATAGAGGTCATGCAATTCATTCATCAGTCAAAACTCATGTGATGAACATGATTACTAACAAATTCATTAGTGTAAAGCTCGAGTAAGAAAAGAAGGACATGTTAGAAATATCTATAACGTTACTACTCTTATCACGATGCCCCACATAGGGTAAACCCATTTAAGAGTAACTGAACCCAACCTTAATAGGACATTAACTTAAAATCCTTCGTTTTTATCACTTAAAAGTGATTACCACTTCAGAAGGAATTACACTAAGTCAACATAAGAATACCAAGGTATTCTAACCTTACCATGTTAGGCGAATTATCCCTTAGGTCATAATACCAAACCACATAATGTTTTTATACAATAAAATAGACAATAAGGTCATAGAACATTAGGGGAAGAATTAGCCATATGGCCTCTTTCTTTTCTTTCAACATTAGAGTAAGGTAGCTTCTAGGTAAATCAAACCCACATCATCACCCTGCAAGGACCATAATACTACCCTTATTTCTACGACCGAGACTTTACAAAAGACCCCAATACATGTAAAGAAATATTGAAGGTTCACACATATTAAAAAATGTAACATTCAAACCATTTAAATATATACTTAGGGCAACATGTTTTTAATGGCTAGTCACTACACATTTTAAACTCAAATGATAATATTAGGCTACCATCATGAAAAATCATATACTTCAATACCATTACAAAAGAGACTAATTTTACCCATAAAAACTTATAACATGCTTTATCTATATCATGACACATAATTCTAAACAAAACATGCCATTTCACATAGGTCTCAAGTATATAGCCACAAAGGACATCATATAATCAAAACATACTAAAATTCACCTTCACACATACTCATCAAACCATAAAACAAATATAAACATCAAAACTCACCTTTTCTCCCTCAAATATGGAGATACCACCTTATCCAAGGAATCACATCAAAAAGACAATTGTACAAGAAAACATAAAGAGAGATCTTATAGATTTAAAGTCTATGGAACAGCATGAGAATCATGAAGAAGGGGAACTCTATCGTCCTATATCCTCTTGCTCATTTTATAGATGTTGAGGCATGTTCAATGCAAATCTTGGCAGCTTACTATGTGATTTTTCAAAAATCAACTAAATTGTTGTTTGATAGGAAGTTTTTGTAATGAGGATAGGATTGATGCATTTGACCATGATAATGAATGTAATTAGGAGATTTTCTATTTAGAATATAAAAATGAGAGTATTATGACATGATGAGTTGTAGAATTGTTCTAACTTCTTATTGTGTTGTGAGTCCCTTCATGTTGTGCAAATGCTGTTTCCCAAGAATAGAGGGTAGTACTCTTATATTTGTAGGGTGATTATGTGGGTTTGATTGACCTATAAGTTACCTTAAATTAATGTTGAATGAAAAGAAATAGTCCTTAATACAAAGTCTCATATATTGTTTCCCCTAATTATGTATGACCTTGGTGTCTATTGCATTGTATGAAAACTTTATGTTGTTGAAAGAAATGACCTAACTTGATAATTAGGGATAAATTGCCTATGAGATGAAGTTTAGTATATATTGGTGCTTCTTTGTTAACTTACTGTAAATCCCTTTTAAAATTGTAATCACTTTTTAGTGATAAAAATGAAGGTTGTTTAGTTAAGATCCTCTTGAGGTTGGGATAAGTTACTCTAAACTGGGTTTTATTCTATGTGGGGAATGGTGATTGAGTAGTAAGGTTGTAGATGTTTTCTACCTTTTCCTTCTATTATTATATGAACTTGATCTATTGAATTTTTAGTAAGCTTGTTCATGAATAAGAATTTTGCATAAAATTATGAATTGCATGAAATTTATATGTTGTGTATGTATGGATTGACATCACCTTGAAAATATTATGAATGTTCCGAAGAGTGTGAAAGAAAAATTTTGACAAAATCAATGTTTCTCATTTTCATATGCATCTTGATATGCTAGTTGTGCATTTTACTTCATGAGATAAGTTAAAAAAAATTTTAATAGTCACTTCTGAGGTGTAAAGTTTAGTCTCTTTAAAATTAAATATGTTCCGTCTTATGAAAATTATGTGACTTGTATGTTTTGGGAAGCATAATTGTAGGATCACTCTTGAATAGCTAAAGCATGTTTAGCTTTTTGTTAATGTGTGTTCGTATGAAATGTGTTAAACTTCTCAAAAGATGCTTACATTGAATGCGAGTACTATGTTAGAATTTCAAATTTCGTGAAATTTCTTGTTATTTGTTGTAATGTACTTGGTGTGACTTACAATTTAGACTTCACTGGATAGGAAACATCAGCCTACCTTGGTTTAAAAGTTGAGAGTTTGTAATTATTAGAGGAAATGGACCTTTGTGTTTGCTTAGGTATGAACTCATGATACATGTAAGTGTGTTGAGAACTATCCACCCCATGAGAACAATAGTTAACCCTACCTTCCTTATTTAGGAGAGGTCACCCCCTCAAACACATGATCACTCGGTGCTAAGCTAGAGTCTCTTTTTGAAATATCTTTAAGCCTTTATTATCAATCATAGCCTATTTTAGGTCATAGGGTCTTCCCCTTATACAATCACTGTCACCATAGCTCAATAAGAATTGCATGCATATAAATAGGCTATGATTGATAATAAAGGCTTAAAGACATTTCAAAAAGTAAGTTAAAAATCTTAGAGACATTTCCGTTAGTCCCTAAATAAACAACAAATCCCTTAATTAACTATTTAAAAGTAAGTTAAAAATTTGCATGAAATTGCAGGCCTCATAGACAAGACCACGATAGATGGATCGTTGGTCCATCGACTGCCTGCCCCCCGCTTCCCTGTTGCACATCTATAGTCTTGGTCAGAGACTTTGCAAACAACACCCTCCAAGGATTTGGATAAGTGTTAGTCGACGGATGGCATCGACGCCCTATATATCAACACATGCACTTTCGTCTACCTCTTTTTGGTGCACATTGCCAAGGCAGTAATTGACTCCACATGCAAAGGTCCTCCTCAAAGGACCTTGGATATTATTTGGAGAGTCGTACCCGGATGTTTCGACCATGAATCTAATTAAAAACGTGTTAGACCCCTTCCATCAGTTTTCAACATTCTCCGACTCCTATAATTTAGTCAATTAGGCTAAGACACACTAGTACATCCTTGAACTAGTTTCCGAAGGTCATCGACGTTCTTGGACGTTTAGGTTTCTAGACTTGCAAAATGACTTATATTCATTTAAACGGATCTTAACATGGATTCTAAACCTAGTGAAAATTATGTTGGGCTCTAGAACACGTTTTGGATTTTTGATGTGTTACATTATTCCCCCTCTTACGAACATTCGTCCCTGACACTAGAATCTTTTAAATGAAGGAATAGACTTAGAGTAGCATCCCAGCAAACAACAATACATAACATCAACCATATCTACTACACAAGACTATTTATAATTTCAATTACCACACATAAGGCTCAACAATATATTATGAGATATATCCTTCTCACAACAACCAGAGCTCAACACAACCTTTACGACTAAATTATGTTAAATTTCAACTTAAAAACATGCTATATATCATTTCATAAAGACTCACCATGTCCAAATTCACAACATAGCAAAAACAAGCAAAAGTCCAAAATTTATACAAGTCTAAATGAACAATTACTGTAATTCACCGTAAAACAACAAAAATGCACATTTTGCAAAACATCACTAAAAATCAAGTCAACTTTAATTTTAGTCATTATTTTCATTATTAGTACGAACTAATAACCTTAGTTATTAAATAAAGGAGGGTAAAAGGACTTCATGTAGGCCTCGGCCTCCAATGTTGCACCATCAACTAGGTTATTCTTCTATAACACCTTTACGGAAGCCACCTCTATATTACTCAATTTATTTACTTGCCTATCAAGTATTTGAATTGGTCTTTCTCATAAGAGAGATTATCCATCACACCAAACCCTCAATAGGAAGGTTAAACCCAGGATCAGCAATAAACTTTTTATAAATGGAAACATGGAAAATAGATGAATCGAAGCAAATTCAATAGGAATTTTTAATTCATAGGCCACCTTACCAAACCTTTGCAAGATTTCATAAAGATCCACATAATGATGACTCAACATCCCTTACTTTCTGGATCTAACCACCCCTTTAATAAATGAAATTTTGAAATGCACGTTATGACCTTCTTTGAAAATCCAACTCCCTTCTCCTATGATTGGCATAAGACTGTTGCCGACTATAGGATGTTTGAAACCTATTCCTTATGATATGAACTTTCTCCAATCTCTGATAAATCAAATTAGGACCAAGAAGAGAAGTCTCACCTACATCAAACCATCAAATAGGAGACCTACACCTCCTAACATACAAGGCTTCATAGAGAGACATGGAGATGGTTAAAATAAAACTATTATTAGAAGAGAACTCCACCTAAGGCAAATTCTTATCCCGATATCCCTTAAAACAAATAACACAATCCCTAAGCATATCCCAAAGGTTTGAATATTACGCCCTGCTTCACCATTCGTTTGGAAATGAAAAGCAATAATACACTTAACCTTATACCCAGCCCTTCTTGTAATGGCCTGCAAAATCTAGAAGTGAATCTTGAACCCCGGTCCGATCCGATGGATGATGGAATAATTTGGTGACGCACAATATCATCTATGAAGATCCTAGAATAATCCTTTGCCAAATAAGTAGAATTGATGGGAATAAAAAGAGAGGACTTGTTCAACCCATCCAGAACCTTCCCACTCCATGTAGTAATTTGGATATATTTTAGAAAGCCACCCAAATTTTAATGTTAAGCTTTCACTTTTGGGCAATTTGGACACTTACCAACAAATTTCGCTATGTCTTTCTTCAAACATTCCCACAAAAATAGTTCCCTAAGGTCATGATACATTATTGTCAAACCCGAGTGAATGGAGTAGCATGACAAATGGGCTTCCTCAAGGATCCGGTTACTCAACTCATCTACCTTCAGAACACACGATATTTCTTGGTAACTCAAAAAAAAATCCCCTTAAATGAATGCTTTATTAAGCTTACCAAGGACCGATTCGTTCAACTCCATTAATGACTTATCAACATGTTGTTTTGACTTCACCTCAACGATCAATGATGACTCGGATTTATAATGGACAATGAAACCACCATTTGAAGCATCTACCAACCTCACACCCAACCTAGACAACCTATGAACATTCCTCACTAAGTATATCTTCTCTTCATATATGTGAGATACATTACCCGTAGTCATACGATTTACAGCATCTGCAACAACGTTTTCCTTGCCGAGATAATAGAGGATACTCATGTCTTAATCTTTCATTAATTTTAACCACCTTATTTGTAGTATATTCAACACCATTTTGGTAAGCACTTATTTGATACTCTTATGTCTCATAAACATGGAAACCATACAAGAAAAGCCTCCATATTTTGAAGGCAAATACTATGGCCTCTACCTCCAACTCATGAGTTATATAGTTTCTCTCATGGACCTTAAGTTTCTTAGAAGCATAGGATATCATCTTCCCTTGTTTTATAAGCACACACTCTAAACCCACTAAGGATGCATCACAATACATAAAAAAAAACCCTTTGTACCCTCTGGTAATGATAACAATGGAGTACAAGTAAGACTATATTTCAATATTTGGAATATTCTTTCACATGCGTCTGACCATTCAAATTTCTTATACTTTTGGGTCAATGTTTTCAAGGAAAATGCAATGTATACAAAACCATCCACAAACCTCAGATAATAACCCGCTAAACCCAAGAAATCCCTCATGTTTATTGGAGTCAATGATTTAGACCAATTTTTCACTGCCTCCGTTTCCATAGATCAACCTCAATTCCCTTACTAGAGAATGTATTACAAAGAAATGTCACCACCCTCAACAAAAACTCACATTTACTATACATGGAAAACAATTAATAATCATTATGTACTTGCATTACCAGCCTCAAATGATTCATGTGATCACAATCTTTTTTCGAATATACAAAGTTGTAGTCAATAAAGGCAATGACAAACAAATTTAGGAATTACGAAACACCTTATTCATTATGTCCATAACAAATCGGAGAATTGTGAGACCAAATGACGTTACTATAAACTCATAATGACCATACCTTTCTGAAATGTCGTCTTTGGTATATCATCACCTCTCACTCTATTTGGTGATACCCCGATCTTAAGTCAATCTTAGAAAAGTAGCTTGCCCTTTGGAGTTGATCAAACAAGTTGTCAATATGAGGGAGAGGATTCTTATTTTTAATAGTGACTTTATTTTGGTGGCGATAATCAATACATAATCTGAAGAACCCATCATTCATCTTTAAAAATAAAATCGTAGAATCTCATGGAGAAATGGTAGGTCTAATGAAGCCTTTGTCTAGTAAATCGTTGAGTTTAGCCATCAACACTTTCAATTAAGTCGTAGCCATACCATAAGGAGGAATCTAAAGGGGATTTGTATCTATTAACATGTCGATACAAAAAATAATTTCCCATTATGGAGGAGTTTAGGGTAAATAATTACGAAAGATCTCAAGTAATTCACTTACTACGGGGACTGACTCAATGAGACGAATTTTGTGGTCTAAATTTTGGACTCTTACAAGATGGTATAAACACCCTTTAGAGATCATTTTGTATGCTTTTTAACAAGAGATGATACGACCTCTAGGAATAGAATTTAACTTTTCCAGTCTACAATGGATTCATTTGGAAAGTTAAACTTCACAACCCTTGTTCTACAATCAATAGAGGCCAAGCAAGCATGTAACCAATACATACCCAATATGACATCAAAATCAAGCATATCATGTTCTACTAGTTCAACATAAGAAACTCTATTCAGCAACATTATTATACAATTTTTATACACCCTTTTTGCAACAACCGACTCACCTACAGTAGTAGACACTATAAAAGGTTCATGCAAAATATCGGGTAAAATGTCAAATATTTTACCTAAAAGAGGTGTAACAAATGACAAGGTAGCACCTGGATGAAGTAAGGCATATACATCAATAGATAAGAATTTCAAATTACCAGTCACCACGGCAGGGAAGTCTCTTGCTCACCCCTACAACGGATAGCATAGAAGCTTTTCTTCTTTGGAGCCTCATTTGAACTACTTTCTTGAGCATGACCACTACCCTTTTATTGACCCCTCGCATTAGGAACATCCTTAACCTTGTAACAAAATTTACCACAACTAGAATACGTGTATGTCGCAATGAGGCAATCACCAATTCTTCTTGCACACTTTCCACAAGTTTGATTTTAAGTTTGTAAAATAGTGCCTTTTCACTTCATAGGTTTAGGGTTATACACACAATCACCACTAGACATAGGAACATTAATGGAACTTTATTAGAAACCAGCTTCTTATATCTAGGATTTTCTTGGGTCTAAAGCCTATTCTTTGAAAATCCACCAATAAATGATCTTGCCTTCTTAGAATCTCTACTCTTCCAATTAGCCCTTTCTTCCTCAACATTTTGCCTATGCACCATAAGACAAGAAATTTTCTTGTTGTCTTGTAGATTATCTAAATGATACTCCCCTTACAAATCATCTGACATCCCTCTTTAGAAAGTAGCTCATTTAATCTCTAGGATAGGAAACCAAAGAAGTAGAATATTTTAAAATTATAGTGAATTTCAATGAGTATTCATGGACACTCATACCTCCTTGGCGAAGGTTAATGAATCTAATACTTTAGCTTCCCACTTCTCCCTAGGAGAGAACCGACCAAAAAAAGCCTTCTTAAAAATATATCCCAAGTCACGGTATCACCAGTTCACGGCCTATTATCCTCCCATTGGACATACCATGCTTGATACACAACCTTCAGTTGATAAGTGCTAACTCGGCCTTCTCACTAGTAGAAACCCCATAAAAAGATTATCTTTTACACTTCATCTATGAATTTTAGGGGGTCTACTTAAACCTTAGACTCGTTCAAAGCAAGAGGATTCATCCGAGTGAAATCCCTTAGATGGGAGGTCATGGTAGAAACTTGTTGATAAGCTCAGGGTACAACCTCTCGATTATATTGTGTTTTCATGCCTTAGATTTGAGCATTGGCGACTTGTGCTTGGATAGTAATTGATTGGTCCGTTTGCAAGAGAGCGGCCCTTATGTTTTCATCCATGAAAGGATGAGGATCAACCAAGGCTTGGTCATCATTCATATCCTCCTCAAGAGGAGGAACTTCGTAACTATGGGGAGGAGCTCTCCATTGGCAATATCTTCTTCAAGTATTCGTGCCGCAGTCCTTCGAGTATTCATTACCGAATGAGGTCGGGTATAAACTTGGAGACGAGGAGGAGGAGCAATGATGGGAAAGAGTAGAAAGGGGCGAGGGAGAGAGACGGATAGAATTATCGAAAGGAGAGTAGGTCGGAAGGGAAAAGCATCGATAAGGAAACTGGCGGCGATGAGCGGGCTGGTCGGGGGGACAAGGGGGTGGCGTTATGGCTAGTGTGCACACTAACGGTGGGGGGCGGAAGTGAGACACGAAGCACGTCAGATGAGCGTGTAGAGCGATACCGGGGGGAAAGATGGAGCATTTTAGTTTAGGTGTTGAAGGAGAAAAAAAATCTCCTCCCGCCTCCGCTGTGCCCTTCGTCTTCCCCCTCACTGCCTACCTTACGCGCTTTTTAAATGGAAAGATATTTTATTTACAAAGAAGTGACAATTTCCTAAGAATCAAATAGATTCTTATTCATAAGCGTGGCGTACTACACAATTATAAGTAGGAACCTACATAGACGTGTTTGAGAGAGACATTAACCCAAATATATTCAACCTCATGATCTGATATCATGTTTTTCACATATGCGTTTACCCCTTAGACAAAAATGATGATGTCGTGCTCTTTGAGGACTAAGACTATCTTTCTATCTTACATCATTACATTCATAGATGAAAACACAGAAAATTTAAGAGTTTTGATTACTTCTACTTGTATGTTTACATATACCTCTAAATACACATGACATATATATATCAAATATACATACACCCTTCGAATAGGAAGATTACATAGCGTTCTACTTTTATTGCACATAAGTATATAAAATAAAACATAGACATAATAGTAAAAATAGTCGTCTCATCTCATAACCTTCTACTAAGACTATAAGAACTTAGGCATAACCCATACATTAAATTAAGAATGCCTCACATGGGATATAAAAAATATCAAACTAAATTGAAAGAAAGAACATAATTGTCTTACACTCAAAACAACTCCATAAGCAAGAAAGTGGCATCACCCTCGGATATTGAGGACCTACCCTACTTGGATGATAAAGAGATCCAAGCCTTCTTCAATGTCATATCTAAAATTCCTTCAATGAGCGAAAGCTAAATATTGGAGAAAAGTAAGTAATTGGGTTAGTACACCACTTATACTAAGTATGTGACCATATGCACACACATATGAAAACACTCTAACAAAAGAGGGACATTTCATAATGTATGCACTTTTCATTTAAAACCTTTATGAACCTTGAACAAGACCATACCAACCAATAATTGTCACGACCAAAACTAGCCGCGAAAGGCAACCCACACTTATCTCTACTTGTGCTCGAACCAACCCAATCTAAACCCAAACATTTCAACCAATAATAAACAGAACATAATGCGGAGACTTATACTCACTACTCACAATCGATTAAATACTTCTAAAACTCAAACTTATTATTCCCAAAATCGGAAGTCATCACCACAAGAACATTCTATCCTCAAATTACTATCGGAAGAGTAATCTAGGAATCTAAAATAAGTACAAATGGTCCCTGTTCCGACTTCAGGACACAAGGCATGAATTAAAGAGAGAAGTCGCAGTCCGAGCTAGGACAAGAGCTCCCCTGAAAACTGAATGATGAAGACTGGCAAGAGTTGAGGACGAGGTGAAGACGATGGCGCGTTTGCGGCACTCCACACAAATAACAACTAAGAAATTACAAGTAGATGTCAGTACAAGGCAACAAATAACGAGTAGTATCTCGCCACTCAAAATAGAAAAGCATAATATATCAATAATAACATAAATGACTACCATACTCAACAGATACAACAACAGTTACCATCAACCATTGGCCACAACCCCAAGCATTGACATTTATGAGGACTCAAAGCCTCCACACCATACTCAATAAGGACTTAGGTTCTTCAAACCTGAGTACTTAGCAATAATTCAAGTTCATTCTCTTTACTAGCCTGGTGTCGGAACGTCACACCACCGATCCCCTACTCTCCTGTGTTGGAACGTGACACTTATCTACGATTCCCCTACTATCCTTTGTCGGAACGTGACACTCCGATCCCCTCTATCCCTGGTGTCGGAACGTGACACTCTGATCCCCCTAATACTACATCTCGGTTTCTGACACCCGAATCCCTAATCCATTAATTTTCTAGTTCATCAGACACTCTTTTATGACAAACAATCATCATTACAAAGATGTTTTAAGGTTTAAGATTCAACAACAAGGGCCTCATCATGCCTAATTCTCACAGTTACATAATCACATCATCAACACACAAGTAAGCAGATAGAAGACTTACAAACTTCCAAATACATATAATCTCGCTATTTTTGTTTACTACGAATTGCTAAACCCAAACGTCCCTACACCGAAGAATAGTGATCAAGCAATCACTTCTACATGCGTTGCTTTCCTCTTCGTTACTACTACTCTCTTACTCCTCTCCTCCTCGTTCGTTCCTCCGTCTTCTCTTTGTTCTTTCTATTTTTCTTTATTCAAACTCTTTATTCTTTTAACCTATACCAACCACCCGTAATTACCATAATAATTAAGTATAAAAGATGTAAAAATTAACCCCCTATTTATTTCAAAGTTATCCTCCTTTTAACCAACACCCCCCAAAAAAGTAATTGAATATGTAACATTAAAGCAACTAACTTTATAATCATAAGAAGGCATATTCCAAACAACCCCTCAAAAACTTTAACAGAAATCCGACCCAGTCAGGTTACGCCGCCTGTGACGGTCCTGTAATGACTGCGACGGTCTATCCTGTAAGTTGTCACAGAGTCAATACTCAATTACATTACCTCTCTGTGATGGTCCACGTACCTACGACGGGCCGTGCTGCTCTCCGTCATAAGTTCAAGAGTTGTTCTCAGTAGCAAAAATTTCCATGAAGTCTAGTGGTTTTGGACGGAACCCCTTTACGGTCCGTAGTTCCATGACAGTCCGTGTGGGATCCTTCGACCCCAGACAACTATACTCGAAATAAACTCTATTGATCAAACGACTAAATAGGTCGTTACAATAGATACAATTTACCTATTCGTTCGTCCTCGAACGAGCACGGAAGAAACAATGGCGAGAAAGATTACCCTGAGTCTGTAAAAGATGTGGATATTTTCTCTTGCATATCGCCTCCTTCTCCCGGAGGACAATTTCACGGGCCGCTTCTTCATTGAACCTTTATGGCTGAAATCTCCTTGACCTCAACTTGCGGACTTCTCATCTAAAATTTTGCAACATGATCTCCTCATAAGAAAATCTCATCAAGAATAACTGAATCACAACGAAGGATGTAGTTTCCATCCCCATGGTATCTTTCAACATAGACAACATGAAAGACCGGGTGCACTCCTGACCGTTCCTGGGGCAAGTCCTATTCATAAGCTTACCTTCCCCCACACTTTCAGACTTCAAATGAACCAATGACCTGGACTATCTAACCTCGCTTAAAAACCGCATCACACCCCCTTGCATGGGCGAAACCTTCATCACAGACTTGCTCACCCTCCATAAACTCCAATCTCGAACCTTTCGATCTGCATATGCTTTCGTTTCTGTCCTACTTTGAGCGGCTAGAAGATTTTCCTGAATGCATTTCACTTTAGCTAACGACTGCCCTCAGAAGGTCATACCTCCCCAGTCTAACCTCAAATGCATCAAACCACCCATGGGAGACCTATAGATTCCTCCCATACATGCCTAAATGGGGCCATATCAATAACTAATGATACTATTTTTGTATGTCTCCATTGCTTTATGCAAACCTCTGCAGGGCCAACTCCAAATCATGGGTCGGATAAGTAGACGTTCAATGCACCTTTTAAATTTGCCTCGAATCATAGATTATACATTCTCTCTTTGCATTAGCACTACAACACACCCAACCATAACCACCAATAGGATCCATCCCAAAAACAATGAACTTCTTACCTCCACTGGCAGGTAAATGTGCAGTATCAACAAGGTCTTGACTTTCTGAAAAGCTTTCTTCACACTCGTCGACCAATAAATGGAACATTCTACTTGGTCAAGTTTTCAATTGGGAAGCAACAGAGAAATCCCTTGTCAAATCGACGGTAGTAGCTCCTAAACCACAAAAGCCTCCTTACCTCTATAATTTTTAGGTCTTACCCAACTCCTCACTACATCCTTCAATCTTAGAAGGATCCGCCCATCACTCCATCCTTGAAACCACATGCCCAAGAAGGACACTGAATATAGCCACAACACAACTTGAGAATTTGGCAATAAGTTTTTCTCCCTCAACATTTCCTCTAATACAATTGTCAAGTGCCCTTATGTTCTTTCTTGATCTTCGAGTATACAACCAGTATATCATCCATGAATCAGATGACACAAGATATCCAGAACCAGTGGACTAAAGAATTCCCATTCATCAACTCATGAATGCTCGGGGCATTCGTAAGCCCAAAATACATAACTAAGAACTCATAATGCCCATACTTTGGTCCGAAAGGAAGTCTTGGGCACATTCCGGCCCTTATTTCATTGATGATAACCATATCTCAAATCAGATTTTTGAGAAGGTAACAAGAACTGTACTGATCGACAAATCATCAATGCGAGGAAGAGATACTTTTCTTAATTGTTCCTTGTTCAGTTGCCTGTAGTCTATGCACATCCTAAACTCCATCCTTCGTCTTCACACCAACAAAATAGGGCACCCCAAGGGGAAGCACATGGCTAATGAAGCTTGCTACAACTCTTCAGTTGGGTCTTTACCTACCTCTCTTACTCAGCGATAGCATTCTATAAGGGGGTATGGAAAATGGGGGAGAGTACCCGTCTCAGATCATACGAAATCAATCATCTCTAATCCGGTTGCATAAAATGAGGTCTGCAGTAAACACAATCCAACACTCAGCAACTATCGAAACAACTCAATTTCAGGAAGGGTAACTTGGGTAGTTATCATCCCTGAGTGTGCAAAAGAAAGCTAAAACCCTTACTAACCTGTCTCTTAGCAAAAGAAAGGAGATAATAGGAAATGGAGTGTAGGGTAATCACCCTCCATACTAAAGGATCTTTTCATTCTTGGCCAACGTTAACAATTTTAGCATTACAAATCTAAATTTGCAAAAATTTGGAGACATCCAAGTCATACTCAGATTACAATCGAAGTCAACCATTTCTAGATAACCAGTCTACATGAGTATTGCTTCCCCACAAAATTACAAGACAGACCTATACACCTTTGTCAACTCTCATAGACCTCACCTCACCCACCGAGTATAGACACGAATAGGCAAATGTCAAAGCAATTCAACAATGTAAATTAAGACCAGTTAGCTAATGAGGAGATGACCTGAATTAAATGTTGTAGATCCAGGATCAAATAATTACAGAATAATGCAATCACAACCAAAAATTCCCCTGTATAACAGCCTCAGATGTCTCTATCAGACCTCCCAGGAGCTTAACAATGGTCCCCGATCACCCCGTCTTTCTCGTTTCCCCTACCAGGTTTGCTGCAGTCGCTCCGGCTGCCCCGCCACCCCGTTGGTTTGTTACCACCATTACCTTGAACCAACGCGTCCTCCAGATGGCGCTTCTCTCCCATGACCACCTCTAACCTCACTAGTGGGGGGCTGTACTCTGTTTTGTGACAAAACCTCCTAATATGTTCCAGTCCGCTCACATCCATAAAACTCTTTGGATAGCATTGATCTTTGAGAACGACGGAGTCTGGGGATAACCCCTACTCAGGGAAGTGTTTGGACAAGGTCTGCGTGACCCCCCTACGCCTGCAGTGAAGACTTATAATGGGTGGGTCGGGCTGGTTATCACCCTCCCTAACTCTTCTCTGGAGTAAGACCCACCAAAATCACCTCCCTTACGAAACTTCTTAGGTGTCGATGCCATGGTGAAGTCGTCTTGCTTAAACTCCCTCTACTTCTATCACAAATCGACACCATCCTGAAAGGATTTTTGCTGCAGTGCTATACCTGTAAAAGCTGAATCCTACAAATTTGACCTCAATCCTTCAAAACGGCGAATCCGCTCTTGTGGACTTAAGCAAAACTGGGTTGGCATACCTTGATAATGAACTAAACTTAGCTCATACAGTAACCGACATCATGCCCGTGCTCTAGGCCTCGGAACTTATCCCTCTCTAGCCCTGAATGTCCGGGTTATAACTTCTCCTATAAAAAAGCTAGAGATGATGCCCAAGTCATGGGTTTTTCTTCTTTGTTCGGTTCACTCAACATACGATCGCCAACCACTTTTGGCATTTCCCTGGAAACTGATAGGTTACAAACTCAACACCGATCGTTCCACTATTTCCCCATCTATGTTGATACACTTGTCATTATAGGTCCTGTAGTCAATCGAGGAAATTTTGCCTATTTTCTAATGAGGCATTCAATGCGGGGACAAACAGCAGCGGCATGTTATTACTCCCGGAACCTGAAGTGCTGGTGACAGAAAACAATGGGGTGTCGGACTTGCTCAGAACCCGCTAAGATAAGCAAGAACCGATTAATAATCATCTTGGGGTATCTGGGGTGGTATTCCCAGTCTGGCACTTTTTCATTGTCCCCTTCCGTCACCTCTTCTTAATACTTCCTAGTCGGTGGAGGATTAACCCGCCCTGTACCACCAGCTTGCCCAGGTGCTTGTCCTCTTCCTCTAAGGAACTCCTCCTCGACCCACCTTACCAGCGGCCTCGTGTCCACTGCTCCTCTCGGCAACACCTCAGTGGCTGTTTTCCGACGCATCTTGTCTTGGCCGGTGTTTGTGTTGCGCAGTTGTTGTCTAGTTCAACCATCAGCGAAATAGAGTGAGATGGTTCAGAGATACCAATTTGGTATCACCATAGTACCATTGGATCCAAGTAATAGCACAAAATGAAAGAATGGAATGTTTTCCTAAAGTCTAGTAGCTCTCAAAGAAAAGTAAAGGCTTCCCCCCTACCTTCCCACAAGACTGTACTATACTCTTCTGTTGATGAGCCCCCAAAAACCTAATTCTCTGATACCATGTTTGTCTGACCCCAAAAGACCGCGAGGGCACCCACACTTATCCTACTATTTGATTGAACAACCATCTACACCCAACATTTCATTGAATAAACAGACATAAATGCGTAAGACTAAACTCATACTGAACATCGATTAATACTTCTAAAACTCAAACTTACTATTCCCAAATCTCGAAGTCATCACCAAAGAACATTCTATCCTCAAATACTAAATCTAAGAGAATCAGGAAGCTAAAATAAGTAAACAAATTTCCATGTCCGACTTCAAGACAAATCAAGTATGAATGAGAGAGAAGTCCAGTCCAAGCTAGGACAATATCTCACCACACCCCGAAATCTGGACATGATGAAGACTGGCTAGAGTTGAGGACTATTGAAGACGGCGGTTTACTGCACTCCACCAAATAACAAGAGAAAATTTACAAGTAGGGTCAGTACAGCAGGCACAGTACTGTATTAGGTTATCATCCGGCCAACTCAAAATAGAAGCAATATATACATAATACATAAAATCACTACCATACTCAACAGATGATAACAACACGTACCATAACCATTGGCCACAACCCAAGCACATTTATGAGACTCAGCCGCCACACCATACTCACTTAGGAATTAGTTTCGTCAAACCTGAGTAATTTGCTCATTCAAGATTCATTCTCGTGTACTATACGGTGTCGGACGTGACACTCGATCCCCTACTGTCCTGGTGTCGAACGTTAACCCTCTGATCCCTAATCCTGGGTCGAACGTGACCTCTGATCCCCTACTATCCTGGTGAGGAACCGTGCACTCTCCGATCCCTACTACTACGTGTCGGTCGTGACACTCGAGTTTCCTCTAATCTCATTAAATTTTCAAGTTCAACAACCTTCCTTTATCACAATACATCAACCATTACAAAAGAGGTTTTAAGGTTTAAAGATTTAACAGCCTCATCATCTAATTCCTCACAATTACATAATCACAACATCATGCAAGCACACACACAATTCAGCATATAAAGACTTTACAAATTTACCAAATAACATATCATCCCTATTAGTGTTTCTACGGAATTGCATAAACTACCATAACTACCTCCACTGAAGAATCGTGATCAAGCAATCACTTCTCCAATGCTTTGCTTTCCGCTCGTTTCTCCTCTCCTTCATTCGTTCTCGCCCCTCTTCCCTAGTTCTTTCTATTTGTCCTTATTCAAACTCTTTTTCTTGACCTAATTACCATAAATTAAGTACAAAAGATGGTAAAATTTAACCCACCTAGTTATTTCAAAGTTACTCCATTACCCCCAAGTACTTAATTATAACATAAATCACTAACTGTATAATCATAGCAGGAATAGTCCAAAACACCCCTTAAACTCTTAACAGAAATCCGACTCCAAGTCAGGGTTACTCCGCCTTTGACGGTCTGTATGACTGCGACGGTCCGTCCTCAAGTCGTCCACAAGTTCAGAATACTCCACTTACATTAAGACTCTGTGCGGTCCGTCGACCTACGCCGGTCAGTGCTGTCTTTCCATCAAATTCAAGATTTGTTCTCAGTACCCAAATTTCAAGAGTCTAAGTGTTTTGGAACGAGACCCGCTTGACGGTTCGTCGTGGTATCCGTTGACCCAGACAACTATTACTAGAAATAAACTCTACTGCTCAAAACGACTAAACAGGTCGTTACAATAGATACCAATGTACATCAAAACAACTACAACATCATGTCTAGTCAAGTCAATCACACATATCATATAACTAGAGAATTATTCAGGTAACTCTATTATCAATTCATATGAACACTAAGCATGTATAAGAGTATATGTTATTATAAACTAAGCAAGTAATCCCTTAAACCCCTACAGTCAACAATAGCATGACCAATTAAATATTCCCCATAACCTTGTCATCAATACCAACCAAAATAAGACTCATCTACTTCACATAATATGGCTTCTAAGTGTACATGTCATCCTACTTTAACAATAAAACCCAACACATATTCATATGTGAACTAATCAACATGTAGTGTCAACAATGTGCAAGTTCATCATAATCATAATCATACTTAAGAACATCCTCCTAAGGCTCCTCTCAAAGCTAACTAGTTCAATACTTAGGTAGAGTCACATACCCCTACCTAGACTATGCTAGACCCCTTATATTATCGTAGTTATAGTTCTATTCTTTAGTTCATTTTACCTTTTCCAAACATTTTACCCTAACCGATATAGACCTCATAAGATAATATGGTATCCGGTGTTGTAAAACCTTACCCTGAAGGAAGGTGGTATATCGGCAAAGGTAAAACCAAACATAAATGTAGCTTTCTAGGTGGACCCACATGCTAAAATTCCTATGGTGGAAAAAAACTGTATGGATCTTTGAGAAGTCTTTGAGAAATCATTGTACACCATATTTAGTCATGAGGGTGTCCGTCCCGTGACAACCGTAGTGAGCCATATCTTCCATATGTAGGAAAGTATCACCCCCTCACATACAATATCACTATGTGCTATGGGAGAGTCTTTTTTTAAAAAATATTTTTAAAAAGCCTGGATATAAATCCTATTTTTATTTAGGTCATATGGTCTACCTTTATTAAGAAAAACAACAAAACAACATTCAAAAAAAAATTCCAGAGTTGAATAAGAATTGCATGAGTATTAATCCTTTCATTACAATTCATATATGTATGGTTAGCAAATTAAAATCTTCATATAATGATAAGGAACATTGGTAAATAATTCACCATCCTTATAACATTTACATTATAAGATAACACATCACAAATAATGATAAGGCTCATTGGTAAACTATCGCAGATTTGTGGAAGGCTTTTCCACTATTGTTGTTCTATTGAAAGCTCTGACGAATAAGAAGGTGAAGTTCCAAGTTTTCAAAGAACGACTAACTTCAGCCCTAGTTGTGACGTTGCGGAGGAATGGAGCAAGATCTGTGATGCTTCTCGGGAAGGTTTGGGATGTGTTCTGATGCAATATGGCAAGGTTATTGCATATGCATTAAGAAAATTGAAAATTGATGAGAAAAACTACCCTTCTAATGATTTTAAGTTAGTTGTTGTGGTGTTGGCATTAAAAGTTTGGACACATTATTTTTATGGTATACATGTTGATGTATATACTGACCATAAAAGTCTTCAGTATGTTTTTACACAGAGGGAGTTGAACCTTATCAAAGGAAATGAATAGAAACTTCTCAAAGATTATGATATGAGTGTTTATTATAACTGGGTAAGTCTAATGTAGTGTCCGATGCGTTGAGTCAATTGATCATGGGAAGCCTGTCTCATATTGACGAACAGAAGAAGGAGTTGGTTAAAGAGGTACACCAATTGGCTAGATTGGGCGAACGACTACAGAGCACCTGTGGTGTTTATTTTCGGTCTCTCAATTTTCCAAAATAATCATTTGTTTTGTAGCATGTTAAAAAAGAAGCCGATCACTTCTCGCCTTGAGTTACACCGTTGGAGTTGAAAGACTCGGGTTTGAGTAAGTTGAAAGAAACATTTTCCCTAGGACGAGATCGTTTACTCAGGTACAAAAACAGATTTTTTTTACCCAATCATGATGATTTAAGATCTACTATTATGGTAGAAGCTACTGGTTTATGGTATTCTATTCATACATATTCTACGAAGATGTACTATGATCTTGAAGAGGTCTATTGGCGGGAAGTCATGAATAGAGTTATCTCTAAATTTGTGGAGGACTGTCCGATTTGACAATAAGTTAAGACTTAAAACCTTAATCCTAGGGTTTCACCCAAAAAATATGATTAAAACATTGAAGTAGGAGGCTATCAATATGGATTTCGTGGTTCGTCTACCAAAGACTAGGAAACTACATGTTTCCATTTGTGTTATTGGTGACACAATTACCAAATCCTCTCACTTCATACCTGCGAAGTCTATTCACAAGGTTAAACATTATGCCAAGATTTATTTTTATTAGATAGTAAGATGGCTTGGGATTCCGCTGTCTATCATCTCGGATTGGGGAGCCCAATTTACTTCTCAATCAAAGAGATCTTTCAAAAATGGCTTGGGTACACGGGTGAAGCTTAGAACTGCTCTTCATCCACAGACGGATGGACAAGAAGAGCGTACCATCCAGAACCTTGAAAACATGTTGAGAGCATGTGTTTTTAACTTCATGGGGAGTTTGGATGATCACTTGTCACTGATAGAGATCTTTTACAATAATAGCTACCATTCAAGTGTTGGGATGGCATGTTTCAAAGATGTATATGACAAAAGATATAGGTCTCCGATTGGGGGTTTGAGGTAGGAGAATCTGCAATCCTTGGACCTGAGATTGTAGATGAGGCTATGTAGAAGTTAAGAATGATTAGAGATAGATTGGTTACTGTGTACAGTCATCAAAAATCATATGCCGACAACATAAAAAGAGCTTTAGAATTTGAGGTGGGTGATAAAGTCTACTTGAAGATATCACCGATAAAAAAGAGGTGATGAGGTTTTGTAGGAAAGGTAAGTTGAGTCTGAGGTATAGAGGTCCATATGAGGTCTTCTAGCAAGTACGAAATGTTGCCTACAAGTTGAAGTGACATGAATATTTTGCTTCTGTTCATCCAATGTTTCACGTTTCAATGTTTAATAAGTACATTTCCAGCATCCATCCTTCTTGTTAAGGGGTCAGGAGTTGATGAGAACCTTTCTTATGAAGAGGTCCTAATAAAAATTTAACATCGTCAAGTGAAGTGACTGAGGAAAAAGGATGTTGCCACCGTGAAATTCCTATGGCAGAATCACCTTGTTGAGGGAGCAACATGGGAGGGCGAGGCTGATATGAGATCCCGCTATCCTTATTTGTTCAGTTCATGATGTTATATATTCTTCTCCTGAACTTATGATTTATGTTGAAGAACCTCTGAATTCTAGGTGTTGCAGTCAACTTTGTAATATAGGTCGCTAATCGTATGTTTTATAATAACACAATATGATGCAAAATGAAGTTATTTTTGCAATTTATGTTGATGTTTTTGTGTAGCATAGTCATGTATTCTGTATAACGTGATTTGTAATGTCCATTAAGTTAAGTGTGATTGAGAAGGAAATTCCTCAATGTCAAATATGAAGCCTTAGATAAGCTTGAACAGTATGCACCACCCAAATAAGTGTGAATCAAATGTTCACAACGAAGAAGCATTTAATTATGATGAAGTAACTTTAGAAAATCACCCTCCTTGATTAAATGAGGTGTAGTCTCATTCGGGGAAGAATGTTCCTGAAAGGGAGGATAATGTAACAACCCAAAAATTACTATGCTAAGTATGACCTATGCGTACCTCGAATGTATAGGTTAGACCGGGTTCACACGACTTGATACGCGTGGAACCAGACACTTGGACCTATGCACCATCCAAGACAACCATCTTTGTGAGTTGCTTCAGTAAGACAGGGTTGGGTGTAGCCATGATAGGGCTTCGAATGCTAGGATTCACCCGGGTGAGTCTTGATCGGACATAGAGGGTTTGTCCTAGGTCTTAAGGGTTGTAGAGGTAAAACGGTAACTACGGGGCTAGGGGCGGTATGGTAATTACCCTATGATGATATTCAATTTATTAAATTAGATTTTTTTATTAGTAAAAATGGGTCCATGCTTGGTAGTCAAACCCGAGTTTGATCGAATCTCTTCACTCGGGTTCAGGCTGAGTTGGAGGTACAAAAAAGGGGCGACTTAAGTTATTTAAATTAGACAAAAATAAGAAGGGGTATTATAGTAACTTAATATGTGGATTATAATCTGATTTTATCACTTAAATTGAGTTGGAAAAGTCAAAAATAAACACCAATGGAAAGAGGCACACAACTCCCACTAGGAGTGTACTCAATGTGCACTCCTAATTCATTATCTCTTCATAATACATTTTTCAGATATACTTTGTCATTCAAAAACAGAAAAATCAACATACATTTCGACAGAGTTCTCGACTTCATCCATCAAAAATGAACACAAAAGTTGTATTCCTAAGTCCTTTAAGAAATAACGTAAAGAACTTAACTTGTGAACAAGAATCAAGGTTCTGAAGAGAGGTTTGTGCGTGGGTTAGGAAATGAGATTGTGGATGGTTGTCAATGTTTAAAAAGGTATGTTTTTTCTTCTCTCTTAGTCCATTTCCTAAATGTCGCGTAAGGCTCAGTTCAATTCCAATCTAAAAACTAAGTTGTACCCCTTGCGTTCCCCTGTTAGTAGATCGTATGAACGATTTACGCATGCGTTGGTATGACTTCTGGTAGATGATATTATAAATGATTGTGATTGTGTGCAATGTGTGTTCTCTGACTTATTATATTGTTTTTATGTACATCTTAATTTTGAAGGTTACATGTTCTCAACTATGTTGTTTTTCTCGTGATTATGTTGTTACGGATTAATCAAAGAAAATGTAAGTATGAAATAGTGTTATGTGTTTAACAAGCAAGAAGAAATCGTGATGTTCATGAATAAGAAAATGACATTATGGTCCCTTAATAATATATTAGGCCGCCGATTCTTTGGAGTCTAAAACTCTCGACCATGGTCTCAATTACACAATCTAACTTTGATGTTAATTCCACAGGGACTAAATATTAATGTAAGGCCCTAATGAACCCAAATAATTCTCTATAAAAACAGAGGAAATCGTTGCACAACAAAGGTTAATACATAGAAAATCGTGAGTTACTGTGGTTATGAACTTGGTTTAAAGTGTCATGCTTTAGAACTTAAGAGGTGCAATGGGTAGATGGACATTATTTTAGAATGAATTATTGTTTAAAATTTCATGTAAAACTCTCAGCTAAATGTCTAGGTTAAGTTAAAGGAATAAACTAATGCCCTATACTGATTGACTAAGTCTCTGTTAACTACATGTAAAAAATAGATAATGCCATTGAAGGTAGAACCCGAGACCTCTACTTCCTAACACTAAGAGAAGAGGCCTTTAATTAAAAGAAAAAAAAATGGTGTGAAAGGGGAATCGAACCTGGATCCAAGGCCAAATGTGTGGGATACATAAGTCTCACAGATAATAAAAAATTAAATGCTTCACAACGAATTCGAACACGGGAACTCTTGACTGAAATTCGTAGACATATAAATCATCAAAATAATTAAACAACACGTAGACAACTAGGAATCTAACTCGGGTCCCCTTTTGCTCAATGTACAAGATGAATAAGTCTTTCCCAATATACACTTAAATAATCCTTAAACACTTAACTAGAGATGAGTAAATCTAAAGGGGTACTACCATCAATGTAAAGTACACTAACGACCATGAGCACGACATATGATGTAAATTAAGTAAAAGACGAAAAATGACCATTCAAGTAATGAGGTGAGTAACTATGTTAAACTATGATGATAATGAAAATGGAGACAACATAATAAGAGTCTTATATGAATGGTGACACAAGTCTCGACAAAGCCTAAGTAAAGGTTACTAAAAGTACTCACCTAAGAGAGTGTTGAATATTTAAGAGACATGTCCCAATCTCATTCAATATGTAAGTGTAAGGAAAATTTAAACTTAATACGTAAAAAAGCGATGAGAAATCATCTAATGACCTATGACTACCTCATGCTAAGAAACAAGCATCGATGACGTATGGGTGTCCCTAAATCTTCTTTCAGGAAGGGCGTAGGTTCACATAACTCACATGACATGATACTTTCCTCCAAGGTGGGATTGGGTATACCTAATCCTCCTAGTCTTTAAAATATGTTTCCAACATAGGGAAACTAGCAAAGTTTGAACCCCAAAAGCTTGTATGTTTTTTGTTTCACTTTGGTCAGTGACTCCACCTCTATTCGGTGTGGGGAAGATAATCGATTTCATGATTCTCACATGATCTGTCAGTTAAGGTTATATTTCCTCAAAGTATTAAAGAAAATGAAATGAACTATATGTTAGTTGTTTGTGCAAGACAATCAAGAGGTTAAACCGGATTGAAGTAATAACATAAGGTCATTCTTGATCATTGCTATTGATGATCCCAATGAGAGTCTTAAACATCATCCTAGGTATAGATTGTGTTCACCTAAACCTGTGAATGGATGAAATAAATAATTTAGAGTTCAAGTTAACGAATAAAGGAAGCTTTGTGTTTGATAAAAGAGAACCTCAGGTTGAGATCAGATATATTGGTCCCTTACTTGAGATGTCTAAATACTACGTCCATGCTTCCAAGGTCTCATGGATATGAAATGTGTAGTTTATGAAAAATTAAATGTATATTATGTTAACCTATGTGTGTATGATGTGTGATGTATTCATGGTATGACCTACCTATTATAAAATAATAGAAGTCAAGAGACTTGACCTTCTAAGAAAGCTCATTGATTAGGAAGAGACATACTTGTTCATGCATTACCGTTATGCGTTGCTGCATGTACCCATGATTAATACAAGTGTGTACTAATTCCATACAATATAACTTTTTTATTTGTGTAGGTAAGAGGGCAGGTTGAAGACTGCTGCAACAGTTTGGACTTCAGTATTCTCCCAAACCATTTGGTAGGTCCTCTTGATTTTGAGGATGCTACAATTTGGTCTATCCTTAGTTTTACACATAACTAGTGGATTTCCCTAGCGTTTCATTTGTATTTTCATTTCAAATCTTTCTAATAAGCTCGAGTTCGGTAAACTATTTGTGATATATTCATTTTCTATTTCCAATTCTTTCCTATAATAGACGTTGAGATTAGTATATGATGCAATTAAGTATTAACTATATGAAGTCTATGTAAACTTCACACATATAAAAGGTTTTAAATTCTCCGCACTAATTAACAATATGAATGTGAAGAATGCAAAAAGAGGCTTATCTGCGACCTTTTAGTGGTCAATGACGCCGGCTGTGATTCGGATTCGACAATTCGGGTTGTCAATATGATACCCAAGAGTTTATAGATACGGTGTATAACATATTTCATACTATGGGAGTGACTTATAGGGAGAAAGCATAGTTGGCATTGTATCAATTTAAAATGATTTTTCAAGTGTGGTAGACACAATGGAAAGGCAATAATCTAGTTAAGTTAGGTCCTATAAAGCTTGAGGAATTTAAGGAAGTTTTTGTTAGAATGTACTTTTTCCGTTAGAGGAGGGAGGTTAAGGTAGAGGAGTTTATCAATCTGAAGCAAGGCAATGTGAGTATTGAGGAATACTTTTTGAAGTTCTCTATGTTTTCTAATTATGATCCATCCCTAGTGTGTAGACCTATGGATTAGATGAGTATATTTATGATGGGTGTCACTGATCTAGTGAATGATGAATTTCGTACGGCCTGCTGCATTAAGATATGACCCTAGCTAGACTCATGGTGTATTAACAATCGATTGAGGAATCTAAACTTTGTAGGATTATTAGAAACATTAAGAGGAGTGGTTCATGTGATCAAAATCAACTTAGGTTCAAAAAGAGTTGTCAAGCTGAATATGAACCTAGGGGTGCTATGGTAAATTTTAGAAGGAGGTGGTTCTCAAAATTGAAAGCCTACATGTGTCACTTGTGGAAAGAGGCACTAAGGCATGTGTCTAGCCGGTACTTGTTGCAGCATCGTTTGTGGAAGGATTATCATAATGTAAGAGATTTTCCTACTATTGAGTATAGAGGAATATATTGTAAGCAAGTTTTTCCTAATCTTCGAACCGATGATGCTGATAATAAGGGGATTTTCTATGCACTCCGGACTAGAGGATCAAAGCCTGAAGAGGATGAGGATGATTATGGTGATTCCTTGTTGAAATTTAATTTCATTGATTCCTTTGATTGTGCATTTTATGAAGTTATGATAATGTTTTAAGATGTCCTTATAAGATTTTATCTCGCATATTTGTATCTTTCAATCATGATTTTCCTAAAAGTTGCATTTTTGAAAAATTTGCCTAATTCACCGTAAAGGTTCTTGCTCCCTGTAGCATTTTACAAACATTGACTAATTCATTATTTTATCTAAAGTCTTTCAATGTGGTTATAACTTATGTATTTGAGCATGATATTTAGTATAAATTGAGGTTTTTCTATTTTGAATGAGGATGTGACCTTTACGGCATAATAAGTAGTAAAATTTATTGTAGTTTCTTGTTGTGTCGATGATTTCCTAGATCATTGATTTGTATAATGTTTTATATGTTATGGTCATGAGTTATTTAGATGAATTTCTAATGTTGGAAGTGTTCGGAGAGATGGCAAGTGTCATTCAAGGATGAATATTGTCCAAATGGGAGAGAATGTAATACATCAAAATTGACTTAGTTAAACCTAGACCCTACCATTTTTTCCATTAAGGTATAAGTTCGTAAGTTTGTCTATAATGTATTATCGAGGGAGTGGTTAGGGTATTAGGTTATTTGGTAGTCACCTATGTGCGTCATGTGTGTTTATGTGACTATATGTGTGTATCATAAGTTTATGAGGTCCTGATATGAGTTATTATAGTGTTTATAGGCAGAGTGTCAAGTTTCATGATGTTTTGAGGTATAATGTCCAAGAAAGTCCATGACGTTAGAAAGGTTTGCCTTGAAACGAACTTGTGTGACTTGGCATGTTTCCTTGAGTTTTACGTGTTCATTTTTTTAAAAATTTATGTGGGAGGTCCTAAAATAGTATACAATCATATTTAGGTTAGTTAAAGCAGATCAAACATCCCCAAGGACCATCAAAGGTTCCTTGAGGAAGGACCCGTGTTGGTGGCCAATATATCCCAACGCAGTCCCACCAACTGATTGTAAACGATGGACAGTGGCCTGGTCGATCCCACGTAGGTCGTGGAGTCAATGGGTAAATATCCTAGGGATCTTAAGCTCCCATTTTAAAGTCCCACTTCTAAACGACTATGAACAGCACGGGTCGTCGATTGAACGATGCCCAGTAGGGGCTCCCTTTCGTTTGGGTCTGCAATTCGTGCACAACTTCACTGTAAATGCAAGGCTCAATTGGTAAATTCACCACACATACAAATAAGTCTTTGGGTGGTTCTTTAAGAATCATTTGGGTATTTTGAACATGTTTATAATCCTTTACCACTTATAAGACTTCATTCTTAAAAATCAAAATCCTAAATCCCATAGAAATTCTCTAGAACTCCACTAGAGAAAAAACTCAAGGAAGGTCTTGAATTAGAGATTTGAGTGATGATTCTTCAAATAATTTGTCGATTAATAATCATGTAACACCATAAAATGAACTAAGGTTAACTAGAGACTCCTGGTTGTTTCTTGAGTTATTTTTATGTTAAAATGAGTTACATTAGTGTTCATAAGCAGTGTGTGAAGTTTGGTTAAGTTTGTAGGTCAAACTTCCATGACGTTTGAATGGTGTGCCATAGAAAATACTCGTGTCTTGATATGTTTGAGTTAGTTTTACATGTCCATTTTGCTTGAATTTTGTGTTATATGTTGGTAAGACCTATATGACTTTGTTTTCAGGTTTATCATTTTGGTACGACTCTATCTAGGATCCAAGAGGGACCCTAGAAGAGGACCCTAACTCCTAGACAAAAACTGCAGAAAATAGTGTCCATCGACGAGCCAGTCGACGAACAATAGACTAGGCAACGACTCGTCAACCATGTCCGTCATATGTACAAGAAGGAATTAAGGTTTGAGAGTTTCATTCCAAAACTACTATCTCTCATAAATGTGAGGTCGACGCATCGGTAGTATGTTGTTGAGAAGCGTCGATCGGGGGCCTCCAAAAGTTGTCTCTCTTGCTGCAAGCTTGCGGTGTTTTGTGTAAATTCACCCAATGAATTTTAGGACCCTAGGATGACATTTTTAGGATTTTTATGTTATATTGGTTTAGTTTAAAGTCCTAGACCCATACAAGACCCCTCACTTCAAATATTCAACTCCCTCTCTAAAGAAAAATCTCTTAAAGGAACCATTGGAGCTAAAACTCAAAAAAGGAAAAAAGGGCGGGTTCGGACGTGCTTATTCAGCAAAAATTACTGGGTTGTCTTGAATTTGATGCATTGTATCCATCCTTTGACCCTTTTCCATTCAAGGAGTCATTTCCAAATAATTTCTAAAAGGCTTTGCAAACTTTACTTTCTTCTATCTTTGATTTTAAGCATAGGTCTTCTTTTAAAATTCTTTTAATGATTGAAAAATGAGTTTATTATAGTTTGAATGGATGATTTTAATTTCAAAACCCAAATAATCTAATGTTTATGAATATTTCAAACTTTCAGATTAACAAATTAGTTAAATGACCATAGTTGTGTAGGGTATGAACTTTGGTTCTATTGTTTGGTTATTATGATTTAGATACTGCACCAAGGGCCTTATTATGATGAAATATATATATAATTGTTTATAGGTGGTGATGACTTGTTTATATAGTGAGTAGCTTATATTGTATAATTCTTCTTATAAATTTTTATAGGATTGTATGGTAAACCTTCTTGGTGGAGGTATTTAATGGATGAACTTGATTTTATTTAGTATGTATTGTGAGTTTGTATTTTAAGGCCTAACATGTGAAATTAATTTATATTGAAGATGGGTCTTGGATTGTGTTTTGTGAAATTCAAATTGCATGTTTGGCTAATAAAATGACTAAGTGAAGTATGTGATTATAAATTAAATGATTCTTATATGCAAGATACGCTCACAAGTACACATATACATTTAAATTAATACATGAAGCCAAGTTGAGTATATAGAGGAGTTTTGAGGTGAACACTCTTCGTGAGTTGAGATAAGTTGATTAGTAGAAACCTCACTACATCCTAAGAGCTTTATAAGATAGGTCGGAGGATGAATTACCTTATCGAGTTTAGTTGTTGTGTTCACTAGTTATCCTTAACCTATAGTATATAATGTTTAGAATCCGTGGGGGTTATGTCTTGAACCAAAAGGATATGAAGAAGTGGTTCTTACGCTTTGTGAGTTAAGATGTTGTATTCCAATGTACCTCATTATAAGAGTAGTCCTCGCTAGTAGAGAAGGAGTAACTTATTATAAATCACCTTATCCCTTAACTATGCGCACACATAGGTGTAACTATTGCGCAAGCGATGTAAAAGCTCAGAGAATGACCTTACTCTAGACAAGTGAGGATCTCTCATCCTATAGGGGTTATCATCGAGATTCCATGTCTACATATCATGGTCGATTTTGGTTAATCTAGCTCCCCTAAAAGAAATGAAATTTATATGTCTTCTAATAGAGTGTTCTACTAACGGTAGGTACTAGCATGGGATGTTTTTTATCCATTGCACTAGGTATGCATTCTGAAAGGGGAGTCTTGGTGATTCTTATATGAATTGAATCAACTAAGTCTTCTTAAGGAATGTACTACTTAGGGTAGGTGTTTTTATGGGACGCTATCTATCCATTGCACTAAGTAGGACCTTCCGCAAGGGAAGTCGTGGTGCAAAACCTTGTAAAAGAGTGTTCTACTCAGGTTGGTTGGTAATATGTGGCGCTATCTACGCATTGCACTAAGAAGGCATTCATAAAGGGAAGTCTTTGGAAATATGTTGAGTGTTCTTCTAATGTCTAGTTAATGAGTGGGAGCTTATTCTCCCATGATGAGTAAGCCGATAAAGGGTAGTCTTGAGGATATTTAAACTCCCCAAAATGAACTAAGGTGACTAGATCCTCATAAGTGTTTATTGAATTATTTTTAAGTTAAAATTAGTTACTTTAGTGTTCTTAGGCAGTGTTTTATTTTTTGTTAGGTTTGAATGTCAAACGCCCAAGAACGTCCATGACGTTCGGAAGGTGTGTCTTACATAGTGCTTGTATGTTTTGAGGTGTTTGAGTGAGTTATATATGTTTGGTTTGCTTAAAACTTGCATGAGATTTTCCTAATACCTAGAAAACTTACTTTATAGGTTTACCGTCCGGTACGTCCCCACATAGGATCCACAAGGGGCCCTAGATTAAGGGACCAATATATGGACCAAATTGCCAAAGCAGTGACCAAACGACAACCCTAAAGACGGTCCATTGATCCACCAACGGTCCGTCGACCTAGGGAGTTCATTGTACCTTCAATTCAAAATGGACAGGCTCTATTTGGAGATAAGTATCAACCCACGAGACCCAACAAACAGACCGTGTGTGGACAGACAGTCTGTTCGTCCCCAACCGTCGATCGAGCTGTGCAAAAGATGCTGAAAAATCTTCCAAGTCTTGGGGTGTTTGGTAAATTCAGCCCATGTATTTTTTAAACCTATGAAGTCATTTTTAGGTTTATTTAGGTATATTAATTTGTTCTAATCCCTAAGACCTCATTTTAGACCCCTCTTCTTAAAACCCAATACCCTCTCTCTTAGAATTCTCTCTCAAGGTAACATGGAAGCTATAAGTCAAGAAGTGCTAGGAGGGCTGTTGATGGTTCTTATTCATAAAATAAAATTTTGGTATTTCTTCAATGTGAGGTATGGCATCCATAATTAAAGATCCTTCCATTCAAAGATTCATTTCCAAATGATTTCCATAAGGATTTTGAAAATCAAAATTCTTCTATCTTTAATTTTAAGTATGGGTCATCTTGTAGGTGTGTTCAAATGTTCCAAATGTTTTATTCATGTATGAATTTATGATTTTCTTGTTATAAACATAATGAACTTATGTTTATTCATATTTCAACTTTGAGCAGGGGAAATGGGTTATATGAGAATTTTTAGGTAAGGTATGAACTTTGGTTTTCATGTGTGAATATGTTTATTTAGATACATCCATAGGAATCTTAATTTGATGAAATGTTGATAACATGATTATAGGTTATTATGGCTTTGTTAAATGGCAAGTTGCTTACAATGTATAGTTTTCATTATAATTATTCTTGAGTTGTATGGTCCACCTTCTTAGTTGCGGTGTTTACTTGATGAATTTGATGTTATTTAGAATGTATTGTGAATGTGGTTTAGAAGGTCTAAGAGATGAAATGGATTAACATTGAAGATGAGTCTTGTGTTATGTTTTGTGTAGTTTTATAGCATGATTTAATTATATTATGTCTTAATGATGTACATTAATATGTGAAGTATATAGGGTGTGTGAATTCATGAATGAAGTTACAATGCATGTGTAAAAGTTAATAAGAATGAAATGACGTTTATGTTCAAGGTGTGCTCACATGTACACACACTCTCACACTTGAAAAATGTATGATGCTAAGTTTAGAAAAGGGGAGTATTAGGGTTGACACTCTACGTTAGATGATATGATGTGTCTAGTAGAAACCCCATTATTCCTAATTACCTTACGAATATAGGTTGCAGAAGAATGACCTTTGTGAGTTGAGATGTGGTGTTCATTAGATATCCTAAACCTATACGTTTGAATGTTGAGAAATCTGTGGGGAGTTATAACCAGCACCGAGAGGATATTAAGTAGAGATGGATTACACTCTGTGTGTTGAGATGTTTTATTTCCAAAGTACCTACTCTTCGTTAGTAGAGAATGAGTTACTTAGTAGCAATCTCCTTATTAGTTAACTATGTGTCCACATAGGTGTAGCTATTGGGAAAGACATGTAAAACCTATTAAGTATGACCTTACTCTAGGCAATTGAGGATCCCTCATCCGATAGGGGTTATTATCTTGATTCCATGTCTATATCTAATGGTCTATGACAGTTAGGCTAATCCCCCACAAAGAATTGATTGAACTAAGTCGTGTGAAAGAATGTACTACTTAGGGTAGGTGGTGGCGTAGGAAGCTCTCTACACATTGCACTAGGTAGAACCTTCCCAAAAAAAAGACTTGGTAACAAACCTTCTAAAAGAATGTACTACTTAGGGTAGGTGGTGGTCTGATATGCTATCTACTCATTTCACTAAGTAGGCATTACGAAAGGGAAGACTTTGGTGGTTTGTTGGGTGACTTTTAATGTCTTGCCATTGATTGAGGGGCTTGTTTCTCCCAAGTTGAGTAAGCCGAAATAATAAGCCTTGAGGGTTTCTTTGGTATGTATTGGAGGAGGCTTATGCATACTTATTTCATATCTTACCTTAGTAAGTCTTAGGATAATTCAAAGGTAGGAAACTCTCAAGGAAAATAAGTTCACTTTCTCTTTTGCTTGTCCTTGGAAGTTGACCCATTTAGTGTAGGATATTTCATTGTAATTGCTCAATTTGAATTTATCGTGAATGATTTAAATGATTAATTGTCAATTTTCAAATGTATTTATTTTAAATTCTTAAGGAGTTCACTTTGAAGGTCAAGTTTGTTTACTGTAATGTCTCTTTTTGGCTTAAAATTATGGGAATTTTTATATAAGTTGTAAATGATGGTTAGTATGATGTTTTGACTTTGTATTCATAAATATTTTAGTTAAATTGCATGAAAAGTTCTTTACTTAAATTTATCATTTATTATATGTTTTTGCATATTTCATACTCTGTACATTTTTTGTACTATCCCTATTTTTTTCTATACTATATAAATATATGTTAGAATCTTTTTATGGTTTGAAGGTTAGAAGGAAGAGCTTGGAAAAATTTCTATCAAGGAAAAGTATGTCCTAATATATTCGAGGGCATAGTCCTTTTATTAGTTTTTATTTAAAGACTTGTTATGTATTTTAGTTTATTTTAGAGGGTCATGTACCTAAGTTAATATGTCGTGTCTATAAGTTTTCTTGTGACGATGAGATTCTCAAAGTATTTATGAAAGATTGTATTTTATTAATTTTTTGTGAAAAGATTAAATTTACGCACTATTTTTCATGACTTATGTGATTAATGAATAGTAAAGGCCTTGTACTAGACCCCAAAGGGTCAAGTACATCTGGTCACGAAATGAGGGTTCTCCCTAACTTCTAGGGGGTACTTTCGGGTCATGAAAATCACTTGGTGTTCATTGAATGAGTCATATGCGCACTTCCTCCATGTCTTACCTTGGTGAGTCTTAGGATAACCTTTGTAGGGAAACTCCTATTGAAATGAGTTCACTTACTCATTAGCAATACCTTGGAAGTTAACTATTTTTTGAGTCCAAATAGGTTCACTATAATGTATAAATTGGTTCACTGTAAAATTTGTATGTTACTATCAAAATGTTTTATTTTGATAAAATCATGGAAATCCTTCTCTTACTGATAAAGGATTTTTCTTATATTGTTTTACTTCTATATTCATTAATGTTTACTTAATAGGAACAAAAATGTGTTTTTATTAAAATACCCCTTTTCCATGTTTTTGCATATGCCATACTTTGAACATTGTTTTTAGTAACCCCATGCTTTTCTATGCTTTATAAGTATAGGTTTTGGAAGCATGGTTTAGGCTAGAATGAAAAGGTTTGGAAAGTTTCTCTCAAGACAATGTTTGTCCTCATATATTCGTTGGCATACTCCTTCTCTTAGTTTTGTTTAATACTAAGACTTATGATGTATTTCTTTTTAATGTAAAGGGTCGTGTCCATAAGATATTAAGTCGTGTCTGATGTTTGGCTTGTGACGATAATATTCTCTAAATATTTATAAAAATCTAGTTTATTATTAAATGTCTTGAAAAGTAATAATTTCTCACTACTTTTCATGCCTTATGTAATGAACAATAGCAAAAGGTCTTGTACTAGACCCCAAAGGGTCATATACACCTTGCCACGTACCGAGGGTTCTCCCTATCTTATAGGGGGTTCTTTCAGGTCGTGATAAAGAAGCCCCACATTCAACGAGTTTTCTAATGCTTTCAAAGATGAGCTTTTCCAATTTTATGATCTATCCATGGGTTCTTCCATTGAAGATTTTAAAGCATTTTATATTGATTGAATCGTTTTTAATTCGATGATTTTAAATCAATTAACATATGAACTCATGTAATTGATGAACCTTAGTTTTTGACTACTATATGGGTTAAGTGATATAGTTCTAGTGCTTATGAATTGAAGTGTAGTTTTTTATGGGCTATTGATATATGTAATAATTGTATTCAACTGATATCTAGGTTGTTATAGATTGATAAATCTATATTGAATCAACCTAGATTCATTGAGTATTAAAGTTGATGTGTTATATTGTTGGTTATTACAATCGGTAAGGGCCTTAGATATCTAGGTTGGTTATAGATCTGATAAATCTATTTATTTGAATCCAACCTCAGATTCTTGAGTTATTAAAGTTGATGTGTTATATTGTTGGTTATTACAATCGGTAAGGGCCTTATGGTATTGAATTGGATTATTTAGATATGGATTGAAGTGTAGACCCTAATTCTATTTATTTTATGTTTATTAGACTTCAATTATGCTAAAATTGTATGGTACACTTATGGTGGCGGTGTTATGTTCTCTACTTGCAAATGATGTGGCCTTGTTGACGTGACTTTATGTATTATGAGGATCATGGCCATGTAGGCACTACTTGAAGTATTATGATAAGTTGTGTAGTTGATTTATGTGAAGTATGATCATATCTATATACGTGTCATGAAGTGAAACTATGTGTTCTTTCATTGATGTTGTTAGCTGATCATGTTAGACTATGACTATGTCTTATGTTTGTAGTCTTAGAGTTCATGCATGATTATTCATAAATTTTCTATATAAGTTTTTGATGGTTATATTGATGATGATATAGTAATGCATAGGATGACATATAGATTAACAAGGTCATTCCTAACAACTTCAAAGAATGATATTCTATATGTGATAAAGTAAAGTATGTTTTGTCTTATTTTGGTAGACTTGTGTCCCTTACTTAATACATGTATGAATGATATGTTAATATGACATATCTTGATTAAGTAAGCTTCGTGCACCCTTGTCACTCATAAATGAATGATATGTTAGGGAATAAATGATGTGTAGAAGGTCATATACGTGGACCTTAAAAATAGTTGTAAGGTTACGGTATGAACATGGAGTCCAGAGTTGTAAATGTATCCTTCATGTAATGAATGATGGACTTGGGGTTTATTGGCGGAAACATCACATCATCCTTAGGAAAGTCATGATGATCTATATGTGTCACCATTGTAAGGTATCCCTAATGTACTTCTTTGGTTGGGTGAATGTGATTCGTTTATGAACTAGATATAGAACCCCTTTGTATGAACCTTTAATGGGAATGCCTCTATGAGAACAAAGTCTAGAACTGAGTGATTATGTCATGGGAAGTAGCGCTACTAAAGAAGGAGAGTAGAGTACATGTAGCTCTACTTGAGAATGAGACTAGAGTACATAAAATCCCATAATATTCCATAACAATGTGCCTACATGGGATGTTTCCTAGTTCTACCCTTGGACAGTAGAACACACTAATCGAAGTAGGATAGAACTCCATATTCCATGCTTAGGTATTGTTGTTTATGTTGGTTATTGCCTATTCACATCATGTGGGATACCTAATAGCATTAGCGAAGTTTTATGAGGTTTAGGTGGTTGTATAGGATGCTATCTAGACATTACACAATTGGCTTAGAAGATGATAGTGAGAGTCCCTAGGTCGACTTCAAGACCATAACTTGAATGTCTTTTATATAATGAATGAGTCTTAAATGAACTAATGTATGTAATGACTTAAGGTAAGAAATCAGGTTAAGGTAATAAGTACTTATCTAGAGTAGTTAAGGGTTGTTTAGATAGGTGTGAAGGGGGCATAGGAATGGTAACTTCGTATCTTACCTAGAATAATTCTTAAGTATGACTCTAGTTCGGGGAGAAGGTTGATTATGTAGACATGATCTAAGCATTAGGTAGTCTTAAGGATTATTTTGGTAATCTTGAAGAGGGCAACCATGGACTTTATTTTTTCCCCAAGCCCTCCCTTTCTTACTCCATCTCATCCTCCCTGTTCCTTCCCCTCAATCCCCCCTCCTCTCCTATTCTTCTTTAGTCTTTTTGCCCCGTGCCATTTTTTCTTTTTTATTGGTCTTAAGTATCTCGTTTGATATTCATTTGGATGGAAGAATGTCATATTTTCAATATATTGATGTATTAGGTAAGAATTATTTTATCTTAGGTAGTCTATAGGATATATTAAGTGTGTGTGTAAGGGATTGTATGGGAAGTTTATTAAGAACTCACTCAAGTGAGACTCGGAATCACCTTTGGTAGAAGAATGTCACGTTGACATATTAAATGTATTGTAAGTGTGTGTTGATCTCATTATAGGTGGTCTTAAGGATCATTTAGGTGTGCTTAGAGAGTTTGTAGTGGTGTTCTCTCTTTTTATTACAGAAGTGAGTCTTAGGATAGCTTAGTGAAGGGATTACATGCTAGAAGGTGTTTAAAGTAAAATTAAGAAACTTCACTGTAACAGTGAAGAATTTTATTCTACAATGAAGTAAATCACTAGAATGTTTTTCCAAAATCATCATAAATTGGATCAATGATATTATGTGTTTTTTTAACAGGTGTTGAAAGGTGCGGGGATCCTCTAATACTTCCATCCACCCTTCACCCCATTACTTCCTTTTCCATAATTATATTATTATATTTACGTCAAAAAGATGCATATTACCCATAAATGTTCGTTTTCATGATTTTATGCATTATGCCATACATAGTACATGTGTTGTACTATTATATGCTTTTATCTATCTCTAAAGTGATTTAAGGTGAAGGTGCTTTTCTATAGCTAACCTTGGATTAGAAAATCGTTCATGCAAGTGGAAGTATGGCTTCATTTGACTCGATGAAATAGATATCTTTTATTTCTCGTATCAAAGTATTGTAATAAATTTAGTTGTAACTATTTATATTGAGTATGGTCCTTGTCTTAAAGTATTCTTGTGTCTTAAGATTTGATGAAATGAGACTTAGTATTTCCTACGATGTTTATATGAAATATATTTTAAAAGACTTATATAATGTTTGTGAAAAGTTTTAATTCCATACTTATTCTAATATGTTTATATGCGTTGAACGATAGAAAAGGGCTGGAACAAAACCTCCAAGAGGTCAAGTATGTGTGTTGCACTCTGAGTGTGCCATATCTTCTAGGATGTGGTCTCAGGATGTGACAATCATAATGCCCATACATAGTCTAAAACGAGAGTTGAAAGGGACATGGGTTCATCATGTAATTATATTAAAATCGAAGTTCCAATCATCATAATTAGAATATTCTCTGATATCCTTTCCTTGAAAAACGGTTTGAGAAAGAACCCATAGCATGATTGAAGAAGAAGCGATTTGTTTGTTGCAATTTTTTCTGAAAAAACATGTAGATTAACTCTCTATATGGAAGACTAAGTAGAGATTAATGATCACCATACTTTAATGTAGAAGAAAACCTATATAACTTGGTGAGGAACCCATGGAAATCCCATCTACAAGTTGTTTTTGTGCTTCACCTTCAGTGGAGGATATAAAGAGAGTTTAGTTTGGGGGGGATGTATAATTTGTGTGAATTGAATTCAGGATGGGGTTGTCACAGTTTTTATCTCTTAAATACACCCAAAAATAAGCAAATAAACCATTTATGGTAAGGTTAGCACGTGGGGTGAATTTCCCATTCATCCTACAATTGGATGACATGAATGCAGTTAAATGCAGCCTACATTGACAGCCTTTAGGCTCATCGACAGGAAGTTGGTGGCCTCCGTCTATTTGTTCTGAGGTTTTCCTTTGGCTGATACTTCTCAAGGATATTCCCCAATTGAGTATTCACTATCTACAGGGCACTGGTGGACTGACGGACCATTCCTTGGTTTGTCGATTCACACTGCGAGGCAGTGTCTTAAAAACCTTTGCATACTTGAGGCCTTTGCCGTGGTGACATTGCAAGTTATCACCCGAGTTTTAATTTAAAATGTATACTGAAAAAATACTAGACACACATATGTATGTCTCGAGGGTTAACTTTCTATAGTCTTGAATGATCTTGGATGTTTCACCCCAAAAATTCATGAAACTCAACATAATGCATATAAACATCATTTCTAATAATATAAGGACTTCATAATCCAATGGCACACATGAATTATGTTTAAAAAAATTAAGGCCTCTTTGGTGACTAATTGTTTAATGTCTTGGTCGTATCTTCACATTTGACTTGCAAATAACTTCAAAGAAAGGATCCATACTTTAAAACCCTTAATTAACGAGTTAAAAATATTATAGGCACAAGTGAGGCTCTAGACACCCTTAGTCATTTTGAGGGTCTTATAAATTTTCCAACAAGTGAAAGACGAACACCAAAAGTCGGGTGGTTTACATAAAGAAATCCAAGTTCCCATTTGGAAGTTGGAGGATATTAATATGGATTTCATTGCAGTTTTGCCTCGGACAAAAAATAAACATGACCCAATATGGGTGGTTGTTGATAGGTTTTCAAACTCTACTCATTTGATTCCCGTCCAATTCACTTAATCGGTTGAAAACCATTAATGCAATAATTTATAGATGAGCATTGTCCCCCATCAAATTTTATTCTTGATCCATCATATCCCACGGATTAGGGGTACACAATTAAAATCTAGGTTTTGGAGGTAATTTCAATAGGGTTGGGTACCACGATGACCGTAAGCACCACTTTTCATCCCCAAGCGGACGGTCAAGAGGAGCGTATTATTCAAACCCTTGAGGATAGGCTTAGAGATTGTTAAAATGATTTCAAGAGAAATTGGAATAAATACTCACCTTTGGTTGAGTTTTCTTACAATAATAGTTACCATTCATCTATATATATGACTCCATTTGAGGCCCTGTATGGTACGAGATGTAAATCTCCAATTGGATGGTTTGAAGTGGGTGAGTCTTCATTTTGTGTCCCAAATTTATTAGACTTAATAAATTTCAAATAATTAGAAACCGCTTGATAACATCCTATAGTCATAAAAGGTCATATGCCACCCATAGGTGGAGAGACGTAGAGTTTGAAGAACGTTATAAGATGTATATAAAGATATCACCTATGAAATAGGTGGTGAGATTTTGCAAGTAAGGGATGTTGAGTACTCGGTATGTGGGTCATTGTTAATTTTTTTAAAGGGTTGGAAAAGTTTCTTATGAGTTGAGACTACCTTGTGAATTGGCTTCGGTTCATCCACTGCTCCATGTCCCCATACATAAGAAGTCTATCAGTGATCCCAAATTTGTTCTTCCTATTAAGGGTCTAGGTGTGCAAGATAGACTTTCCTATAAGGAGGTTGTTGTTGAAATCCTTGATCGACTGTAAAGAAGTTAGAAAACAAGGAGATGACTTCCTTAAAGGTGTTATGGAAAAACAACATTCTTGAGGGTGAAACTGTAACGACCTGTTTAGTCGTTTTGAGCAACAGATTTTATTCTGGAAAAACTGGCAGATGTGACGGAGGCCACGACGGACGTCAAGGGACGACGGACCGTCGTGGAGGGTTGTGTCGTTTAAAAACACTTAGAAAATCTGAAATTTGGGTACTGAAAAGCGACTCTCTGAACGTCATGACGGAATGGCAGGACGGACCGTCGCTAGGCCGACGGGCCGTCACAGCCAGCCACTTAAAAATAAGTCTCTGGACCTGTGACGGAAAGCAGGACGGACCGTCGCAGGGCGCGACGGCCCGTCACGGGCTACGCAATCCCAGTTCGGGTCGGATTTCTTTACACGTTTTAAGGGGACGGTTTTGACTATTCCTGCTTTTTAATTATAAAGTTAGAGGGTTAATGTAATAAGGTCTAAATTACTTGGGGGTTATTAAAGAGGTAAACTTAAGTTTAAATTAGTGGATTATTAGTGCCCATCTTTCCAAAATTAATTATATAATAATTAGGTTAAAAATTAAAGCGGGGTTTGAATAAAGAAAAAAATAGAAAGAACAGCAAGAGAGAGAGAAAAATCGAATCAAAGAGAGACGACGAAAGGAAGATAGCCTTGTGATTCAATCTTCGGTGGAGTGGAGGTAGGTTATGGTTTATGTTACGATATTCGTAGGAAACTCTTAATAGTGAATATTATGTGTTGATAATATTGTAAAACCCTTGCTATGTGCTTAAGTTTGTATGCTTGCATGATTATGATAGTAAAATGTGATGAATTAACAAGCATGATGAAGCTATTGAATCCCAAATCTGAAAGGGAACCATAATTCACTTCCATATATTATATAATGAGAATGATTGATGCCTTAGTATGACAGACAGGCCATTGTAAGTTATATAATGAGGAATGATGATGCCCTGTAGTTGTTAAAAGAAGGCTTGATGAATTAGGGGATCGGGTGCCAACGTCCGGTACCAGGATAGGATGAGATATGAGGATCGGAGTGTCCGTTCCGACCAACAGGATAGAATATGGATCGGGTGCCACGTCCGAGTACCAGGATAAATGAATAATGAGGATCGGAGTGTCACGTTCCGACACAGGATAGTATGGATTCGGGTGGCCACGTTACGGTACCAGGATAGAATGGAATATGAAGGATCGAAGGTCAGTTCCGCCACCAGGATAGGAATTTGGATCGGTGCCACGTTCCGGTAACAGGATAGATATGAGGTCGGTTAGTGCCACCGTTCGGCACAGGATAGAAATAGGAGGATCGGGAGTGTCACGTCCCCGACCAAGAGGAAGAAAGATAATGAATCTTGAAAGATAATGAATTTACTCAAAATCCTTAATAACTTAATTCCAAAAGAGTATGGGTATGAGGACTTGAGTCATCATGTGGGGAACTCAGTGTAGTTGTGTAGTTATTTGATGAAATTCAGGTTTGTTATGCTACATGTTGAGGTATTGTAGTTGATTTACATTATTATTTGATATATACTGTTCCCTATTTTGAGTTGGGCCGATGATAATCTACTCAGTACGTGTGGTTGTACGCCCTACTTTCATGCTTTTCCTCTTGTTATTGTGTAATGCAGCAAACGTTCTGTCAAAACTTCAACTCAACAGAAGATCAGCCAGGTCTTCACTCATCGGAAATTCAGGGTAGCTAATGCGTCTAGCTTGACTGGGTCATTCTTCTTCAAATCTTGATGCTGAACTTCCGGCATGGACTAGACTTTTTTAGTTCTTTTGGTCTTAGACATTCTGAGTTAAGTAATTTGAGATAGATGTTCTTGTGATGATGACTTCCAGATTTTGGGGATAATAATAATAGTATTGAATTGTTTTATTATGAGTTTAAGCTTCCGCATTATTTTCTGTTGATATATCTTGAAATGTTAAGGTTTAGATGGGTTGGTTCGCTCACATAGGAGGGTAAATGTGGGTGCCAGTCGCGTCCCTGATTTGGGTCGTGACAGAAACATTGTAGGCCGAGGCTAACATGAAGTTACGTCACCCTTATCTATTAGATGACTAAGGTTAGTTGTTCCTGTTTAAAGCGATAATATTGAGATTATTAAACGTTGCCTTGATTTATGGTAAAATAGTGAATTTTATTCTTTGTTACAATGAATAACTCTGATTTATGCCTATTGAAATTAAAGTTCGAAAGAATACGCTCTTTTACTTGATTTGAACTTATGTGGTGTACTTTTGTATGTTGTGCATTCATGAACTGTATTGGTCATGTTGATATGTGTTTGGCATAAGTGAATAAGCATGGAATAAATGTTAAATTTTATGAATTGATACTGATGTTTTGAGTTGCATGGAATAATAGGACATGAGGTTGTATTGACTTTAATTGTAAATCATGTTTTGATATGTTTTTGTTAGGTGAGCTACTAGTCTTGATTCTATTACTTCCTTTCAAAGAAATGTATTGTAAAGACCCGCAAGTACCCACTAAAAGTTAGGGTATTCCCTAATCGATACGCGGCGTACATAAACTCTCGGAGGTCTTGTAAAATCTATTAGACATCATTTATTCCATACGTGTATGAAAAGCAGTGTGGTACTAAAATGTTTCACACGAAATAATACTTCAATATATCTCTTTTATAGAAAAACATAATTAAAGGCTAAGTCTCAAAGTCTCTATCTTTGACATACAAATATATTGTCAAATGGCGCATATTTTTTCTTATATTAAAATATCTAAGACTATTACAATCCTTTGGTGTGAGGCATATCATTCTTCTGATATGAGTATGAGGTATCCGATTAATATCCGGAGCATGCGTTGGTCAGCCTGACCTTGGAAAACTCGCTGTAGCCAAGAGGGCGTTAAGAGTTAGTACTATTGGTGGTCCCGCAGCTAAGATGACTCTATCAGAAAGAACTTGATTATAAGACCAAGAGAACCTCCCTTAGAAACATTATCTTAGATCTACAGTTATATTTTAATAATTCTTACATAATTTCCAACATATTAAAAGTTATGTTTACTCATTAATTTAATCTTGTTATGTAAGTCCATTAGATAGTGTTTCGTTTCATATGGATAAAAATAAAAATATTTTAAACAAAATTAATATATCTTCGCAATCTACAAAGATTGCTAAAATTGAACACGATTTACAAAATTGTAGTATTCCAGAAGAACCTTTAAAAAAATTTACCAGTTAGGTAATTTCAGCTTTCTAACTCGTTGCAATATTAAAACTTGTGAGTCAACTATTGCTATTAATAATTCTTTTTGAAATTATTCATCTTCTTAAAGAAAAAGATTTAGACAGGTATAAAGCAAATTTCAATTATTTGCATATTGGGTTAGTGCAAGTTGCTGTTAAGCCTTTATTTAGAAAAGGCCTTTATATTCCTCTTTGTGTTCTCCTCAGAGATAACAGATATTTTGAATTTTTATGGTTCCCTATTAGGAGTTCTTCAAAGTAACCTTGCTGATAGGCCTGTTTACTTTAATTGCTATCCTAACTTCTCTGTTGACATTAATGATTCTAATATCATCGATACCCTGACACTCAATGTCAAGACTAAAAATCTGAACAGCAAGACAGATTCTCATGAAATAGCCATAGTTTATCGAGTCTACTATAGACTCATGAAAACTCAACTTGCACCAAAAGCTTGCATAGAAAGCGTCAGAGGTGAAACCATGCTCATAGAAGGTAACCACTCGCATAGTTCTATTTTTGTTCCTAGAACTTTGCAATTGAAGGATATTCTCTCCAACAATGATTGGCATTTTGAGAATATTGCCCAACCATTTACTTCTCACTCTCAAAGATCTCAGATTGAAAGAGTTTTCCAGTTCCTTGATGGATCTATTGATCTCAAATTCCTTGACAATCTATCAATATGATCTTTATATGCCCGAAGGTCATTCTGGTCTCCGTCTACTTCGTGCCAATCCATGGCGATTCCCCGACCATCTTCTACAGGAACCCTGGAGGATGAAGAAGAAAACATTACTGTCACAAGTAACTCTGTGGACAATAGTAAAGGTAAGGTCACAGGTGTTGATTTCACAGATGATGTACTAAAAGTTTATTACCAGGATATTTCAGGAAGTCCTACAACTTGCGAAATGGAACAACCTGCTGACAAATATGCTTGGCTAGGAATGTTAAAGGTAAACAAACCTTTTGAGCCAATACCAACCATTTTAACAAGAAACAGGGATTCATCATGACACCAAGTCAGAAGACAAATGGTATGTTCTTACTTACTCGCAAAAAGAGAGAAAACTTTAGAAATATCTGGGATTGAAAGATATGAGAATAAGATGTTGGAAAATTGAATCCTTCAAATGGTTCTAAAATGACTGGTAGAATTGAAAATTGTACTGAGTCCTTACAAGTTATCATGAACAAAGGTATTATATTTCTTAGAAAGGAGTAGAATCTACGGACTTACTCCTCTTGAGGAAATCATATCCTCTTGTAGGTACAGTTTTTTGATCAAACTTTTCCTTTAAAGAGAACAGTGATAAAACAGGCACCTTACTCAAGCTGTAGACATTGACACAGATGTTGAACAAAAACTATATTCCAAAACTAAATTCTTCATGTGATCTTAGGGACAAATAGAGGGACACAAACCATATTCTTAGTGGAAGACCAATCCACTGGATTTATACTTCTTCCAACCACAATATTGAAACCTACCAAGGATTCAAAATACCAGAATTTTCCAAAGAAAAGTTCCCTAAACTTTCAAAAACATTCGAAGTCACAGGAAGTATCATTGAAAAAATCAATGCCCAGCTTAATAACTTCAACATCTCTGCCAAGAATGGTAAAGAAACCAAAAAGGTTTCTACCATCTACAACGAACCCACTCCTTCTTTCACAGAGAAAACCAACCTTCTCCAAAAACATGCCAGTTAGTCGATTTCACAACAGGAAACTACCACAAAACAACCTCCTTCCTGACCGAACAGTATTGAGGGAAAATGCCTTATTATCCACTCATTCATGAAGGAATAATAAGGCATCACTAAATGGAATATTGATGCCTTGAAGAACATCCAGTCTACAAAACAAACACACATTAAATGGGTGTTGCCCATTACCTCACCAAATGCGAGGATTCAACAGAGATAGGAGATGTTGGAAACATTGATAATTGCCAAGTTTCAAGAATGTTAAAAAAACATTGGTGGAACACTACTGTCGAGATTGAAATTAAGTATCTAATCATTCAACGCAACAAAAATGAAATATGTGGTAAAATGGAAGGTTAATACGCAAAAACAACTTCTACTCAAACAAGATAAGATGCTTGTGCGACTTTACCTTTATCATATTGTAAACATTTTCTGGAGAACCAAACAGATTCGGGGATAGATTAATTTGTTTTTTTTGTGTTTTTTGGTTTTCTTTTTTTTTTTTTCTTTTTTTTTTTCAAGACAGGAGTGTTCAAATTCTAAGTAATCTAAGTTGCCCAAACTAAGACAACTTCATCCACTATAAACATGACTTTCAAAGCAAAGTTATGATCCATCCAGATTGTAATTTGGATTTCTGGAAGGAACGCTTCATAAGTGGTCTACCTCCTCTCTTGCAGATTAGGTAAGAACTAAGAAACAAGATAGGAATAATGGAAGTATTCCATATAACAATCTTACCTATGGTGACTTGGTAAGCACCATAAATATTGTAGCCCTTGATCTATCCACATACATCAAGCTGAGACACCATCTTAAAAAGTAATAATCTTATTCAAGAAAAGAACTTGGATGTTTTTGCAGGGATTTTGGATTTATTACTCCGCCTGATGCTAAGAAGAAGGAGAATAAAGAAAAATCCCACAGAAGAAAGTCTAAAAGGAAAGATGATTCCTCTAAGACAAAGAAAAGGAGAGGATCCAAAGGATATGTCCAGAAAAAGCAGGATGTTTGTTGGAACTTTGGAAAAGAAGGCCATATGTCTAATGAGTCCGTTCAAAAAAAAAAGAAAAAGAAAACAATCTTCTTAAACATGGATGAAGAAACCCCCTAAAGGTACGATTCTTGCATTTGAAGGAACCCATTTTATTACCTCAGGGTACTTCTGAAGATTACAGCGAATATGAGACATCCAACCCTGACTTGTGATTCAGACTCCAGCCAATCTGCAAAAGGTTGTACTTGTACTGAGGCTTTTTGCACTTATGGTAAAGAACCTCAAATCAAAGTTCTTTCAGATCATTCTAAGGAAGCTCTATTTGATATCATTCAACACATCAATGACGATGAGGCTAGAAATCGTTTCCTTCTAGAACTCAAAAATATCATCCTCAGTACGAACAAACCAAAAACTCGTCCAACTATTGAAACTTTCAGTATGAAACAAGTCATCAATAGTTCAAATAACAATTCTGAACCAACAATTCCAGACCATCGTCATGAAGTATCTTTTCTTAAAGACGAAATCAAAAATTTCAAATCTCTTCTTTCCATCATAGAAACTGGCTTTCCTATTCGTCAGGATTCTAAAAAACCATCTTTCATAGGCCATGAATCAAGACACAACTCTTCAAGGAATGGTTCCGATGACGACGAAGATATTAGTAAACCTAATATCAACAATGATTATCTAGTAGAAACAAGACTTTCTTGTTACACATGTAACAACGCCTCTACCTCTGCAGCACCCGGTTTAACGGTTATCTCCTCTATCAGACCTCAGAGTCATCATATCCCCATTAATTAAATAAGTGTTTAAAAAACATTTTTGTTTTTAACCAAAGCTACTTTGCTTGATTAGCGGTTTGCTGAATAGACACTGCATCAAGAAAGGTATTGTTCCTCTTCAGTATCCAAAAAAGTACTTCAAAACTAACTCAGCTACAGGAAACTTGTGAAAATAAAACTATAAGCTTTCTAAATCTCTATTTGAACAATGCATTGTTTAACAAATGATTTGTAATAACGCGGATATTTTAATAAAGTATCATCCTAAGGAAGACCTTTCTTACTCAAATAAAACCGTATTACTAATATGGATGTATCTCCACTAATATATTGAAAAAACATTTACTTGTCCCTTTGTAAAAACCCCTTCTCAGGGACAAAGAATGTAATTTTGTTAGAGAAAAATTGTTTTTAAAATAAACAAAACTTTCTCACATCTCAACCTTTTTGAAAGATGAAATTCGTATTAGAAAAATTGAACAAATTTTAAAAAACCCGGAGATTGTTAATAAGATAGCAAATCTTCGAGAGAAACTTTAAAAAGAAATTTGTTCTGATTTTCCTAATGCATTTTGGAATAGGAAAAAACATATTGTTTCCTTACCATACATTGAAGGATTCAATGAACGGTCCATAACCACTAAGGCAAGACCCATTCAAATGAATCACGAAATGATGGAATTTTGCAAAGAAGAAATTAATTCTCTTTTAAAAAATGGCATCATCAGAGTTTCTAAATCTCCTTGGAGTTGCTCTGCCTTCTATGTCAATAAAAACTCTGAGAAGGAAAGAGGTGCTCCAAGACTTGTAATTAATTACAAGCCACTTAATTCTATATTAAAATGGATTAGATATACCATACCTAATAAAAGAGACCTTTTCAAAAGGATTTTTAATGCTAAAGTATTTAGCAAATTTGTTATGAAATCAGTTTTTTGGCAAATTCAGATTTCTGAAAAAGATAAAATATCAACTGTTTTAATGTTCCATTTGGGACCAATTTGAATGGGAATGTAATGCATAGTGGGCTTCGAACGCCCCTTCTGAATTCCAAAACATCATGAATTCTATTTTCAATGATTACTCTTTTATGTCAATAGTTTATATTGTTGATGTGTTGACATTTTGAAAGAACATTGATTCTCACTTTAAACACCTCAACACATTCTTCAATGTTGTTAAATATAATGGCCTAGTCGTTACCGCTAAGAAAATGATTTTGTTTCAAACAAAAATTAGGTTCTTAGGCCATGATCTTTTTCAAGGAACTTATAAACCTATCTGTAGAGCCTCAGAATTCTCTTCAAAATTTCCTGATGAAATTATTGACAAAACTCAACTTCAAAGATTTTTAGGAAGTACGAATTATGTTGTTGATTTTATTCCTAACATCAGGCATATTTGTGAACCTTTATATAAAAGACTTAAGAAGACCCCTATCCCTTGGAGTTCTAAACAAACTCAAGCGGTTCTTCAAGTTAAGGCACTTGTTCAATCAATTCCTTACTTAGGAATCCCTAACCCCAGTGCATTCATGGTTGTCGAAAATGATGCTTCTGATATAGGTTATGGAGGTATCCTCAAACAAAAAGTAGATCTTGAATCTACAGAGCAACTAGTTCATTTCACTTCCAGGGAATCGGATCCTCGAAAAGAATGATTCACTGTCAAAAGAAGAATCTTATATATTGTTCTTTGCATTACAATGTTTTCAAGGACGATCTTATAAACAAAAAATTCTAGTAAGAGTAGTGGTAAATATGATAAAGAAATTCTTCAAAAGATGTAAAAAATAGTGTTTCAAAACCCAAATGCTTTGATGATGTGGAAAGGTACTATCTTAGCTTTGATTTTGATATTGGTTCATCAAGGAGGGGGAAAACAACTATTTACCAGATTCCTAAACACGTGAATTTTTGCAGGGGGGAAACATGAGGCCATTTAAAACGGCTGCCAAAAGGAGATACAGATTCTCAAAAACAAAAAATGGCTAGACCATTTCAACTCCCTCCTCTTACTCCATCAAAAGAAAAGTCTTCTTCCACAAGATCTGCTTTGACATTTCAAAATAAATTCACAGCTTTAGCTGAATATACAAAGTTACAAGCTCCTCCTCAACAAAGGCTTCTAAAACCAAAATCCCCCCCTCAACCTTAAAAAATCAACTTGAGACCAACTGTCGCTCTTGAAGCGTCATCCTCCCTACAAACTAAATCATCCTATGCAATGAAAGCCCCTGAATCTTTTGCCCAAGCAGTTAATCCAGAATTAACTAAAACCATCCCTCCAAAACCAAAACCAAAAGAAGAATCTTTTGATTTCGAAGTTTCACAGGTGTTACCCTTCATGGCACTTAGCACAGAAGTTTCTAACATGGACATTAATTCATTAATAAAACCAGAAAGTTTTATGAAGCCATTTTAGTGGACACCGACTCCATTTACATCGAACATTGCAAAGATGCTGAAAACCAAATTCAATATTCGAGAATCACAATCAAGAAAAAATTGGAACCATATGAATAGTATGCAGATAATCTATACACTCCAGTTGCATTGACAATGGCACATCGTCCACAAACTTATAATTGGTACGATTATAAGGCAGCATGGATGGACTTTATTTACCTTAGACCAAGGCATACTTTGTCGTTAAGTACAACATATCCATTACCAAGGACATCATCCCCAGATGGTTTTACGAATGGTGGAACCTATTCGGAGGAACCAATGAAGTCCTCCCCCAAAGAATTTCCAACAAGTATGAAGAATTTCAGGCCAAAGAGGAAATAACAACTCTACCAGAGCATATCAAAATATGCAAATACTATATTAAGAAGCGAATTTCTCATATTATTACTTGGAAATTTACCAAGAATGAAATAGACCGTATTTTCTTATTTGTGTAAACAAATTCAAGTTAAAGGATGGTTTCCTAAAAAACCTGCAAAGCCTATCTCTGAGAAGGTTCAAACTTCTCCTGGAAAGATGTCCAAAAAAGTCCTCAAACAAAAGTTGAAAGAGGCCATGGACAACATAGAGGATTAATCAGAAGAACAAATCCTTAGGATGATCAAAGATGCCGTTTCTACTGAAAGAGACACCAATGATAACAACGATATGTGTAATCCTCAAGGCTTAGCCTTGACTTACATGGATACTGATTATGAATAGGAAATGTCCTTTTATGACTGGATAGAGGCAAAGCCAGAATTATCTTTCATGAAAATACCTTTCACTATTTCATATCTGGCATCCATTGAGAAGCTACAAGACAAAGTACTTTTGGAAAAGCAATATCTGCTTTATCTAAAGGAGATGCTGAATCATACCAACAAAAGAAAGATGCTCCATTATCTTTTGAAGTAGGTCCCCCTTTAGTGAGTGTCGGCAAAATCTTAGCCGTCCAAATGTAAGCCTTAGATGAAAAGGCACCCCTTCTATTTAAAGGGAATTATTTTCCATTAGAGAGCATCGGAAAAATCATACAATATTCTGAATATCACTCTCTCTCTCTTATGTATAATGAAGCTTGAAGTTTGAATAAAAGTTCTTCCATTAGCATTAGCGAAATCGTATGAGGTTTAGGTGGTTGTATAGGATGCTATATAGACATTACACAATTGGCTTTGAAGATGTTAGTGAGAGTCCCTAGGTCGACTTCAAGACCATTACTTGAATGTCTTTTATATAACGAATGAGTCTTAAATTAACTAATGTATGTAATGACTTAATGTAAGAAAGCATGTTAAACTAATAAGTACTTATCTAGAGTAGTTAAGGGTTGTCTAGATAGGTGTGAAGGGGGCATAGGAATGGTAACTTCGTATCTTACCTAGAATAAGTCTTAAGAATGACTCTAGTTAGGGAAAAAGGTTGATTATGTAGATATGATCTAAGCATTAGGTAGTCTTAAGGATTATTTAGGTAATCTTGAAGAGGGAAACCATGGACTTTATTTTTTTTATCGTCTTAAGTATTTCTTTTGATATACTTTGGATGGGGAATGTAATATTATCAATATATTGATGTATTAGGTAAGAATTATTTTATCTTAGGTAGTCTATAGGATATCTTAAGTGTGTGTGTAAGGGACTGTATGGGCAGTCGATTAAGAATTCACTCAAGTGAGACTTAGAATCACCTTTGGTAGAAGAATGTCACGTTTATATATTAAATGTATTGTAAGTTTGTGTTGATCTCATTATAGGTGGTCTTAAAGATCATTTAAATAGTCCTAGAGACTGTGTAGTGGTGTTCTCTCTTTTTATTATAGAAGTGAGTCTTAGGATAGCTTAGTGAGGGTATTACATGCTAGAAGGGGTTTAAAGTGAAGTTCAAAAACATCACTGTAACTGTGAAGAAATTTTTTCTACAATGAAGTAAATCACTTGAATTATGATAAATTGATTGATTCAATGATTTCTTATGTGTTTAAAAGGTGTTAAATGTTGTTCTTATAATTATATTATGATATTTACGTCAAAAAGATTCATATTACCGATAAATGTTTGGTTTCATGATTTTATGCATTATTCCATACATAGTTACATTGTTGTGTACTAATTAGATGCTTTTATTATCGGTCAAAAGTGATTTAAGGTGATGAGGTGCTTCTTTTCGATTAAGCAACCTGGATTAGAAGATCGTTCATGCAAGTTGAAGTATGTCTTCATTTGACTCGATGAAATAGATGTCTTTTATTTCTCGTATCAATGTATTGTAATAAATTTAGTAGTAATTATTTATTTTGAGTATGGTCCTTGTCTTAAAGTATTCTTGTGTCTTAAGATTTGATGAAATGAGACTTAGTGTTTCCTACGAAGTTTATTTGTAATATTTTTGAAAAGACTTATATAATGTTTCTGAAAATTTTTAATTCCATACTACTTTTAATTTGTTTATATGCGATGAACGATACAAAAGGGCTGGAAAAAAACCTCCAAGAGGTCAAGTATGTGTGTTGCACTCCGAATGTGCCATATCTTCTAGGATGTGGTCTCAGGATGTGACAATCGTAATGCCCATACATAGTCTAAAACGAGAGTTTAAAGGGACATGAGTTAATCATGTAATTATATTGAAATCGAAGTTCCAATCATCATATTAGAATCATTTATAATGATTAATCCTTTGAAAACGGTTTGAGAAAGAACCCATGGCTGGATTGAAGAAGAAGAGATTTGATCTTGAAATTTATCTGAAAACATGTAGATTAACTCTCTATATGGAAGATTAAGTAGAGATTAATGATCACCATACTTTAATGTAGAGGAAAACCTATATAACTTGGTGAGTAACCCATGGAAATCCCATCTACAAGTTGTTTTTGTGCTTCACCTTCAGTGGAGGTTATAAAGAGAGTTTAGTTTGGGAGGGACGTATAATTTGTGTGAATTGAATTCAGGATGGGGTTGTCACAATTTTTATCTCTTAAATACACCCAAAAATAAGCAAATAAACCATTTATGGTAAGGTTAGAACGTGGGGTGGAATTTCCAATTCATCCTTCAATGGAGGGACATGAATGCAGTTAAATGCAGCTACATGAAGCTTTAGGCTCATGCGACAGGAGTTGGTGGCCCCTCCGTCTATTGTTTTGCGGTTTTCATTAGGCTGAAACTTCTCAGGATATTCCCCAATTGAGTCTTCACTATCTACAGGGCACTGGTGGACTGACGGACCTTTCCTTGGTTTGTCGATTCACACTGCGAGGCAGTGTCTTAAAAACCTTTGCATACTTGAGGGACTTTTGCGGTGACATTGGAAAGTCATACCCGTAGTTTTAAATATAAATATATACCTTAACATGTCAAGGATATTACATATCAGTTTCACCAAAACCAATTACACGCAACACCTTCAAACATGCTAGACACACATACGTATGTCTCGAGGGCTAACTTTCTATAGTCTTGAATGATCTTGGATGTTTCACCCCCAAATTTCATGAAACTAAACATAATGCATATAAACATCATTTTTAATAATATAAGGACTTCATAATCAAATGACACACATGAATTATCTTTAAAAAAATTAAGGCCCCTTGGGTGACTAATTGTTTAATGTCTTGTCGTCTCTTCACATTTGACTTGCAAATAACTTCAAATAAAGGATCCATACTTTAAAAAACTTAATTAACTAGTTAAAAATATTATAGGCACCAGTGACGCTCTAGACACCCTGACTCATTTTGACGGTCTTATAAATTTTCCAACAAGTGAAAGCCGAACACCAAAAGTCGGGTGGTTTACTTCAAGAAATCCAAGTTCCCATTTGGAAGTGGGAGGATATTAATATGGATTTCAATGCAGTTTTGCCTCGGAAAAAAAAGAAACATGACCCAATATGGGTGGTTGTTGACAGGTTTTCAAACTCCACTCATTTAATTCCCGTCAATTCCACTTACTCGGTGAACCATTATGCAATATTCTTGATAGATGAGATTTTCCGTCACCATTTTATTCCTTTATCCATCATATAGGATTGGGGTACACAATTCAAATATAGGTTTTGGAGGTAATTCCAAATATGGTTGGGTACCAAGATGACCGGAAGAACCGCTTTTCATCCCCAAACAGATGGTCAAGAGGAGCGTACTATTCAAACTCTTGAGGATATGCTTAGAGATTGTAAAAATGATTTCAAGAGAAATTGGAATAAATACTCCCCTTTGGTTGAGTTTTCTTAGTATAATAGTTGCCATTCATCTATATATATGACTCCATTTGAGGCCCTGTATGGTACGAGATGTAAATCTCCAATTGGATCATTTGAAGTGGGTGAGTCTTCATTTTGGGTCCCAAATTTATTAGACTTAATAAATTTCAAATGATTAGAAACCGCTTGATAACATCCTATAGTCAGAAAAAGTCTTATGCCGCCCATAGGTGGAGAGACGTAGAGTTTGAAGAACGTGATAAGATGTATATAAAGATATCACCTATGAAATGGGTGGTGAGATTTTGCAAGAAAGGGAAGTCGAGTACTCGGTATGTGGGTCATTGTAAATTTTTTTTAAGGGTTGGAAAAGTTTCTTATGAGTTGAGACTACCTTGTGAATTGGCTTCAGTTCATCCACTTTTCCATGTCCCCATACATAAGAATTCTATCAGTGATCCCAAATTTATTTTTCCTATTAAGGGTCTAGTTGTGCAATATAGACTTTCCTATAAGGAGGTTCTTATTGAAATCCTTGATCGACAGTAAAGAAGTTAGAAAACAAGGGGATGACTTCCTTAAAGGTGTTATGGAAAAACAACCTGCTTGAGGGTGCAACATTGTAGGACGAGGCTAACATGAAGTTACGTTACCCTTATCTATTAGATGACTAAGGTTAGTTGTTCCTGTTTAAAGTGATAATAAGGAGATTATTAAAAGTTGCCTTGATTTATGGTAAAATGGTGAATTTTATTCTTTGTTACAATGAATTATTGTGATTTATGCCTATAGAAATTAAAGTTCGAAAGAAGACGCTCTTTTACTTGATTTGAACTTATGTGGTGTAATTTTGTATGTTGTGCATTCATGAATTGTATTGGTCATTTTGATATGTGATTAAGAAAGCTTTAGCATAAGTGAATAAGCATGGAATAAATGTTGAATTTTATGAATTGATACTCATGTTTTGAGTTGCATGGAATAAAAGGACATGAGGTCGTATTGATTTGAATTGTAAATCATGTTTTGATATGTTGTTGTTGGGTGAGCTACTAGTCTTGATTCTATTACTTCCTTTCAAAGAATTTTATTGTAAAGACCCGCAAGTACCCACTAAAAGTTACGGTATTCCCTATTCGATACGCGGCGTACTTGACCTCTCGGAGGTTTTTTAAAATCCATTAGACATAATTTATTATATACGTGTATGAAAAGCAGTGTGGTATTAAAATGTTTCACACGAAATAATACTTCAATATATATCTTTTATAGAAAAACATAATTAAATGCTAAGTCTTAAAGTCTCTATCTTTGAAATACGAATATATTCTGACATGGCACATATTTTTTCTTATAATAAAATATCTAAGACAATTACAATCCTTTGAATAAGGAAATGTAAACATCAAGATATCCTCTAATCTAGTGAAGACATACCAACTGTTGCTTGAATGAAAGCTTCTACTACAAAACTCCTCTCAAATGCCACCTATACCTTTAGAGATAGATAAAATATATGGAATTATTACAAACACTTTTACTAAGTATGCCATAATGCATAAAATCATAATCAACGTAATTTTGTATGAAACATGCTCTTTTTGAGAAAACAATTTTAGAGAGGTATAATAGGCACTCAAAAGTCAACATATATCACATAAGTTACATTCCACCATATAGTATCAATATAACTTCAACCCATAAAAAAGTATACACCTCCAACCAAGGTGACCTAAGACTTACTTAAGTAAGACAAGAAAAGATCGCCCATACAACTTCTTTAGGCCTACCTAAAATATCCTTAACACTACCTAAGATAAGATTATTCCCTTTTCCTTTGATTTAGTCACAACCTAAGGTTACTCCAAGATTAAACTAAGTAGGAAAAGAGGTGACTACTCATACACCTACTTCAATATTAACTAATCAAACCTCAAGGCTCCCCTAGATAGAGGAGTTCTAGTCAACATACATTAGATAAAGTCATAATTATTCATTAAGTCAATTAGAAGACATATAATTCATAAAAGACTTCACATGATGCTCTTATAAAGACATAGGGAACCTACACTCTATCACCATCAAAGCCTACTCGTTTCATGTCTAGATAGCATCCTATTCCACTATCTAAACGTGGTACAACATATAAAATACTAGAATGTTACCAACATGATGAGAGTAGGCAATAACCGACATAGACCACAATTGCTAGCATGGAATCTGGAGTCATAAACATACTCCAATGGAGGGTGTTTGTCATGACCCGGATTTTGAAAATCCAAATCGCAATAGGCGTCGTTGACATCTTAGAGGTCGTAGACAAGCCTCATCTTGCATTCATCACCTTCATATGGTTAATTTTAGAAGAAAATTTAGAAATTTTAAATGTATGAAGTATACATAGACTTCATATAGTTATTTGATGAATTAATCATATACTAAGCCCAACATAAATATGACAGCCATCAATCATAAGAATCAATTAGAAACAGAATAAGAATATATCATAAATATGTTTGCCAAACACAACCTTATTACAAAATCTTCGAACTGAATGTACAAAAGAAACGGTAGGAAAAATATCCACTAGATTTGTCTAAAACTAAGGCTAGATTAAAACTGTAGTATCCTCGAAATTAAGAGGACCAACCAAATGGTATAGAGAAATGTTGTTTTCCAAACCAGTGCAGAGTCATCAATCTGTCCCTTAACCTGCATCGATAAAATCGTAAATAGTAGGGGTTGTACACCACTTGTAATAACTATGGGTGTATGCACACATTCACCTAAGGAAATGGACGATAAAAGAAAGCTCTTCATAAACAACATGCTATTTCTGGAAAGCCTAGTAACTAGACTTCCCTAAATCGTTAGTTGTGAATTGTGCTATGAATATGATGCATTTTAATGCATTCAAAGCACACAAATAATTTTCTATATGATTATAAAATATTAGTATAATTAATATAATTTTATAACAATTCGGGCAAGCATTTGAGATTTTTGATCCTCTTAGGCCGAGAGCTCCTCTTTGTGGCTTGAGATTATTTTTCAGTCTTTTTCATCTTCATGTTGTGTGGTTCAATAATTATTTTTGTCCTATATTTTAGTTACTAGTGAAATGATTTATTGTAGTCACATACCCACAATGAATCGATTTCAGTAATCCAAGGACTATGGAATGTTTTCCCTACCTTATAGTGAGTCATTCTTTACACTATATATTTGTTACCTTTCATTAGCAATTCTCTATTGATAATTGAAATGATTTCAATACTTTCATGTTTTAAATATTATAATTTTCATATACACAATACTTTGGAATCTTTGATATAGCATTAAGACATCTAAAGTGAGGGCCAATCATATGGGACATCAACCCGAGGGACTTCTTTAGACAACACAGAGTCTACTCTATTCGTTCATTCGTACTTCACATTATTCATTTCATTTATTCGTCGGATGATGTAAACACCAGCTATACTTAGGATAAAGTTTAAGACTCTCATCGGGATTATAAAGTGCAATGACCAAGAACGACCAAATGTCATTACTTGAATATTATTTCACATCCAGATTGTCTTGTACAAAAACCTTTGGTATCGTTCATGTCATTATCTTTCATACTTTGAGGAGGACCTCTTTCATTCTTTGGGAAATTTAACCTTAACCGACTTAAATCATGTTACAATCATGAAATCTAGTGTGTTCCCACACCAATAAGAGGTAGAATCACTAGCCAATGTGACCTGAACATGCTAGATGTATATAGGGAGTCAAACCCTTCTAGATCCCTATATTGGCAGTATAGGTTCAAAGACTCGGAAATATAAGGAGACCCATACCCGCCATGTCGGACAGTCTCATCCCATGAGAACCTCCGCCCTTCCCAAAGGAAGGCATCGCTGCTCATAGATAGTCTAGTAGTGCTCTGTATAAAGGTGCATTACATTAAACTCATATCATGGCAGCTGACTTCTAGCATGAGGATATCATTTTTGATTGGATGATTTCTCATCTCATCATTAGTATTATGTGTGAATTGTCCTTAAACTTATATATAGAGTATGATTAAGACTTGTCTCTTGATATTCAACACTCTCTTAGGTGAGTATTTTTAGTGACCTCTACTTAGGCTTTGTTGAGACTTGTCTCACCATTCATCTTGGCCTCTTATCATGTTGTCACCATTTTCATTAGCATTATAGATTAACGTAATTATTCACCTCATTATGTGAATATTTATTTTTTCTATATCTTCAATTCTTGACTCAAGAATTATGGAGGCTTTCTTATAGATTAAGATTTACTTACTCTATTGGTGAATAGTCATCCTTACTTTACATTGATGAAATGTGAATTTTCCTTAAAATCATCCTTTGGTTTTAATGAGACTAGCTCACACATTCTAACACCTTCATACGTGAGCATTCTTTTAACATAGTAGCTTAGGTGTAAGTGAGACTTGTCTCACTTCCTGTAACACCCCTTTCTTATAACTTACTTACTTCAGACCCCTTTAATTATTTTATAACTCACGTTAGTTACTTACTTTAGTGTAGTAGATTCATATCATCGTTTATGGACGATGAGCACTTCATTCACTGAGTTTCATGAGTACATATGTCATTCTTTTAGATCATGTTGAGAGTTGTACCAATGAGTGGCATGCCCTTGATAATGGGCATATTGAATAAGTTTAGAATTTTTTATGTTATTTGATACTCTAACAACACTATATTGGCATATTAATAGTATTGGCCTCAACGTTTGAATATTTAACTACATAACCATTTTTGTTGGCATGTGCCAATTTACGTTTGTTCATATAAAAATATATTATGTATGAAACATTATCAAATCTTTAAATTTTTCAACATAATTTTATATCCATTTGCATACATCACATTTAGACAATGTATTGTTAGCCATTTTACTGGCATACGATTAGTATTGACATAAACAATTGGACATAGATTTTAAAACAATATTTATTTGCATAAGTTAATTTTCATTTTTAACATGCATAAATTTTTATACATTATACATCATCAAATATTTTAGTTATTTAACAAAACATTATAGAAAATTCCCTACAAATTGTTTGACAATGTAGTGCACAACAGACCATAACATATTCTTACATAACATTTTTGGACATATCCTTAATGTAGTTTCATTCTCTTAATTCACATAATAACACTTACAATCAAATTATTCAAATTAATAGGTTCATTCAATCATTATTTAATCAAAAAATGTATACATTAAGATCATCTAGCACCACATACTAACAACATGATTTCTAATCTATTCAACATTGATATTGTAATAAGGATACTAGGGAAAGGAGTTCGTCAAGAATGACGGGAAAAAACCCTAGTTTTCCAGATGTTTGAATCATTTGAAAAAAAGTTCTCTGGGAGAAAGAAGTCCCGGAGAGAAACCGATACCTTTAGTATAAGATAATATACAAAGATCACCTTGAAAGAAACATTTAAGAAACCTTGAAATCGCCAAAGAAAAATCGATAAATTTTCTGCCTTTTTCTTGCATTAGTTGCTTACTGTTTTTTCGTCCTTTTTGTCTATAAGATTGAACATGATTTTTATGTTTAAGAAATGATCTTGAATCATTAAACATAGGGTTTAATGAGTTAATTAAATAAATTTATTAGCTCATTACGACAAAACCCCTCCAACATTTACTAAAACTAGGAAAAAACAATACATTGTAAGATTATAAATTCTACTAAATATTTCGTCTTTCCCCATTAAATTAACTCATTAAATTGCTAATATATTCAATTAAGGTACCTAGGGTAACTATTAAAGTGTCCCTAAATCATTGAAACAAGTATTAACCCTTTTGGGCCATCATAGCTTACGTACTAGGATGTTTCTTGATTTGTACTAGGTTAGAGTAAGAATTATATTTGACCCTTTTAATTTCATTAATTAATTAGATTATTTAATTGATTATTTTACCTAGGGTAATTACTAAATTACCCTCAATTTGTTATAACCATAACTAATCCTTTAAACAATCCTAGGTTAGGTACTAAGTTGTCTTTTTTTGTTTTAACCGAAATCTAGATATTTCTTTATGATTTCGGTTTTTCACCTTGAAATTTATTAATTATGTTGCAAAATAAATAAATTAAGTATCCTACGTAAATTACTAAAATACCCTTAAGTCTTTTCGATATTAAGTAACTCTTTGTACCATCCAAGGTTAGGTACTAGGTTGTCCCTTTCTTGTCTTAACCGAAATTTGAAATTTTCCTTTCTGTTTTGGGTTTCAGAACTTTTAAATTAATTAATTAATTAGATAACCTAGGGTAATTTGAAAAGTACCCCTAAATTGTTACGACCATAACTATAGTTTTGGTCCAACCTAGGTTAGGTACTAGGTTGTCTCTTTAACTAGTACTGGTTAATGCCAACCCGGTTTCGGTCCTAGTTTAACGGGTCCACTAATAGGTCCAAATTGGTTAGTAATAGGTTGTTTAGTTATTTATGGCAGTAGTTATGTCACGACTGGACTATAGAACCCAGACGATACCGGTGTTGTTGACCTCACAGAGGTTTCACACAAGCCTACATACGTCATTCTTACTTCATCTTGATTAATTTTAGCAGAAAATTTGAACTTTTTGTCTTCTTACTTCATGCATACTATTTTAAACTTATACATTATAGGGGTTCCCTAATTAACAATATAATATAGAGCTAATCAAATGAAAGAAATAGTTTGTAGTTGCATTAAATGTGTATTGTCCAAAATGGCACTAATACACAGTCTAAAATGAAATGGGAAATGAGACACTACTTTAACATGCTCCACTAGCTAAATCCTACATCTATGCTAGATAATAAAAGTATACAACATAAAAAGCATGAGGGCCTACAAGGTCCGGCTAAAAGCTACACGTCCGGATAGCTGCAATGTAGTACTTTAAGATCTAACGTCCACCTGTGCCTGCACCTATAAGTAAATATTTGTATGGAATTAGTACACACTTGTACACTCATACATAACCTTTCTAGGGTAAAAGTGTGTACTAATTCTAAACAAGCCTCATCTTGCATTCATCACATTCATATGATTAATATTAGCGGAAAATTTAAAACATTTAAACGTATGAAGTAGCCATAGACTTCATATAGTTTTTTCATTAATTCATCATATACTAAGCTGAACATAAATGTCACAACCATATATCATAAAAATCCATTTGAAACAGAATAATAATATATCATAACTACGTTTGCCAAACACGGACTTATTACAAAAGCTTCGAAATTAAAGTAAGAAAGAAACGCTAGGGACAAAATCCTCTATATTTGTGTAAAAGTAAGGTTAGACTAAAAAATTGTAGCATCCTCGAAATCAAGAGGACCTACCAAATGTCCCTTAACCTGCGTCTAATAAATTGTAAACAGTGCTTAGTAAACCACTTCTACAAAGTATGGGTGTATGCACACATACAAATAAGGCTATGCATGATCAAAGAAAGTTATTCCTAAACAACATGTTGTTTCTTGAAAGCCTAGTCCCTTGACTTTCCTAAATCGTTAGTTGTGAATCATGGTATGAATATGATGTATTTTACTGAAATCAAAGCACAAAACTCATTACCTATATGATTCAAAAACATTAGTATCATCGATATAATTTTAGAACAAGTAGGGCGAAGATTTTATATTTTTGAATATCTTAGGCCGAGGGCTCCTCTTTGTACACTTAACTGTCTTTTTCCTCTTTTTGTTGTGTCGTTCAATTATTATTTTGATCTTATTTTTTATTTACAACTTAAATGGTTCATTGTAGTGCCATACCCATAATTAATTGATGTATGTAATCAAACGACTAAGGAATGATTTCCCTACCTTATATAGAGTCAATCGTTACACTATATATTCATTACCTTTCATAAGCAATTCGCTATTGATCATTCAATTGATTTCAATACTTTCATGTTTCATATATTACAAATTTCATATACATGACACATTGGAATAGTTGATGTAGCATAAAGACATCTCAAATGAGGGCCCAACATATGGGACCTCAACCTAAGGGCCTTCTTTAGCAAACACGGAGTCTGCTTCATTCGTTCATTCGTACTTCACATTATTCATTTCAGTCATTTTTTTGATGATTTAAACACCAACTATTTCTCGGATGAAGTTTAAGACTGTCATCGGAACATGAAGTGCAATGACCATGAATGACCTAATGTCATTACTTGAATCTGATTTCACATCCTTATTGTCTTTCACAAACACTTTTGCTGTCGTTCATTTTGATTATGTTTTTTAATTTCAAGATGACCTCATGCTTTATTTTGGAACTTTACCCTTGACCGACATAGATCATGTAAGCATCATGAAATCAAGTGTCTGCCCCACACCGAAAAGAGGTGGAATCACCGGGCAAAGTTATCCTAAGCGGCTAGCGTATACAGGGAGTCGAACCGTGCTAGATCCATATATTAGCAGTATAACTTCAAAGACTAGGAGATATAAGGAGACCATACCTGTCATACCGGACAATCTCATCTCATTAGCGTTACGTGAACCTCCGCCCTTCCCAAAAGAAGTCATCACCGTTCATAGCTAGCCTATCAGTTCTCAATATAATGTTGCAGTACATTAAACTCATAGATTATGAAAGTTGTCTTCTAGAATGAGTGAATCATTTCTCATTGGATGATTCTCATCTCATCATTAGCATTAAATTTGAATTGTCCTTACACTTACATATAGAGTATGATTGAGACATTTCTCTTGATATTCAACACTCATTTAGGTGAGTAGTTTTAGTGACCTTTACTTAGTCTTGGTTGAGACTTATCTCACTATTCATATTAGCCTCTTATCATGTTGTGACAATTTTCATTAACATCATAGATTAACATAATTACTCACCTCATTACCTGATGTTCATTTCTTCTTTATTACTCACCTCATTACCTGATGTTCATTTCTTCTTTATTTTCTACTGTTGACTCAAACATTATGGAAGCTTGTCTTCTAGATTGAGATTCACTTAATCTATGTATGACTGTTCATCCTTACTTTACATTGATTAAATGATAATTTTCCTTATACATCATCCTTTATTGTTAATGAGACTGGCTCACACATTCTAACTACTTCATACATGAGTATTCTTTAAACATAGTAGCTTAGTTGTTAGTGCGACTTCTCTCACTTCCTTTAACAACCCATTATGGTGACTTACTTACTTTATAACCTTTTTATTATGCTATAACTCATTTTACTTACTTACTTTAGTGTAGTAGATTCATATAATCCTTTATGAAAAATAAGAACTTCATTCAATGAGTTTCGTGAGTTCATATGTCATTATTTTATGTATTGTTCATATTTAAATTTAATATGTATGAATCATTAGCAAATATTTTAATTATATAACATAATATTATATCCTTTTAAATGCATCACTTTTAGATAATGCATCGTTAGCCATTTTATTGGCATACGATTAGTAATTGTATAGACAATTGGGCATAGATTTCATAACCAAATTTGTTGGCATAAGCAAATTTTCATGTTCAACATGCTTAAGTTTTTATACATTATACATTAGCCAATATTTTAGTTTTTTAACGTTATATTATAGTGAAATTCCTACAAGTTGTTTGACAACGTAGTGGTAGCCAATTATTGGCATAAGGCAAACATTCACTCAAATTATGATTTCATGGAGATCTTTTTAGCTAACCTTATAACATAACTTTAAGCATAACGTCTTTTAAACATATTTCAAAGAATCAAGTTAGAATTTTCTGAATATATCATCTTTTTAATGTCATATTAACAGAAAATATGCACAACAACCGTAATATCTTCATACATAACATTTTCGGACTTACCTTTAACATAGTATTATCCTTTAAATTTGCATAATAACACTTAGACTCAAACGAGTCCAATTATTAGGTTCAGTCAATCATTATTTAATAAAAAACAATACACATTAATATCATCAATCATCACATACCAACAACATGATTTCTAAACTATTCAACAATGAAATCGTAACAAGGATACTAGGGAAATGAATTCAACAAGAACGACGGGAAACAACCCTAGTTTTCATGATCATAAACTCATTAGAAAGAAAGTTCTCTTAGGGAAATAAGTACATGATAGACACCCTTGAACTAAACATTGAAGAAACCTTGAAATCACCCTACAAAAATTTATAAATTTTCTGCCTTTTTCTTGCATTTGTTGCTTACTGTTTATGCATCATTTTTATCTATGATTTTGAAAGTAATATTTAGTCTTAATAACTGTTATTTACTTAATCAACTTAGGGTTTAATAAGTTAATTAAATAAATTAATTAACTAATTACTAAAAAGCCCTCCTTGATTGACTAGAACTAGGAAAACACAATACTCGGTCAAATCTGAATTTTTTCCAAAGAATTTTCATTGGCCTCTTTAAATTAATTAATTAAATTGTTAATTTAATTAATTATGGTACAAATGGTAACTATTAAAGTTCCTCTAAGTCATTGGAACAAAAATTAATCTCTTTGGGACCATCCTAGATTAAGTACTAGGATGTTTCTTGAGATGTACTAGGTTAGTGTAGGAATTTTTTTTTACTCCTTTAATTTAATTAAATAAATGGATAATTTAATTAATTAAGGGACATAGGGTTATTACTAAAGTACTCTTAAGTCATTATAACCATAACAAATCCTTTGAACTATCCTAGGTTAGGTACTAGATTGTCTTTTTTATTATTTCAACCAAAATCTTGATATTGCTTTGTGATTTCAGTTTTGACCCTTTTAATTAAATAATTAAGTAGCCTAGGGTAATTACAAAAGTACTCTTATGTTGTTAGGATCTTGATAAACTCTTTGGACCATCCTAAGTGAGGTACTAGGTTGTGCCTTTCTTGTGTTAACCGAAATCTAAAAATTTCCTTTTTATTTTTGGGTTTTATATCTTTTAAATTAATCAATTAAATTTCTAAATTAATTAATAAGGTAACGTAGGGGATTTAATAAAGTACCCCTAAGTTTATAAATTCATAACTAACCTTTTGTACCATCCTAAGATAGGTAGTAGGTTGTCTCTTTAACTAGTACTATGTTAGTGTCAACCCGGTTTTGGTCCTATGTTGTCGGGTGCACTAATGGGTCCAATTTGGTTAGACCTAGGTTATTTAGATAGTTGGGACAGTTATTTAGGACATAGAGTTTATTAGGAAGTTAGGCCCCTCATGGAGTGATCCCTTGTGTACGTTTTTCCCCCTAACTACCCTGACCAAATTCGGTTAGGGTGGCCTCTCGTTTGGAAACTTCTTCACATTTCTTGCACATATTCTTCCACATGAGTTGGTTGCACTTTCCTAACTAACTATTATTTATGGTTCATTTGGGATTGTTTACTTATATTCCCAAGATTCGTCACTATGTCCTTGAGCACTGCTTAATCAACAAGATCTTCTTAAATGGTTATGTGATGTGGTGCTAGTCTTGAAACTTGGATTCCTAGTACCTAATTAATTGGGTTGTGAATCAAAACAATTTATAATTTTATCATAGGGTCTTTATTGCAGGTAGAATTTTAAACAAGCTTGGATCATGTTACGCGTACTTGGATTTTTATAAAAATTTGCACACGCCCCATAGAAAAATTTATTTACAATGCCCAATATTTTTCATAATTGGGCATTGGGACACCTATGTACCCCAAATACTCATTCCTAAAGACCTATTGGTTTTTCACTAGCCATGTAATTTTTCAAAATGCTACATTAACAGTTGTATGTCTATAAAATAAGGAAAGCTATCTCAAGTCAGTGGTAGTGGTGTCATATTGTAGAGCGAGGTTATGAAGTGTCTATTGAAGAGACTTTAGATGTTTATGCACTAGAAGTGACAATGCTGAATTTTGATGGTGATTGTATTGAAGAATATGATAATTTAGTTGTCGCACTTGATAGGTTTTAATATTGCTCCAAACAAAAAATAGTGAAGTTAGACATGAAGAATAGTGATCCCCACTTACCAAACCTTATGTGGAATAGGATACAAAATTGGAACTTAATGCTCTACCGTCAACTTGCAAGTATGGATTCTAGGGGAAAGATGGAACTTAACCGGTAATAATTGTGGGCAATTTGAGTGAGGTACGACTAAAGGAATTGATTTGGGTTTTGAATAGGTTAAACTATATTAATTAGTTTGATATTCCAACCCCGTTATAAATAAGTCTACATTGATCTTCTTTGAGATGTTATTCTACTTTCTGGTCCAGAATATATTGTCTCTAACATAGGCGGAAAATGTTTTAACATCGGACAGGGCAGTGATGCTGTCATCTAATATGGTGGGGTTTAATATTGATTTATCCCATATCCACATCACAAATATCAATAAGTGGGACATTAAGGCAACCACCACTCTGCCCTTGTTGTTCCTAATACTCCATATTTGCAAGGATGCTTCTGTTCATGTGTTACATAGTCAGCATTTTCTTTATGTGACGAAGACACTAGAAAATTAATTAATTCAGGTTGATGCCAACTTCGCAGCACCACGAGGAGAGCCATTGTTTGAGATACCTCCTCTGAGTTATTATCTTGATATAGATGTTCACAAAATGCAGGCCAATAAAATCAACATTCCTGTTATAACTTGAAACTCTAATGACTTAGGATAGAGTATCTCCTAGTGTATAAGTCTTTAAAAAGTGTTTCTAGGCCTAAATGAAGGTATTTAACATTATTTTAATGTGCTAAAGCTGAAATGTCAAGAAACGACCACGACGTCTAGACACTAGTGAAAGCGACCTATAGTAACAGTAAGTTTTGAAAGGGTTTGAATTGTCATATAAACGTTAAACTTGGTAAAAAGTCGTAGAATACATCTTATAGTGTGTTTAGGGTAAAAAAAATTCAAGTACGACTCCCCAAGGACCTCCCTAAGGTACCTTGAGGGCGACAGAAACATTTGACCATAAATCTTACCAAAAGACAGTATGCATCCAGAGGAACGAAGAGCCGTCTATTGAATGATACTTTATCGTTGGTGGACTTTAGTGTATGAATATTCATTAACCCAAAGCCCTTTAAAATATAGCCTCTGCTTTAAACAACGTTTGACCAGTATGGTCCGTGGTCTGGTTGAAGGGACATCGACGGGGAGCCATCATTTGATTGCTAGTTCACTACCTCAAAATGGACTAAGTAGGGGTAGTTGGATAATTGGCTAATTAATTAATTAATCAATAGGGACGGTTATAATTAGTTAATCTAGGACTATAAACGTATTCTGAGTCAGTAATCTTACTTAACAGTTGATAATTCCTAAAATCCAAATAACTCCCACGTCTCTCAAATTGCTGTTACAAACCTAAAGACCCACATTGAAGAACAAGTTCATGATTTTGTAGTACTTCATGATTAAAATTTCCTTCAGCGTTATTTAAGTGTTATCAAGGTATGGAGGCTATTCACTCTTGGGTCTCTTTTCCGCAAGAGGCTCTTCAAAGATTTGATTTCAATGTTATTCAAAAATCGTTTTTTCATAAAATTTTGTTGGTGTATTTTTTAGATGGAATTGTGTAGTTTTAAATCATGTATTATTGTTTATTTATGTATGATTATCTGTGGATGTATGTATTCCCTAATGACTTGATCTAAATCGCTACAAAGAGATATGAATCCTCTTCTTCCCCTAACCCTAACTTGTGATCTAGGTTGGTTTGGTATTATATGATGATGGTGATTGAATTTCTAGTTAAGTATCACTGATTTGAGTATAAGATCTTGGATGAGATTCTTTGAATCCATGGGTAAGACATTCAAGATCATGGATACTTTAGTTCAATTAGGTTGTTCTATTCTTTATGTTGTTGATTCAATTGAAGTATGAACATATGAGTATGTGTTACGACCCGAGAGTACCCCTTAAAAGTTAGGGCATTCTATAATCGCAACATGTCGTACTTGACCTCTTTTAGGTCTTGTAAAAGCCCTTTTACATAGCTCATTGCATACATGTTAGAAAAGTAGTGCGGAGTTAAAACTTTTCGGACAAAGTAACAATACTAAAAAATATCTCTTTTATAGAGAAACATAATGAAAGGCTAAGTCTCAATGTCTCCATCTTAGAAATATTAATATATTGGGAACGGCCCATACTTCATCATATAGGAAAATTGCTAAGTTTATTAGAATACTTTAAATAAGGAAAACTAAACATCATCATGTCGTCAAATCTAGTGAGGACATACCAAATTTTGCTTGAATAAACACTATTCCAAGCTTCCACTTCGAGACTCCTCTCAAATTCCACCTACACCTTTAGATAGAGGCAAAAATGTTTGGAATTATTACAAACACTCATAATAAGCAAGTCATAATAAGTAAAATCATGAAAAATAGACTTTTTGTATGAAACATGCTCTTTTGGAGAAAACCTTTAAAGACAAGCGACAAAGTTACTTATAAGTCAACATATCTACATATAAGTCACATTCCATAATATTGAATCAACTTCATTTTAACCCATATAAATGTATATACCTCCTACCAAAGATTACCCTAAGACTTACTTAAGTAAGATAAGAAGAGACCGCCCATACACTTTCTTCAAGACTATCTAAATAATCCATAGGACTACCTCAGAGAAGATTGTTCCCTTTTCCTTTCATTTACTCCCCACCTAATGTTACTCAAAGATTAACCTACGGAAGATAAGAAGAGACCGCCCATACACCCTCTTCCAGCTTAGTTAATCAAACCTCAAAGCTACCCTAAATAGGAACATTCTACTCAACATACATTAGCTAAAGTCATAATGATTTATTAAGTTAATTAGAAGACATTTCATTCATTAAATAATTCACATAATAGTCTTAGAAAGAAGTAGGGAATATATACTCTATGACCATCAAAGCCTTCTCATTCCATATCTAGATAGTGTTCCATTCCACTATCTTAATATTGTAGAGATTATTAAATACTAGAATGTATTCCACATGATGAGAATAGGGAATAACAAACATAGAACATACTAGCTAGGCATGGAATTCGGAGTCTACACTACTCTTGTGGAGGGTGTTCTACTTGCCAAGCGTAGAACTACGGCACGTACTATATTGGCACACTATCAAGGAATATCAAGTTATTTTATGCACTCTAGTCTCCTTCAAAAGTAGAGATAAATTGCACTGTAGTCTCCTTCTCTAGTATATCTACATCCCTTAACATATTCACTCGGTGCTATCCTTTGTTCTCAAAGAGTAAGTTCGATAAAAAGAGGCATATGAAAAGGTACAACCGATTAGTCATCACGTAATCATAACACACCCACCAAAGATAGGTCCACTACGGATTCCACATAATGGCTATAAGTAAAACTCATTCTTAGCCTCTTTTTATCTTTAAGGTTCCACATATTAGTCATGCATAGAAGGGAAACATCTTAGGTATACCATCCTAGACTTTCATTCAACATTCATCTTCATATCACATATTCAATTGTGTTCAAGTATCATATAGGAGTAACCAAGTCAACCTATACACTAGTAACAAAACTAGAGACATCACCCTAGTCTATCATGATAGACATAGTCAATTAGGAGATTTCAATCTCACACATACACATATATCATATAGTCCTTCTCATTGATTATAATGAAGTCTTAACTTGATAATATCACTATTCAAAAAGTAATGCCCACAAGTCCATGTTCAATACATTTCATAATGTAATGCCACATCGCCACATCATCTAATGTAAAACACATAGGCACTGCAACCATAAATGGACCACACCAATCATAATCACAATGCGATACCTATACTACATGAAATAAAGAAAATAAGGGAAGTGTACAATGAATCTATTCTAAGCATTTCAATCCATAGCTAAATCATCCAATGCAATTCTCAAAGGCCCTTACCCATGGACATGATAACCAATTAAATACAATATATACAATAGACAATGAATTAAAAGTAATTCAACATAGACTTATGAATTTAGATCAGCACACAAAACATTCTAACATAAATGTATGTTAATTAAATATCCCTAATCAAACAACGTAAGAATTCAATAGCATTAAGACATGGTCAAGTAACCAACAAAGTAGTCAAAAACTAGGCATAGTTAATGACATGGTTCCATAGAAATATCTATATAAAATAATTTTATTAACACTAATTAAATCATAAATCAAAGATCTAAAACGTTTTATGCAACGACCCATGGCTAGATTCCAGTTTAGAATATTTCAAAGTTTGGATCATATTTCTAATTCATTGGAATTGACTCCTTTAAAAAAATTATTTAAAGGATGAACAACCATAAATTAATTTTGAGGAATCTCCCACAAGATTGATGGAGAAAACTTGGAAAATCTGTCTTCTTCATTAGAGGTTCATAGCTTAATCAATAGAGGTTATTTGGAGAGAAACAATGGAGAGGTTTTATTTTTGATTTTATGGTTACGATTTCAAGGGGAATTGTGGTTTATAAAGGTCTAATAAAATACAATTATTAGCCCCTATAATAAACCAAATATCAATTAACTTATAGGACCTTTTAACCAACTCAAACTCAACTTAAATTTTTTGAATTATCCTCGTGAAACAAGTCCCTGATGCGGAGCTGTTCCCGCATTTTTTTAAAAGTAACTTCCAGGGAAGTTTATGTTACTTATTTTCTGCAATAAGGAAAAAACTTTGGAACTTTACTAGACAAAGTCCATGATGCGGACCTTTTTCACAAAGGAACAAAAGTTGTTGTTGTGTGCAGCTTGTTGGGCAGAGGTTGGGTCGTTCTCAAGGACCTCTTTGTTAATCCTTGGGGAGTATTTGTCAGGTGTTTTAACCTTAAATACTCTACTATACATTTTATAAACCTAAAACATCAATTTGAACTTAAAACATAACAAAAAACTTAACGAAACACATTAAGGCATCCAAGCACGTTTCAAGGCAAAATTTTTGAACATCTTGGACGTCATGACGTTTGGCCTCAAAACTTCACCATATTTCTGAAACATTCTATCAACATTATTTTTAATAATTTTAGAAATTAATAAACTCATAATTAATATGTTAGGCTCTATTTGAACCTTGTTCATTTTTAGGGTGTAACAATACCCCCACTCTTGGATACTTCATCCTGAAATGACACATGCTACTCTTTCGGCACTATCAAGAGATAAAAAACTCAATTATATTATCAAATATCAAACCAGACAATAAACAATAAGAATGAGCACAAATAAAACCAAAAGTTAAAAACTTGTCTACAACTCATTATGCAACCAAGGCTCACATTCTATATTTCAATTAGGAGAAACTAAAACTCATTATGCAACCAAGACTCACATTGTACATTTTAATTAAGCATAACTTTTTCTCCACACATTGTAATTCTCAAATACAACCGTTCTATGCAAATTATAACCATTTTTTCATGAAAGAAAAATTTAGTAAGAAATTTAAAAATTTGTACTATGCCTTACCAAAGACATACATTAAGATATGCTCAAGATTCAAAAATGCAACTCTTAAGCAATTTATGATGGAAGCACAATGATATAATACAATAATACATATAAAACTCAATTTTTAATATAAGGTTTAGACACTGTTTTAAGGTAAATTTTAATGAATATAAGTCATTTAGGAGGTCTAGAAACCAAAATGTCTAAGAACGTCCATAATGTTCGGAAACTAGTTCAAGGAGATACAAGTGTGCCATAACCTATTTGAGTAGTTTTTAGACTTTAGAAAGTGATGAAAATTTTTTAAGGGTGTATGACGTGTGTTCAAGTTGATTTATGGTTGAAACGTCTGGTTACAACTCCCCAAGTACCAACCAAGGGACTTTAAGGAAGACCCTCGCATTTTGCGGTCAAAACTGCCTGGGAAGTATTCACCTCATACTTGACCTCTTGGATGTCCTTTACAAACCATTTTACATTGTTCATTGCATACATGTATGAAAACTAGTGAGTAATCAAAACATTCATAAGAAACAATAATAATTCAATATGTCTCGTTTATACAAAAACATAATGAAACACTATGTCTCAAAGCCTCCATTTTAGACATACGAATATATTGGTACACAAACCATATTTCGTTATTTAGGAAAATATCTAAGTATATTACAATACTTTTAGTAAGGAAACTAAATATCATAATGTCCTCAAATCTAGTGAGGATATACCGACTCTTGCTTGAATGAATACTAATCCACGATTCCACTTCCATATTAGTCTCAAATACCACCTATACCTTTAGAGATAGACAAAAAATATGAAACAGGTACAAACATTTGTACTAAGCACGCATAATGCATAAAATTATGATAAGCAAACTTTTTGTATGAAACATGCTCTTATTGAGAAAACCCTTTAAGACAAGTTTAATAGATACTTACAAGTCCACGCATATGCATAAAAGTCACATTCCACAATATAGAATCAACATCACTTCAACCAATATAAACGTATACACCTTCCACTAAAGGTTATCCTAAGACTTACTTGAGTAAGGCAAGAAGAGACCATAGATACACCCTCTTCAAGCCCAACTAAACAATCCTTAACACTACCGATGATAAGATTCTTCTTTTTACGTTTGATTTACTCCCCACCTATGGTTACTGAAAGATTCACCTATGTAGGACAAGAAGAGACCGCTCAGACATCCTCTTCAACCTTCCTAAGCAACCCTCAAAGTTATACTAGATAGGTGACATTCTAGTCAACAAACATTAGCGATAGTCATAATCATTCATTAAATTAGAAGACATTTCTGTCACGACCCAATCAGGGACGCGACTGGCACCCACATTTACCCTCCTATGTGAGCGAACCAACCCATCTAAACCTTAACATTTCAATATAGATCAACAGAAAATAATGCGGAAGCTTGAACTCCTAATAAAAACAATTCAATACTATTATTAGCAATCCCCAAATCTGGAAAGCATCATCCAAGAAACATTATCTCAAATTAATTAACTAGGAATGTCTATCTAAGAACAAACTAACCTAAAAAGCTCGTCCATGCGAAGTGCAATGCATCAAAGCCTGAAGAGAAGACCCAGTCCAAGCTAGACGCATTAGCTCACCCTGAATTTCCGAATGACGTGAAGCCGGGCTAGATCTGCTGTTGAGTGAGTTGACAAAAACGTTTGCTGCATTACACAAATAAAAAGAGGAAAACATGAACAGAGGGGTCTGTCACAACCAGACGTAATGAGTAGATATCATCGGCAACTCAAAATAGGGAAAAGTATATATCAAATAATAATGTAATTCAAATACAATACTCAACATGTAGCAATACAACAATTGAATTCATCAATAACTACAACGAGTTAAACACCGTGAGGACTCAAGCCTCAATACCATACTTTTGGGAATTGAATTAAGTTATTAGATTGAGTATTTCATTATCTTTCAAGATTCATATCTTTTTCCTTTGTGTCGGTACGTGACAACTCCGATCCTCTAGTTTCTATCTGGGCCGGAACGTTGCAATCGATCCTCATTCTATCTGGTCCGGAAACGTGCACCCGATCCCTCATTCTCAATCCTGGGACCGGAACGTGGCACCCGATCCACCTATATATCAGGGTGGAGGAAGTGACACTCCGATCCTCATATTCATTCTATGCTGGTACCGGAACGTGGCAACCGATCCATATTCTATCCGGTGTCGAAACGTGACACTCCGATCCTCATATTATTCTATATGCGGTACCGGAACCGTGGGCACCACGATCCCCTAATCATCACGCCTTATTTTACATTAAGGCTCATCATCTCATTATATAATTTATCAAGCCTTTCTTCATACAGGCTCATCATTCATCATTATATAATTGATCAAGGGAAATTAGGGTTCTTCAAGATTTGGGATTCAATAGTTCATCAGACTCTGTTATTATCCACAATTTTATAATCAAATCATGCAAGCATACAACTATAGCCATAGCAGGGTTAAATACTATACAACACAATAAATTCTCTATTAAGAGTTCATACGAATATCGTAACCATAAACCATAACTACCTCCACCGACAGATTAGTGATCAAGCAAGAAATTTCCCAAGCTTTGTTTCTCTCGTTTTCTCCTCTTTTCGTTTCGACTTTCTCTCCCTTTGTTCTGTTGTTTTCTTATTCAACCCTCTTTTTTTAAACCCTAATTAGTATATTAATTAAGAATGAAATATGGCAATAATAACCACTAAGTAACCTTAAGTTACCTGCTTTTAAACCCCCAAAGTAATTAGAAGTATTACACCATTAACACCTATACTTCTCTAATAAAGCAGGAATAGTAAAAAACGTCCCTTAAAAAGTGGTTAAAGAAATACGACACCGAAAGGGGATTGGGATTGCGTTAGCCGGACGGGCCGTCCGCGCGCGACGTCAGTCCTGCGTCCGTTCCGTCCCAAGGTCCAGAGACTGTTTTTAAGGTGGGATGGCTGGACGGGCCGCGAGCTTGCGACGGTCAGCCTGCCATTCCGTCATGACGTTCAGAGAAGAGAAGGTCGATTTTTTAGTACCCAATTTCAGATTTCTAAGTGTTTTGAAACGACACCCTCCAAGACGGTCCGTCGTGCATTGACGGCTCCGCTCGTGGCCTCCGTCACAATATGCCAGTTTTTTGCCGAAATAAAAATCTGTTGCTCAAACGGACTGCTAAACAGGTCTTACAATAGATACCAATTTACCATCGTTCGTCCCCGAACGTCCAGAAGGAAAAAGTGCGAAAAGGAACTACCTGAATCCATAAAACCGATGTGGGTATCTTTCCCGCTATTGCCTCCTTCTCCCCAAGTGGTTCTTCAACCGTGTCGATTCTTCAATTGCACCTTCATGGATGACAAACTCTCTTGGACCTCAACTTGCGAACTCCCTATCTAAATAAAACAACAGGTCCTCTTCAAAGTCAAGAGTTCAATCCCAACATGACGTCCCAACGGATAATGTAGTTCCATCTCCATGGTATCTTTTAACATGGACACTGAAATCCGGATGCCACTCAGACAGCCCGGGCAGGCTAATTCATAAGCCACCTCCCCTATTCGCTTTAGTACCTCAAATGGTCCAATATACCGTGGACTTAGCTTAACCTCTTTTGCCAAAAACCGCATCACCCCTTTCATGGGTGAACCTTCAACAAGACGTGGTTCACCTGCCACTGAAAATCCCAAGTACTAACCTTGGTCTGCATACTCCGTGTCTACTTTGCGCCGCAGAAAGACTTTATTAAGGCCCGTCACCTTTATACGAATCCCTCAAGAGATCGGTTAACCAAGGTCTAACCCGAAGCATCAAAACAACCAATGGGAGATCTACACATCCTCACCCATAAAATTGCTCAAATGGAGCCATATCAATACTGGAGTGATAAGCGAATATTGTACGAAAACTCTTGCAAAAGGTAAAGCTTATCCCAAATGGCCACCAAAACTATCACGCATGCGCGAAGCAATATCCTCCAACACTTAATAGTTAGATCAAGCTGACCATCCGGTCTGAGGATGGAAACGCGGTACTAGGTCCAACCTTAGTAGTACCCATTCTGCAGGCAATGTTTTCCAAACTAGAAGCAACTCGTACCTATCTGATATCATGGATAGTGGAACCAATGCAATCGAACGATTTCTGAAGATGTAGATTTTTGGCTAATTCTTGCATTGTAAGTCACATTAACCGGAATGAAATGAGCAGACAGTCAATCCTGTACACAATTACCCAAATGAGTCCAACTTGCCACTGTCTTTGGCAGACCAACCACCAAAGCCATTGCAATTCTCGCCACTTCCATTCAGGAATGGGCATTCTTTGAAGTGTTCCTCCGGGGCCTTTGGTGTTCATATTTCACTCTGTTGACAGGTTTGGGACACTTGCAATAAGTCAAACAAATTGCGCTTCATTCTAATCCACAAACGTGTTTTGTTTTAGGTCGCGATACATCTTGGTTGACACCCGGATGTAAGAAATCAGAAATACCTTGAAATGAGCTCTGCAGAATAGGTGACAAACATCAATGCGGGGGTACACACACCCTTCCCTTAATCCTCCGGGTACACACCTTCCTCGTCGATTGGTGGCTTCTTCTTAGCCGTTCCTCGCAACACTTTTATCTCGGATCGACTAGTTCTACATCAAAACTGTTTTACCTTAATCTGTCAAGAGAAAAGAAGATCTTGACTCCACACCGAGCCAACAATCCCTCACTTCTCCTTGTATTTCAACTCATCAAGTATTAGACAGAGTCTGAACCTCTCAGCCAATGGCCGTCTTTCGAGAGGCTTTTGCAAAGAGCAGACTTCCCATGGTCCCGCCTTTCTACTCAGGCATCGCCACCACATTAGCTTCCCCGGATGATGATACAAAATAGTGGGTCGTAGTCCTTCAGTAGTCCACCATCTCCTTTGCCTCAGTTCATAACTCTCTGAGTACAAGACATACTGAAGGCTCTACGTGTCCGTGTAGACCTCAAACTTAACCCCATATAAATAGTTGTCTACATTGCTTCAAGCACAACACTACGCGGCCAATTCCAAGTCATGAGTTGATTAGTTACGTTCCATGCAACTTTTAATTGTCTTTGAGCAATAAGCAATCACGTTCTTCTTGCATTAGCAACTGCCACCCAAACCCCCCCCACGACCCAATGATTGCATCACAAATAAAACAATGAAGTTCTTTCCCTCTACCCGGCAAGGTTGAGGATAGGTCGGTGGTAAACAAAGTCTTAAGTTTGAAAGCTTTGCCTTCACACTCATCCGACCATACAAATGAAAATTTTGCTAGTCAAGTTCGTCGTTGGGAAGCTAAAGAAGGAATCCATTGAAAAATCGGGAGGGAGCGGTATAGTCAGTGGCGGTAAGTTTAGGGTTTGGCGGTAGTAGCTCGCTAAACCCAAACAAAGCTCTTTATTCTGACACATTAGTAGCGTCTTACCCACTCTTCACTAATTCGATCTTGTTAAGACGGACCCCAGAACTCCTCCTTAGAAAACCACGTGCCTCCAGAAGGACATGCATTAGCCAAAAACTCACACTTAGAGAACTTGGCATAAAGCTTTTTTTCTCCTCAACGTTTCCAATACTTACTCAAACGGCTCCCTCATGGTACTTTTTACTCTATGGGGTACATCAGTTATATCCAAGAAATCCGATCACATAACGAGATCTCTAAATATGGCTTAAAAATTCCCGTCATCAAACTCATGAACGCAAGCAGCAGCAAGGGGCATTCGTAAGACAAAAAGACATCATCTAAAATTCGTAATGCCATACATGGTTCTAAGCAAGTCTTTGGCACATCCTTTGCTCGTATTTTCAACTTGATGATAACCGGATCTAAGTCAATCTTTAGAGAAGACAAAGCACCTTGTAACTGATCGAAACAAGTCAACAAGCGAGGGAAAAGAGGATACTTGTTCTTTATAGTCACCTTGTTCAACTGCCGGTAGTTAGTTAGTTATACACATACCTGAAAACTCCCATCTTTCTTCTTTACAAACAAAACCGGGCACCCCAGGAGATTGCCCTTGCGTCTAGTCTAATGAAGCCCTTGCTCAACAAAACTCTTGAAGTTGAGCCTTTACTCTCTTAACTTACGCGGAGCCATTTTATACGGGGGTATAGAAAGCGGGGGTGTGCCAGGTTTTCAGATGATTACAGGAAGTCAATTACCCATCTGGTGGCATACCAGGAAGATCGCGGGAACACCTCCAAAAACTCGCGGACTACCGAAAACCGACGCAATCGCAGGCTGGTGGTGGACTTGGGGTAGTGGTCATACTTGAGATGGGCCAAGAAAGCTAAACACCCTTTACTAACCATTTTCTTAGACGAAGAAGAAGAAAAGAAATGAGATCTGATACGCAACGGATTGGAGGAGTGTTAGTCCACTCCCCAACTAACGGATCTGTCCAGGCTTGGCCAATGTCACAAGTTTATAGGCATTACAATCCAAGATCGCAAAAGTTGGAGAAAGCAAAGTCATACCCAGAATTACATCAAAGCACCCATTTCAAAAATAACCAAATCTACATAAGTGTGTCCCAGAAAGTTCAACAAACAAGACCTATGTACCTCAACTACCCCAACTACCCACCGGTGTAGATGTTTTGTAGAAACACGATAGGGCTGTCAAGTAATTCACAATTTGCAATTTTTAGCCATTAAAATGATGAAGACACTATGAAACCGTGGCAGGGTCAAATAATACAGATGACATGAATCACAAACAAAAGATTACCTGTTGAAACCGAATCAACGCCTCCCTTCGATCTCCCAGGGAAAGCGTTAGAACAATGGCCCTATCGTTTGTCTGTACATTTGCCCCTACCAGTTGCGTAGTAGTAGTAGTGGTCCATTTGCCCATCACTCTGCCGTGTATGACACCATTACCTTAGACCACCAAGTCCTCCAGAAAGCGGCCTCTGCCATGCCACCTCTACCTCTAGCTAGGGGTTCTGTAACTCTGGTTTGGACAATACCTCTTGATGTGTCCAACTCCCCACACCATAACACTCTCGGGGTTCATTTGCATAGGTCTCGCGAGTAGTGTTGACCGTTTCTGAGGTGGAACCCCCAACTAGACAGTCTGTAGTGAGACGAATGTCGACTGGTTAACTCCGGGAGCTCTGTCCTCTAGAGTTTTGGAGAAAATTAAATAGCCTCCCCTTAGAACCTTTCGATGGCGATGTCGTGGTGAAGTCGTTGGCTGAACTCCTTCCACCTCTATTAACAAAGTCTACCACCTCTTGGAAGGATGTTATGCGTAGCCGCTACCTGTAAGGCTGAAATCCGCACTTGACTCAACCCGCCTTCACAAACGGCGAATCCGTTCTTGTGGACTGAAACAAAGTTGGGTGGCGTATCTGGATAGTGCGCGAAATTGCCTATACGCGTTAAAAAACTGTCATCCTCCCTGCTCTAGACTCCAAGAACTCGTCCTTTTTCTATCTCTCAAAGGTCCTTGGATATACTTCTCCATAAACAGGGTAGGAATGATTCCCAAGGTCATAGGTGGTGCTCTGTTGGTTGACAATCAACATGGGACCGCCAACCGTTTGGCGTTCCCTGAAAACTATAGCTCACGAAACTCAACGCCAACCGTTCTACTTTATACCATATTGTGTATGCTCATGACAATCAACCAGAAAATAGTAGGCATCCTTGATTCTGCTCCCTTCAAAGATGGAGGTTTCAATTTCAAGAACTACTGAAAAGTTCATGCTGATCATTTGTCATAATAGGCCAGTAGTCAGACGTGGAAATGTGCCCATTCAAATGAGGGCATCCATGCGGGGAGCCATAGTAGCCGGAATGTCGTTACCTCTGAAAACCGGAGGTGTGGTGTGGGGTGTTGGTGAATAATCAACCACTGAGGTGCCTGAACTGATCGGAATAACCCACTAAGAAGCACAGTACCTGGTTGATACTCTGGGGTAGGTTCGGGGTGGCTTCATCATTTGCCTTGTTCATTCTCCCCTTTGCCTCCCCCTCTCTTTATAAACTCTCAGGTCGGTGGAGGAGTCACCGCCTAGTATCAATGGAAGGTGCTTGTCCTCTTCTATAACGGCGTCCTCCCTTCGACATATCCCACGCCTCTTGCCGTTTTGCTCTTAATCGAGCTACAGCCCCAGTGCTGGCTCAGTAGTTTTCTTGTCTTTCCTTGTTGTTGCTGGTGCGGCGTCGTTGCTATAGTTCTAACCATCTTGCCGGAAAATAGCGTGAAAGATGGTCAGATACGATACAATTATCGCCCAGTACCAATTGGACCAAGTAAGTAGCACGAGAAAGAGAAGAATTGAAAGATGTTTTTGGTGTTATTATTTTTATTTTGTTTTTTTTTTGTCCTAAAGTTATCAGCTCTCAAGGACAAGTAAAGGCGTTCCCACCTACCGTTCCTTCAAGACTCGTTACTAGACCTGTTCGGTGTGATAGACACCAGATGAACACATGATCTGATACCAATGTTGTGTACGACCCCAATCACGGGACGCGACTAGGCACCCACATCTTACCCTCAGTATGTGAAAGGGAACACAACCCATTCTAAACCTTAACATTTCAAAAGAGTATCATCAACAGAAAATTAATCGGAAAAAGACTTAAAAATCCTTAAAAAAAAAAATCATTACTATTATTATTATCCCCAAATCCTGGAAGTCATCATCACAAGAACATCTATCTCAATAAAATTATAACTAGGGAATGTCTAAGAAAAAAATAACTTAAAAGCTATCCATGCCGGAAGGTCAAAGGCATCAAGACTTGAAGAGAAGACCAAGTCCAAGCTGACGATTACTCACCCGGAATTCGATGAAGTGAGACTGGCTAGATCTGCTGTGTTTTGTTGAGTTGAAGTGACAGGAAGTTTGCGAGCGCATACACAAATAACAAAGAGGAAAAAATGAAAAGAGGGGGTCAGTAAACCACACGTATGAGTAGATATCAGCGGCCAACTCAAAATAGGGAAACAGTATATATCAATATGTAAATAAATCAACTACACATACTCAACATGTAGCAATAACAACATGAAGTCATCAATAACTACCACGTGTTCAACGTGGGACTCAACCTCAATTACAATACTCTTTGGGAATTAAGTTTATTAGATGAGAAATATTCATTATTTTCAAGATTCATTATCTTTCTTCCTCTGTTCGGTACGTGACACTCAGATCTCAGTTCTATCCGGTGCCGGAAACGTGGCACTCCAATCTCATTCTATCCTGGTGCGGAACGTGGCACTCCGATCCTCATTACTATCCTGGACCGGAAGTGGCACCCGTCCATATGCTATCCTGTGTCGGAACGTGACACTCCGACCATATTCATTCTATACTGGTACCAGAACGTGGCACCCATCCATATTTTATCTGCTGTCGGAACGTTACACGCCGATCATCATATCATTGCTAATCTGGTAGGAACGCTTGGCACCCGATCCCTAATTCATCAAGCTTCTATTTACCTAAGGCATCATCATTCTCATTTATATAATTATCAAGCTCTTTCATTACTAGGCATCATCATTCTATTATATAATTCTATCAAGTGAATTAGGGTTCTTTCAAGATTATGGAATTCAATAGCTCATCAGGCCGTTAATTCATCACAATTTATAATCTAATCATGCAAGAATTAACAACTTAAGCCAGGCAGGGTTTACAATACTATCAACACATAATATTCACTATTTGGGATATATGAGTCAATACGAAATATCGAACTAAACAAAACCTACCTCCACCGAAGAGTAGGCATCAACGAAAGCAATTCCCACTTGGTTTCTCCTATGTTTCTCCCTTTATCGTTCGATTTCTCTCCCCTTTTCTTTAGGTTTTTTTTATTCCAACCCTATTTCTTTTACCTACTTAGGTATAAATAAGAAGGAAACATAGGGCAAATAATAAACCACTAATTAACTTAGGTTACCTCTTTTAAACACACAAGACAGTAATTTAGACTTATTAACATTAAACCTATACTTTATAATAAAGAAGGAATAGTCAAAACGTCCCTTAAAACGTGGGTTGTAAAGAATCCGACACGAAAATGGATGTTAGTAGCACGTTGCGACGGGCCTTGTATTGTGCGCGGGCCTCTTGCGATGGGTCATGCCTGTCCGTCACAAAGGTCCAGAGACTTGTTTTTAAGGGGATGGCCTTGTTGGTGTGACGGGACGTCGAGCTTGCAGGCCGTCTGCCATTCCGTCAGGACGTTCAGAGAAGCGATTCAGTACAAAAAAAATTTTTTTCAGGATTTTTCTAAGTGTTTGAAACGACACCTCCACGACGGTCCGTCGTGCCCCTGAAGGTCCGTCGTGGCCTCAGTAAAATCGCCAGTTTTTCCAGAATAAATTGTGCTCAAAAACGACTCTCCCAAATAGGTCGTTACAATTTCATTCATCAATTACTTCACATAATTGTCTTACAAATACATAGGGAACCTACACTACACAACAATCATAGCGTACTCGTGTCATGTCTAGATAGCGTCCCATTAAACTACCTAAACATTGTACAATTTATTTAATACTAGAATGTATCCCACATGATGAGAATATACAATAACCGACAAATACCATATTATCTAGGCATGGAAACCATAGTCTACCCTACTCCGATGGAGGGTGTTCTACCTGCCAAGGGTAGAACAAGGAAAAATCCCATGTAGGCACATAGTTAAGGAACATCATGGTCTTTTATGCACTCTAGGCTCCTTCGGAAGTAGACATACATTGCACTCTAGTCTCCTTCTCAAGTAGAGGTACATCCCATAACATATTTACTCGGTACTAGCCTTTGTTCTCATTGAGTAAATTCAATAAAAAAGTCCATATGAAAAAGTTCCATCTCCTCGTCATTTCCTAGTGATAATACACTTACAAAAGATGGATACACTAGGGCTGCCACTCGGTGGTCTATAAGGGTAGCTCATTCTTAACCTTTTTTTTTTATCTAGAAGGTTCCACATATTAGTCAAGAAGAAAAGGCACCATCTTTGGTCTACCGATCTTAGAATTTCACTCTACACTTATCTTCATATTACATATTCAATTGTGTTCCAGTATTATATGGGAGTAACCAAGTAAACCTATCAATATACACTAGTAACAAAACTAGAGACATCACCCTAGTCTATCGTGATCACACATAGTCTAGTAGGAGAGTTCAATCTCAAACATACTTATATATAATATAGTCATTCACATTTATCATAATCAAGTCTTAACATGATAATATCACTTTTCATAAAGTACTGTCGGCAAGGAAATGTTCAATACAATTCATAAACTATTGTTGACGAGGTCACATAATCTAAAGTATAAGAAATCATCGAAAGTATAATTCCTAGCAAGGGTGATTTAAGGATCACTTGAGTTAGTTATGAAGTGACCACCCATACAATCCTTTCGCACAATCCTAAGATATACTTTAAACTATCAATGATAAGGTTAATCCCATTTCATTAGTCAATTTTTCCATCTAGAATTATCCTTATGTCTTCTCTAGGTACGACATGAAAAGAACATTCTTGTGTCCCCTCTAAACATTAACTATGCAATCCTTTAAGCTACTCTAGATAAGTACTTATTCATTAACATACTTTTTAACTTTACTAATTATCTACATTAGTACATTTAAGAGATATAAACCACATTAGTACATTCAAACCATGGTGTTGGAGAAGACCTATGTACTCATACAATAAAATCTTCAAAACCTACTCGTGAAATGTCTAGATAGCATCTCATACCACTTCCTAAATTTCATAGAACTCTTCCAACAGTAGTAGGTATCCAATATGATGAGAATAGGTAATAAACAACGTAGACCATACTAGTTGTACGTGGAATCCTATTCATAAACCTACTCCAATGGATTGTGTTCTACTTGCCACTTGTAGGAATAGGACACATCCCATATAGACACATGGTTAAAGAATATCGAGAGTTTTTTTTCTCTAATATAATCTTAGTTAGAGAAACATCCCAAGCATACTAACTCGGTTCTAGATTTTGTTCTCATAGAATATTTCAATAAAGGATCATATGAAGAGATGACATATCAAGTTCACATCCCAATTACATTATCCCTTACAAAAAAAGGGTCCACTAAGGCTGCCTCCAATGGTCAAGAGGATAGCTCAATTAATTTCCTAAGGATGATTTCATGTCGTTGCTGCCAACAAACCCTATGTCCACCATATACAGAAGAAGGATACCATTATGTCTTTCAACCTTAATTATATCATAACCTTACATCCACGATGAAGGTTCATCATAAAGGACCTTCTTAACTATTTTCAAGGACACATGGCAATCACACATACAAAACTAAGGATCTTTACCATACTTACTCAAGATTCCATATTAACCTTGTATGTATCATGTAAGGGACACAAGTCTACCAAAACAAGACAAACACGCACTTAACCATATCACATATAAAATATCATTCTAGGAGAATATGGCAACAACCAATGTCAGGTATGGGTAACCCTATTTACTACTATAATATAATAAATCTAAGTCATCACAAGTCTCATATAATTCATCAAGAAGTATCATACTTCAATCATCAAGTAATACATATGACAACTTTACTATAGCCTACTAATGACACCTATCATCAACTAGAAGAATTCATTCATTGACATCAGATATACACATAAGTCATGAAGAGTTTCATAATATTTACATAATCACGTTATAACATGATAAATCCATAATTCATAAACTATGACGATGAGGCCACATTTATTTACAATTCATAAAATAATTCTAACAATGCCACATAATTCATAAGTATAACACATAAGCACAGCCACCATCAGGGGACTATATAAAACCTCATTTTAATATAAGAACTATACTGCACAATACAAACAGAGTTGGATAAGCATACCATCAATCCAACCTCATAACTACAATCTATAGCCTATTCAAAAAACTTAGTATAGAAAGACTCTTACCAATAGGAATAACTACCAATTCAATTTAATAATCACAATATACAATGAAATAAAGATGATGTAACATTTATTTTTGAAATTAGGGTAGGATACTTATAATTCTAGTATGATTCTTTTATAACTCAATTTCTCTAATAAAGCTACCGAACAATTCAATAGCATAGAGACAGACAAATCACCCATAATATAGTCAAAACTAGGATTTCATGGGTTCATAAAGTTTTTAGTCTAAAATCATCAAAATAAAATCAATCCAATTAATATACAATGATTAAAAACGTTTTATGCAATAACCCATGGCTAGATTACAATTTAGAAGTTCATATTTTGAGAAAGCTTTAGAAAACTAATTTAAAGTTTGATCCTTCAAGAAAAGAGATTCAAGGATCAAGGTCATAACTTAGTTGATTCTATGCCACTAAAGTTGATAATATTTGATGGAGAAGTCACCCTCTAAGCTCCAATCTCCCTCAAGTTTCAATGGTAGTCTAGAGAGTTTGTTAGGGGTTTTGGTTTTTGTTTTCTTTGAATAATGAATTCATCTATGTGTTTTAGACTAATAAAAATATTTATAATACCCAAAATAATCTTAGGAACCATCTAAATAATTTTAGGACTGCAAGGTCAATTATCAAAAATCCCCTAGCCTAGGTAAAGGAAGTTGTAGAAATTGCATGTGCCATCGATGACCACTCACCTACCCCCGTAGCACAACTTATGAATTGTCTTGCTGGTCCATGGTTTTGGTCTGAGGCTTGAATATGGAAGCTCAATCTCCCACGCCTATGTCCCCACCTACGACCTCCACCTACAACTTATCGACCATAATATTGGCCGTGGATTTCCTTCCGTAGGTAAGACTATTTTTGAATGTCATGGAAACCAAGATAGGTCCTCCTCAAGGACCCCTTGGTTGGTCCTTCGGGAGTTTGCCTTGAATTTTCTAACTCAAATATAGTCGTAAAAATTTTAAGGACCTGTCACTTCAATTTCATCCAAAACGAACACGAAAAACATAACAAAATACACTAACGAACACAAGCACATTTGAAGACAAAGCATTCAAACGTCACGGACGTTTTAGAATGTTTGACCTCCAATCTTCATAAAACATTAAACACTATCTCCAAAAATAAATATAACCGTTTTTAGGACTTCAAAACATCAATACACAAGTTTTAGGTTGTTGTTTCACCTAAGTCATTTTAAATGTGTTACACCTAAGACCTATTTTATAAGCAAATAATAAGAAAGATTGTAAGATACTTCAAAAAGGGAATATGACGCTTACCACAGAGCGAACATGAAAATGAGAGGTGTACCTTCTAATGAGGAAGGTAGGTTAAACAAGTGTCTCATGATATGGAAACGACAACGCAAATCAGCATAAATAGAGTTTCTAAAAACAATCTTCTAGTTCATTAACTTTGAGACCGTATAGGAAAACCTAGCAATCGGATCCACATACATGTTATTATTATACATATGTCCTAACATTGCAAGTATCATGCCCTTCTTTTTGTGTGAGGGGTTTAAACCAGATTCCATGTTTAGCTCACATGGTCAATTGTCGGTTATAGCAAAGTTTCCTAAGAGTAAAATGAATGAAAGAAGGTAGAAAGATGTATGAAAACTAGGATTACTTGAGAGGTGCACTAGTTTAGGTAAGTAAATGGGGATGTACCTATATATTGCACATGTTGACCATGATGGGATTATTAGGATTTTTCTTCATACATATATGTTATAAATGCAATACATAATATCGATCCTTTATGTACCGACCCTCAAAACAAACAAGGTTAAACTCGAGCCTAATTTGTGTTTCATGAATGGGTAAACTGTAAAAATGATGAATCATAGCAGTAAAATTTAGTTTGAAGAGGTTGGAAGAGTTTTGAAGTGAAACACCAAAAAACAACCAAGACATAAAAAATTAGCCTTCAGGCGTGCTAGTGTGTTCTAGTATACCTTTGAATGTTTAATGTGTTATTTTGTGTTCAAATTGATAGGAGAGATTCCTAACATATATATTAACGTTTTTAAAGTTTAAACGTCCGGGAAAGAATTCCCAAAGACCACCAAAAGGGTAATTCTGGAAGATGCAAACTTGGGAAAGTAACTACCAAATACAGTCCCAAATGACGACCGTAAAAAAATGCATGTCAACTAGTTTAAACCACTTTAATTGTGGGTGTTGGTCCACACATAGGTGTGGGATATTAATTCCCCAAATAAAATTCCCTAACCTAATCAACTTACCAGATGGACGGTCCGTCGATGCCAACGTCGATTCATACGTGCAATTCTCATCAGGTGTCTATGCCATGGTTGAGGTATTTTGGGAACTTCACTTAGCATACTTGTTAAGTAATGGGATAGTATTTTATGTATTTTAAGTTTCTTTATAAGCCTAAAACATAACTTAGAATTAAATAATCAAAATCAGAACCCAAGATCAAAATAGAACTATCTCTAGACTCCATTGAATCTTGGAGAAAGGTTGAAGCTAGGAGTTGGATTTCTTCATTGTTTCTCCATCAATTTAATTGAAATTCCTTAATATATGAATGGTTATTTAATGCTTGACTATATCTCATTCAAAAAGCTAATTCCAAATGATTTTAAAAAATGTTCAAAACATAGAAGTTCCTATTTTGATTCTAACCAGTGGGTCTTGCATGAAAAGGTTTAAATTACTTTTTTATTATAAAAATTATGTTAATTAAATATTTAAAGATAAAAATATATACTAACCCATGCATTACATGATTTCCTATTTTTGGCTCTAATGTGGTTTAATTGATCATGATTTGATTTTATTGAATTTATTTGCAGATTATTTAGGGCTATTGAATTATGTTTAGATTATGATAGAACTATTTATAGGATTCCTTACCTTGATTAAATATATATTGTATATTGCTTGATCATTTGTATAGATTGATTGTTGTCATAGTATTGTGTACATGTATATTGGTAAGAACTTCTTGTAAAGTGAATTTGTTGAAAATTCAAAGTAATGATGATGATGTTGAGTTGACCTAATTCATATATATTATGTAGAATTGATATTTAATTTCATTGATTGGATTGGTCAACTTGTTATGGTGGTGTTTACGTTTTATAATTGCTCTAAATGTGGCCTTGTCAACATAATTATGTGAATTGTGCTATTGTTATGTTATAGCTTGTGTAGATGATCAAGGTGAAGGACGATAATGCGTATATTTATTTGTGAGGTTAAAGTCTAATTTACTCTAAATTTTTACATGTCACGACCCAAAAGTACCCCCTCAAAGTTAGGAGGAACCGTGCTTTCGTGACCAGGCGTATTTGACCCTTTGGGTTCTTGTACAAGACCTTTAACTAGCATTTATTACACAAGAGATGAGAAGTAGTGAGGAATTAACACTTTTCATAAACAATTTAAATAAAATGACTGTCTTTCATAAATACTTAAAAAATCATATCATCACAAGCCAAACTTAGGAAATGACATATAATATCTTAGGACACGACCCTCTACGTTGAAATCAAATACATAATATGTCTTAATGATAAAACTAGGAAACAAAAGACTGTCTACGAATATATCAGGTCATACCAATTGTTGAGAGAGTTAATTTTCCAAGCTTCTCCTTGGTATCTTCAAAAATGTTTTCAACCTATACTTATAAGTTATAGAAAAGTATGGGATTAGTACAAATAATGTACTACGTATGGCATATGCAAAAACATGTGAAAAGGGACATTTTAGTAAAATAACATTCATGAATTTAGCACAAAAACAATAGGAGAACCATCATTTAACCTAAAAGAATAACTCACATAATTTTAACCAAAAAGAGGCATTTACTGTAACATCCAAAAAATCACAGTAAACTAATCTTGACAATTACTGTAAACTTTATAGATTCCAAAATGGTGAAACTTCCTAAGCATTGGCAATGAGGAATAAGCATAATTTCTATAGGAGTTTCCCTCCAAAGGTTATCCTAAGAATCACTAAGGTAAGACATTAATGATGTACACATATAACTCATATAATACACTCAAAAACGACCCTCAAGACATCCTTCCTTTCAACATACTAACCTCGGGATAATAAGCCACTCAATGATAATACAATAGAAGAACACCCAACAAACCACCAATGTATTCCCTTTCAAAATTACTACTTAGTTCAATGAGTTGATAGCATCCCATAGTAGTACATTCTTTTAGAAGGTTTGGTATCAATTTTTCCCTTTTTGAAGGTCCTACCTAGTGCGATGAGTATATAGCGTCCCATACCACCACCTACCCTAAGTAGCACGTTCTTTTAAAAAACTGAGTTCAATCAATCCGAATAAGACTCTCAAAGACTCTCCTTTCGGAAAGTCGTACTTAGTGACAGGATAAATAGCGTCCATACCACTACCTACCCTAAGTAGCACGTTCTTTTAGTAGACTTTGTACTTTCATTATTTTTCAGGAGCTAGGTTAACAGGCATAGACCATGATAGGTAAACATGGAATCCCAATTCTAACCCCTATCAGATGAGGGATCTTCACTTGCCTATAATGAGATCTTTGTTTTTAGCTTTTAGATTGTTTTCCCAATGGCTACACCTCTGCGGGTGCATAATTAAGGGATAAGGAGATTGCTACTAAGTAACTCATTATCTACTAACGACGAGTACTCTTCTCATGAGGTAAATTGGAATACACCATCTAAACCCACGAAACGTAATCCACCTCTCCTTCATATCCTCCAAGTGCTAGGCATAACATTCCACATATTCTTAACATTATAGACTATAGGTTAAGGATGACTAGTGAAAACCACATCTCAACTCACGAAGGGCATTCATCCCCCATCCTATGATAGAAAAATCATGGGATGTAGTGTGGTTGCTACTAAACACTTCATCTAAACTGACGAAGAGTGTTCACCCCAAAACATCCCTTTAAAACTTAGCTTAGCTTAATTCTTACATTCAACTGTTAATGTGAGTGTACATATGACCAAACCTTGCACTTAAGCATCATTTTATTCTTATCAACTTCTATAACATGTTTCAGACTTTCATTTATCAATTAATACACTCAACAAGCTTCACATAATTATATAAGTCATCTTAATCATAATCCTAAACATACTTATAATAAAAAGCTTCATAAAACACTTACCAAGAATAACATCATTTAAGCATACTCTAGCCTATTTCACATAGTAGCTTCATAAGGCACATTTAACAAGAATAGCATCATTTTCATCTTACTTCACATAACAAGACTTTATGGCCTCATTCCCATTAACCAAGTAACTTCACATTCATACAATTCAAATAAACACCGCTCCCAAGAAGGTCGACCATACCACGAAACAACATTTTTATAATGAAACTAAACAACACAACAAACTTAACCATAAATTTAATATTTCATAAACTACAACATTTAATCAATATTTCATCAAAAATTATACCTTTGTGCATAAGCTAAACAACAATAACAACCATAATAAACCCAATCTCAAGGATAACGAATTCATGCTAATTTAACCCTTTTCGTAGGACAACATTAGATGAAAAGCTTTAACAATTTTTTAATGAGGTTTTAACCTTAAAATCATCGAATTAAATTAGAAACACCATTATTAAATCATTAGAATGTTTTAATAAAGACTTGTATTTCGTGTTGAAGATAGAAGAAACTAGGGTTTAGAACCCATTTTGAAAATTCCTTACAAGGGACTCCTTTAATTGAATAAGGTTCAAGTATGGATACCATACCTCAGAGAGAAGGATACCCACTAATTTAATGATGATGAAAATGTCAAAGAAATCCCTTCTTTCACTCTGTGATTCTCAGTTCCAATGCTGACTTTGAGAGAGTTTTCTATAGAGAGGGAGTGTGAATATTTGAAGTGCGGATATTGTCTAGGTATAGGGCTTAAAACTAACTTAATATAACATAAAACACTAAGAATATTGACCTAGGGTTATAAAATACTTGGATTTAATTTATATAAAACATCCCAAGTTGGCAGCAGTTTCAACAGCTTTTGGAAGTGGCCAATCGACAACATAATCTACTAGGTGTCGATAAGTTGATTGCCCATGTTGTTTGGTGTCGATGGCATCAGAGCTTGGTTTCATGGGAGGGTTTAGTTTTCAACGAACTATGGGACGACATACCCAATCGTTGGGTCATCGGTGGACCTACATCGAAAAGACTACTCTGTCGATTGGGCAATATTCTTGGCAATTTTGTCAAAGTAATTGGCACTTCATCTAGGGCCCCCTTCTGTTTCCAAGGTGGGGTCGTGCTTAGAGGTTAAACCAATAAACTAAGCCGTCTAGGTCTTACGGCCATCCCACCTCAGTTTAAAGGAAAACAAACACGTAAAACACACTCAAACATAACAAGACGCAATAACACTTCTAAGGCACACGTTCTGAATGTCATGGACGTTCTTTGAAGTTTGACCTCCAAACATAATAAAACTCTTCCTAAGAAAAATAAATTAAAATATTTTAAAACAAAATTAACTAAATAAACAACCACTAGGATCTAGTTCACATTAGTTGATTTTGGGCATTACATTGTGTGAATATGATAGACTATGATTAGTTTCTATATGTGCTTATAGGTATATTATTAGGTAGACTTAGTTTTCCTCACATGATATTTTAAATTTTTGAATACCTTATATAATGAGGTTGTTTATTGGTTGGTATACTTAGGTTCCTCTATTTGATACTTGAATATTATGTGAAGGTTATCACTTGAGTTGGTAGGCTTAGGCACCCTTGTCATGTATGTATATGAATGAATGATGAACGAAGTCTAGGATCGGTAGAACTAAAGTAGGTACCCCTCTATGAAAGAATTATATGTAGAACCTTGAAAATATATAGAAGTTTTTACAATGAGCTACCCACAACGATTATTATGAGGTTGTAGGACTATGAAATGTCACCTTCTCTAATACACCTTCGGAATAATTACTCTTTGAGAATAAAGTCAAAGAACTGAGCAAATATACTTGTGGTAGTATCTATACTTGAGAACGAGAGTAGTGTACAAACAATACCTTGATATCCAAGAACCATGTGCCAACATAGGATGAGTCTTAGTTATTACTTTGGCAAGTAGAATACCTTCAACTGTGTGGGTTCTTATTAAAACGGATTTTGTATGAAGATATTATGATAAATGTCGATTAATGCATAAAATCATCATATGGGATGTACACTCTAGTTATTAGATATGTTCTACAATGCGTGAGTAGTTTACTCAGATACTATCTATACATTACACGAGTAGTCCTTGATTATGCTAGGGTGAGTTCCCTAGATTTTTTTCTAAGACCATTATGTGAAGTCCTCTAATTTTTTGTTGTCTTTTAAATTTCTCAATGAAAGATGATGACTTAAGTTAATGCATCTTGACTACAAGGGTTCTTATGTTGGGTAGCTTTGAGGATCGCGTTGGTAGTCTTGAAGAGAGTATATGGGCGGTATTCTCATGTCTTACTCAAGTGATTCTTGGAGTAACCTTGGGTAAAGAGTATAAGTGATGAGAAAAGAGTAATCCTTCTTTAGTTAGAATTAAGGATTACTATAATACCTCAAAAATGACATAGGTGAAGGTAGAGACTAACACGTTTTTCATGAAGGTGTAACTTCCTAAAATGGTTTATAATGTGGTAGTGAGGCAGTATCTAAAGGATCAGTTTAATTGAATGTTAAACGCAAAGGGACGATTAAGACATTCAACGAATAGTCACCTATCTGCTTCATGTGTGTTTAATGTGCTTATGAGTGTTTTATGAGCTTATGAGGTTTGTATAGGAGTTATTATACTTTTTATAAGCAGTGTATATAGTTTCATGAAGTTTTGATGTCAAACGTTCAACAATGTCCATGAAGTTTTAAAGAATTGCCATGAAACAACTGTCACATCCAGGGAGCACCCCGCAGAAGTAACGTGGAATACATGACCTCTTGGAGGTCTTTTCATTCATCGCGTTTTTGAAGTCAAATTTAGATAAAATTGAAACTTTTCGTAGCACTTCATCTGCTGGAATCTTTACCTCATATATATGTAGAATATAATATGTACATATATAAACCTAAAGTCTCTTTTCCATTCAATACAAAATATAATACAAGTATAATGGATACACGACCCTCATAACATATTATTTAACTATACAATATATAAGACTTTACAGTAAGTTATACATTATGACATCCTTGGACATACGGATTCCTTTTCTTGAACATGTGAGTCACGTATAAATTTCCTCAATCATATAGGCATCCTATAAGCATCCATAACCTAAAATTTATGTAAAAAGGTAGAGAATGACGGAGTTGGTACAAGAACACACTAAGTATGAAAATCATGCAAAAACATGCATTAAAAGTGACATGTTCTTGAAATCATACTTCATGCCTTTTTGTGTAAATCAGAATAAACCATTTATACAATTTCATTTATATCATTGACATACTTTTTATAGACTTATTCAAAGGAGACATATCTTATATGATGACATGTAGAATTAATCTATATTTGATGTCACTATACAGTAACAAATTTTCCATTTACACTAAGCATACTCTTCTTTAACAGTGAACATCTTTTATTTAACTTCTTAATCTCCCAAGTATTCTTGTTGTCATACTTGGTGAAAAGCATCACCTTAAGACCACAAGGAAAACCATACCTACAACTTACATAGTCAACACATACCATCATAGAAGTGTAATATCCCAAAGACACATTTATACCCTTACTAACAATCCTACTCTAAGTCTACTAGTTCAATATATATGTGAAACCCCATAACCTCACACACACTTGGTAAACCTATCATGACACCACAAGACTTAACATCCAATTCATATATCAACATAGCAACTGAGGACAACTTCATTCATGTCAACAACCTTCATCATGTAGTCATTAAGACCAATCTAATACATATAGTAACAAAACCACATCAAATAGATTTGTTAGGACTGATACCATCAACTTCATCAGAACAAGTAGACAATTACTAAAACTCATGCATAACAAAGATATACTAGACTCATGCATTTGAACTCCTTCCTAGAACTTCCTTCAACAGCCACTTGTTCAATGCATAGGTTAAGTTCCACTGGCCATTTTACTTTATGGAAACTATAGTCTTAACTGACACTAAGGCCATGGGTGCTAATCATTGAATTTGGTGTTCTAGAGTCTTACACCAGGGGAAGGTATTCCTACCTATTAAGGGTAGAACCTTAACACATGCTAGCAAACTAGTGGATTCACTTTGTAGATCCTCTGTGAATGCATAGTTATGGAACTTGGAGGCATATATGTGAAAACCCTATTTATGCCAAATGAGGTATTATGATATTATGATTTTTAACTTTTTGAAACCCTCTTTATGATTTTTAAGGCATTATAGATACCCACATTATGAGGATTATGGTGACCTACCTTCCTACTATAAGAAGGGATTCCCTTCCCTTGAAGTTCACTCGGTGCTTAGCTAAGTTCCTTTTTATGAAAAAGCGCTAATTAACATTGTCTTATAAAATTAGGCTTATGAGAGTCAGCCTCTCATATTTTTAGCTCATAGGTCATAGACATAGCATATATCAGAACCTATCTAGTTTATGATACAATTGAACACTTTTTAAGGCTCCTCTATTGACTAAATCTTTATACATGTGTGCATACTTATATTTTATAAAACCTTCCATATAATACTTTAAATCCAAACATGTTCATAATTCATTTTATTTATCCATAAGTGTAGAAGTGTAACTATATGAGCCATATTTTTATATAAATATATTTAGACACTAGGTATAATCACTCTTCATCATACCACATACATGATATTAAATCATATAAGACATTTTCATAACATGTTTATCATTCACATTTATGTACATCGAAACCAAACCCAGAAGCTATCCTGTCAAGGTACGCATGTGCAATGTATAAACAAGTTCCCATAACCTTTACCATATTAGTAAAACTATCATATTATCCTTGATAAGGAATACATAATTTTTTAACATACACTTACTTACATGCATAGTAGTATACATTTAGTTAATATGAGAACTACCTTTGACTAGACAGTACGACTGTTTCCTACACATTAAGCATGGATAATGTGTAAGTGTGTGTGTACATTACACAACATGATCACATAATGGATATCAACAAACACATTGAGGCAGCCACACTCTTAGTACAACATTACGCTTTCAAGCATATATTATACAACGCAATTTAGCATAGGAGACAAGACAATCTTCACATTACATTCAAGTCTCCTAACCATAGCTATTCACACATTCACATAAGGGTACATCGGTAGGGTTCATCAATCCTAAAAACTTAATTAATGGTAGCACCTACTTTGTCATGACCCAACCCGATGGGCTGTGACTAGTGCCTGTTTTGGACACCCACATACAAACCCGCTAAGTATAACCAACTGAAACTAAGACAATATGGAATTTAATAAAATCAAGCCAACCCCAACGTCATATATATATAAAGAGGACCTGTCTCATAAGGAATCATAACCATTCAACCGTAACAACATACGCGAGCCGACAAGACTACCACTGTCCAAAGCATAATAACATATGTAAGCCGACAAGGCTGCCACTACACAATACACAATGATGTACGCAGCCGACAAGGCTGCCCATGTACAACCGGACATCCCAAATAAACCATGTCCAGACAATTATCCAAAACATATATATACAACCCACATAATGTCCACAAACCTCTAAGAGTACAGTAGTGAAACTCGACGGGACAGGGCCCTGCCATACCCATAGATGAGCAAAAGACTACACAAAAGTTATGTACCAAAACGACTGGGCTCCGAAACAGTGGAGCTCTCTCAATCAGCAGAGTAGATATCCTAGGCGGGAGGATCACCTAACTGTGCGTCTACACCTGCGGGCATAATACGTAGCCCCCGAGGAAAGGGGGGTCAGTACGGACAATGTACTGAGTATGTAAAGCATAAGGTAAAGATGAAAGGATACAAATATGGCAAGTCGAAACAATTATCGCTACACATATACCCTTTTAAGTGAAAATCATGCATATATTTAACATATAAGGTGCCCAGCTTCCCTAGTAAGGGGCTCGGCAAAATAATCATCACATCATCTCCGAAATCATCATCATCATAACCATGCTCATCACCAATCATATATATAATATACATACCCAGCCCTCTAGTGAGGGACTCGGTGACATATGCAGGAAACTCCACACGAACATTACCCGGCCCGGGAATCGGTGAAATGATAAATGACTCTATGCACGAGCAGAACATTATGCGCAACCATATGCAATTAAAATCATTCCTTATAACTCAATAGAACAATAAACGTGAACCTGCAAGGAGTATTACAAAAGATTAACGTTTTATCAAGATTATGAACTTTTAATACGATATGGAAACGTAAAATCTCAATGACTCTAAGAAGCACTACCATAGATATGAGAAATCATCATAGCCTTCGACATAGCCGATATCTAGAGGAATAATTGTGGAAGCAAGAATATACATCACCTAGACGCTCTAGAGGTAAGTATCAAACCTGTCCGTTATTCGCTTATATTTAAAAGTCATGCCAAACAAAGAAAGAAGGGACAGCGTTACATACCGCATAGTCGAGCCGCACGTTCAAAATTTTCTGCTCAAGCTATTAATCTATAACAAGCAACAATTGTGCCGCAATTAGATAAACATCGCTCTTTACTATCTTGTAAGCTAGCTAATATTCTAACGAAAATCCGGTAGCACTTCCCCTATTTTCTTTACTTCGTCCCAATCCGACAACAACCCAAATTATCCAAAGCAATACCAATAACACATATAACCCAACGAATCATATTGAACAGCCCCCTCCCCAAAATAGTTCTGTCTCGGCAACCATAGCAGCGAAGCAACGAGACACCGAGCGATAACTCGTTTTATAATTCGCAACACATCTACCTTATTGTATTCATCCTTTGGAGTATATACTCATAATCACATTTAACATATACACAACGCCAATACAGAATTTTCCCGCAATTTGCTTTAATAAAACAGCCCAAGCACCAACCCGACACCACTAATAATCCGATTATGGTTTTCGTTCATACTTAGAACATTCAGTAACTAAAACAAACTTCCTAAGATACTGGTCACGCCAACCTTCTAATATTAATGGGTAATTAACAAGGTATTCTAAAGAATTAACACACCAAGCAAGGAGATTACTAACCAAATTATTTGCACCTGCTGGCAAAGAGTTGCAGGGTTGGCTTCTCCATTTCCATGGCTGCCTAAGCCAAGTGGTGAGGAATAAGATGATATGCAACAATGTATTTCACAACATTTATTAGTATTGAGTGGATTTCTCCACCTCATTTATAATATGAAGTGGAGGCAGCCCCCCTCTACACGTGTCCACTAAGGCTAGCGCCATATCTGAACCCTTTTTAATTTTTGCGTTGAGTGGTTGGGCCATTGGATTAAATTAATCCTAATCAGCTACAAATTATGAGTGGTGGGGCCCACTGGATTGAATTATTCCTAATCATCTACTAATTAATCCCTCACTTAAAGTTAATGTCACTTACATTAGCCAAATCATACTTAATATCACATTTGGAATTAACATCATTGCCTAATATTTCTTTAATCACTTGGAACTTAAAATAAAATCTCATTCCCCGGATTTACATATACTAGATCATGATGCGCACTACGTATAAAAAAATACGAGGCATAACATCCTTCCCCCCTTAGGAACATTCGTCCTCTAATGTTAAGTTAGAGTCTTACAAAAACAAATTCCAGCGAGGTCTCTCTAACAGTTATACCTATCAACCTGCATTTCATAACTTACTGATGCCTCACAGAGTCACAACTTACTACATAATCTCGTTTATCAATCAATAGAGTCAAGCTAGGAATTGAATTACCTGCAGGTACGGGGAACAAGTAATGATACTTATTCTTCATTTTGTCTTCCGCTTCCCAAGTCATCTCCTCCCTATTATTATTTTGCCACAACACTTTGACAGAATCCACATCTTAAGTACGTAACCTTCTAACTTGGCGATCTAGTATAGCTACGGGTTTTTCCTCGTATGACAACTCCTCTGTTACCTGAACATCATCTACGGGGAATACTCTAGAAGGATCACCAATACATTTACATAGCATCGATACATGGAATACTGGATGTACCGCCTCCAATCAGATTGTAGATCCAACTCATAGAAAATCTTGCCTATCCTACGAACAATCTGATAAGGCCCAATGTATCTCGGACTGAGCTTCCCCTTCCTACCGAATCTCATCACACCCCTCATGGGTGATACCTTCAGGAATACCCAACAACCAATATGAAACTCCAAATCTCGACGCCAATTATCTGCATATGACTTCTGTCGACTCTGGGCCGCTAATAATCTTTCTTGAATAAGCTTCACCTTGTCAACAGCTTGCTGAATCACATCCAGGCCTATTCACTTAGTATCTCCAACATCAGACCAACCAATGGGTGATCTGCACTTCCTCCCATATAAGGCCTCGTATGGTGCCATCTGGATACTAGAATGGTAGCTATTATTATAGGAAAACTCAATGAGCGGTAAGTGGTCATCCCTGCTACCTTTGAAGTTAATAATAATACAGGCCCGCAACATATCTTCTACTGTCTGAATAGTACGCTCAGCCTTCCCATCAGTCTAAGGGTAAAATGCTTTGCTAATGTTCACCTGTGTCCCCAATCCCTTTTGAAACGATCTCCAAAAGTTGGCTGTAAATTGAGCTCATCTGTCTGATATAATGGACGTGGGAACCCCATGAAGTCTTACTATCTCCCTGACATATAACCTCGCCTAATCTTCAGCCGAATAAGTAGTCTTGACTGGAAGAAAATGGGCCGATTTTGTCAGCCTATCTACAATAACCCATATAGAGTCATACTTCCGTTGAGTGCGAGCTAAGCCTATAATGAAGTCCATATTTTTCATCTCCCATTTCCAAGACGGGATCTCTATCTCCTGTAATAATCCACCAGGCTTTATTTGTTCCATCTTGACTTGTTCACAATTCGGGCACTGAGCAACAAACTCCGCTATGTCCTTTTTCATGCACTCCCGCCAATATAAGCATCTGAGGTCATGATACATTTTCGCTGACCTTGGGTGAATAGAATAACGGGCAGAGTGTGCCTCTCCCATAACCTACCGTCGTAGCCCTGCAATATCGGGTACACACAATATGCCTTCATATCGTAACACTCCGTCAAGTGTAACCTGAAATGGGGTCTTTTCCTTTTGAAGAGCTGCATCTCTATACTGTGCAAGAATAGTGTCCTTGTATTGGTGTCTCTTTAGATCTTCTATGATTGAGGACTCAACAACCTCTCGAATAGAAACTCAACTATCTTCTGAATTAGCGAGACGGAGTCCAAGGCTGGATAGCCGCTGAATCTCCCGAACCATATCCCTCCTTTCTAGTTGTACATCTGTCAAGATACCCATTGACTTACGGCTAAGAGCATCTTCTACAACATTCGCCTTTCCCAGATGATATAAAATATCAATATCACAATCCTTTAGCAACTCTAACCACCGCCTCTGTCGTAAGTTCAACTCCTTCTATTCAAAGATATATTGGACACTCTTCTGATCTGTATAGATGTCCACAGGGACACCATATAAATAATGTCTCCATATCTTCAAGGCATGAACCACGACCGCTAACTACTGATCTTGAGTAGGATAGTTCTTTTCATGCTTCCAAAGATGTCGGGAGTCATAGGTTATAACTTTTCCATGCTGCATCAATACACATCCTAGTCCAACACCCTAAGCATCACAATAAATAACATAGCCGTCTGGTCTCTCCGTAAAAGTTAGGACTCGAGCTGTAGTCAATTTGTCTTTCCATAGCTGGAAGCTTCGCTCACAATCATCAGTCCACATGAACTTGGATACCTTTTGAGTTAGCCGTGTCAAAGGAGTTGAAATTGAAGCAAACTTTTCTATGAATCTCCTGCAATATCCTGCTAACCCCCAGAAAGGCTTGCTACAATCAGTAGGTGTCGTAGTTGGGCCGAGTCCTTTAACCGGCACAAATCTCTGCGTGTCCTACACATACCATCAGCTCCAATCTATCCAACAAGAATGCCACTGAAGTCAACCAGAACTCACACTTAGAAAATTTAGCATACAACTTCTTGTGCTGAAGAACCCTAAGTACCGTCCTTAAATGGTCTGCTTGCTGAACTTTAATAGACCAGAATATCATCTATAAATACAATAACAAAAATATCAAGGAATGGTTTAAATACTCGATTCATTAAATCCATAAACATCGTTGGAGCATTAGTCATCCCAAAAGACAGCACTCGAAACTCATAATGCCCGTATTGGGTCCGGAATGCCGTCTTTCAAATATCTGCCTTGCTTACCCGCACCAGATAATAACGTGACCGCAAGTCTATCTTTTAAAAACACTTTGCACCCTGCAACTTGTCAAATAGATCGTCAATCTTGGGAGGGGCTACATGTTCTTTAATTGTTACGCTTGTGTTACCACTGCCTATAATCAATACACTCCCATCGACCCATTCCTTCTTCCTCACACACAGTATCGGAGGCTTAATAAAGGTACGTACTAATGCCTAATTAAGCCCTTTTCTATCTAGCAAATCCGTCAATTACCTTTCAATCTTTCAACTCAGCAAGTGCCATTTTCTATAAAGAGATATAGAGATAGGCTCGGTATCTGGCAAGTACATCATAGTAAAATCTATCTCTCTCGTTCCTAAGGTAAGTCCTGGAGTTCCTCGGGGAATCATGGAAATTCATTAACGACCCTGGACTGATGGAAGAGTCGTGCCTCTGCCTTTATGTCGTGCACCCGAATCAGATGGTAAATATACTCCTTTCTAATCAATCTTCCCGTCCTTAAGGTATGAAATGAACTTACCTTTCGGCGATAGTGTCTCCCCTTCAACTCTATAATCGTTCCCCTGGAAAATTGAATTTGAACTATCTTTCTCTGCTATCAACATTAGCATAACAAGCGGGCCAACCATCCATGCCCATGATAATATCAAACTCAAACATATATAACTCTATTAATCTGCTACGGTACGACCACTATATTAACTACTGAACAATTCCTTATATACGCGCGTAACTATGACAAAATCTCCTACAGGTGGAGCTAACCTCCAATGGGTTTTTCTATCAACTCATACTCAATTTCCGATCCTACTAGCAACAAAGGGAGAATTAAACGATAGGTGGAACCTGGGTCTATAAATCCATACACACTTCGGGAGACTAGTGATAATATACGTGTGATAACATTAGTGGACGCCTACTGATCCTTCTTATTAAGTCCCAAAGCATATATACGGTTCGAGAGACCGCTAGAACTGAAGCTCCTCCATGTCCTCTACAACGGCCAGTTGGCCGCCGTGAATACCCCGCCCCGTAGGTCGTCATACCAGAGATACAGCTGAAACCAGCAACGACCCCGTAGGTTTTGCCATAACCACCCCCTGCAAAACTACCTCTAAGGTTACATTCCCTCTTAGTTATGGCCCTGAAGCCGCAAGAAAAAACCGCACCTTAGCCCAGTGACATTCCCTACGAATGGGACCTAACCACAACGAGACACAGGCAAGGTGGCCCTCGAATGGCTCAAAACTCCTGCCCATCTGTGACCCTGACACCCTAGACCTCTGACCAGCTTCCCAATATCCATAATCAAACCCCCTACCCATGAACGTGGGGAGCACTCTTTCATGCTGGGGAAGAAAAATCTAAACATTCTCTTAGACTGCCCGCTTCGAAACTCATTAGGATAACCTGCTGATTATCCCTCTTATGCTAGCCTCTATTACAATCTCTGCTGGCTAAGTCCTCGGTGCCGATCCTCTAACTACCCCTCTGCATATTCCTGCACCCGATCAAGTTTCCCCATTTCTGGCTGAGATCACTGCTATAAAACCGTCATCAGATAACGATACAATCCATCACATAATGATGTACCCGTCTTCATATCAGCCAGCAATAGTAGGCACATTGCCTAGCCAGAATCCAACTCGAGTCTATACTCTCGAACGCTCCTGCCATTTTGCTTCAAACACAAGAATCGATCGACTCTCGCTTACTTCATCTCTGAGGCCTGAAGTGGCCCTGAAGATCCTCCCACAAATTCATATCCCATACCGCTGAAGGAGCACCCTCACCCCTAGATAACCCCAAGACTCATACCAATATATCTACAAACCCGCAAACGATACGCGCCAACTTAACAGACCGGTGTCCAAAGCCCCTTGATTATCCTCAGTTTTACGCCACATTGACGAATAAACGCTTGCGGATCATCCTTGGTCCTTGACACAAAGACTCTGGAGGATTAGAACTAAGAAGTCACGATCCCTTAAGCTATCAGATCTGTTTGCATGATCAACGCCTAGTCCTTCCTGCGATCCTTGGCCCTCCACTAATCTATTCAGCACCTAAACAACCATCCGTCATGGCCCTATCCTCCCGCCCCTGACTGAGGATCTGGAAGGTTTAGGGTGATGGAGCCTCGGGGGCTGGTGGTATCCCCCCCATCCCCCGTCTGGAGCTGCTTCTGCTTTAACCTCCTCTTGCCGGTGGCGTGTAGCAGACTCTCCGACTGGAGCATGATACAAGGCATAGAAATTGGCACGTGCCACCTAGTAACCCCTCCTGGTCTTACTAGTACCTTCCTGTTAATATAGCTCTATCCGCCCGATCTAGATAAGAGAAAGGATGACATCCCTAAATGTCCTGTCTTGCTGTTTATAGATGTGGTGCACAACCACTGATAAACAAAACCTACTTGACACAGTCTGTAGAACACTTCCGAGAAAGAACCGCTCTGATACCACTCTTTGTGACACCCACCCATGGGGCCGTGAATAGTGCCCGTTTTTGACACCCCCACGTACAAACCTCTAAGTATAACCACTTAACTAGACAATATTTAAATTAATAAAAATCAGCCAACCCAACGTCATTATATATATAAAGAGGACCTGTCCCTCCAATAAGGAATCATAACCATAAACCGTAACAACATACTTGAGCCGACAAGCCGCCACTATCCAAAGCAAATCAATACTAAGCGACAATGATGCCACTACACAATACACAATGATGTACACAGCAGAACGAAGGCTCCCCCTTGTCAAGCGGGACATCCAACCAACATGTGCCGACCATTATCCAAAAATATATATACCCCACAGAATGTCCACATACCTAAAATACAGTAGTGAAACTCGAAGGGACAGGGCCCCGCCATACCCATAGACGAGCAAAAGACTACACAAAAGTTATGTACAAAAACGACTGGTCTACGGAACAGTGGATATCTCCCAATCAGCAAAGTAGATATCCTAGGCGGGAGGATCACCGAACTGTCGTCTACACCTGCGGGCCAGAAACGCAGGCCCCGAGGAAAGGGGGGCCAGTACAGACAATGTATTGAGTATGTAAAAAATAAGGTAAAGATGACAGGATACCAATATGGCAAGTCGAAACAAATATCACTACACATATACCCTTTTAAGTTAAAATGATGCATATCTTTAACATATAAGGTGCCCAGCTTCACTAGTAAGGGGCTCGGCAAAATAATCATCACGTCATCTCCGTTATCATCATAATCATAACCATCCTCATCACCAATCATATATATAATATACATACCCGGACCTCTAGTGAGGGACTTGGTGACATATGCAAGAAACTCCACACGAACATTACCCGGCCCGGGACTCGGTGAAATGATAAATGACTCTATGCACGAGCAAAACATTATGAGCAACCATATGCAATTAAAATCATTCTTTATAGCTCAATAGAACAATCCACGTGAACCAGCAAGAAGTATTACCAAAGATTAATGTTTTATCAAGATTTTGAACCTTTATACGATATGGAAACGTAAAATCTCAATGATTCTAAGAAGCACTACCATATATATGAGAAATCATCATATCCTTATACATAGCCGATATATAGAGGAATAATTGTGGAAGCAAGAATATACGTCACCTAGATGCTCTAGAGGTAAGTATCAAACCTGTCCGTTATTAGCTTATTTTTCAAAGTCATGCCAAACAAAGAATGAAGGGACAACGTTACATACCGTATAGTCGAGCCGCACGTCCAAAATTTATTGCTCAAGTTATTAATCTCTAACAAGCAACAATCGTGCCGTAATTAGATAAACCCACGGTCGCGCTTTAAACTATAATATTGTAATTTAGCTATAAAAATCTAAACGAAAATAAATCCGCAGCACTTCCCGTATCCCCTATTTTCCAACTTCAACAACCCAATCCAACACACTCCCCAATTAATCCACAGCAATACATAACACATATAACCCCACGAATCAGATTAATAGCCCCTTCCCCAAAACATTTCAATCTCGACAACCAAGCACAAGCAAACCAGACGTGAACGAGCGATAACTCTTTGTTAATTCGCAACACACTACCCTTATATTATTCATCCTTGGAGTAATACCTCATAGATCACATTTAACATATACATAACGCCAAAAATAATTTTTTCACGCACGTTTCCTTTAATCAAAACAGCCCAAGCAACCAACACACACAGACACCACTAATAATCCGATTAGTTCCGTTCATACTTTAGCACATTCAATAACTAACAACAAACTTCCTAGCTACTGGTCACGCCCCCTTCTAATATTAATTGGTTAATAACAAGGTTGCTACTAAAGAATTAACACACAAGCCAAGCAGAGGAGATTAACTAACCAAATTATTTCCAGTGCTGGCCAGATGCAGGGCTTGGTTTATCCATTCCAATGGCTGCCTGAAGCCAAGTGGTGAAGAAGCAGATGACATGCAAGCAAATGATTTCATTCACCACTTTAATTAGTATTGAGTGGATTTTTCCCCTCATTTAGAATATGAAGTGGAGGCCAACCCCCCTCTACAGGTGGCCACTTAAGGCCATCTCCATATCGGATCCCTTTTTTAAAAATTTTTGATTTGAGTGGTAGTGGCCCCCTGGATTAAATTAAATCCTAATAAGGGGTCCACCAATAGGAGTGTGGGTCCCACTGGGATTCATTAAATCCTAATCATCAGCCATTGTCTAATTAATATGCCCTCACTTAAAGTAATGGAACTTATATTAGCCAACTCATACTTAATGTCACATTTGGAATTAACAAATCCTTGCCTATATTTCTTTAATCACTTGGACTTAAAATAAAATCTCATTCCCTGGACCGTACGTCTGAATGAATAATGATGTCACTACGTTATACAAGAAATAGGGAGGCATGAACATACACCTGACCTACCCCATAATATATCACTACAGGCACTAACAAAATCACTCCAAAAAAAACTCACAACAGCCCTACAACAATACAACAGTAACTTACAACAAACAATATACCACCACAACAAACCATTTTCGCCAACACACCACCACGTAAGTGTAGCCTAAACTAAAAAAAAAAAAAAAAAAAAAGCAAAAAGTGTGGACTTTGCATAAAATGCTACAAACTTTTGACATTCAACAACACTTTTAGGGGCTGCCCAAAAGAAGCTTAACCTTTGACTTAGCAACACTTTTAATGTTCCATCTTGGGCAACACTTATAAACGCGTAGCCAAATGGTTTTAGGGCATCTTTACAGAGACGTGCATTAGACACACCTATTTTTTGTTAGACTACACTTAAAAAAGCGTTGCCATTTCAGATTTATTGGTCACACTTAAAAAGTGTTGCCTTTATTGGTCATCCATTCATACATTGTATAAAGTGTACCTTATATCTCATACATATTGCAACACCTTATACGGTGGTTACTTATATGTTCGCTATAGCAACACCTTATAAATTGTTACTAGGTTATATAATCTCATATAAGCAACATTTATAAACTTGGTTGATTTTTATCACATCTAGAGCAACACTTAGCAAAGTGTAACTTTATATCTACCACCTAAAGAATATTTGGAAAGTGTAAAGTTTATACTACCTATAGCCCACTTTCCAATGTGTACGTTTTTATCTACCTAGATCAGCAACACACCAAGTCTATACCCTCAACAGTTTAAAGCCTAAATGTAGAACAAATATATAACTATATTTACATACCTACAAGTTACTAAAACACAAAATGAACTAATTAATCATTAATTGAAGCTAATATTTCAATAACTTTGAGAAATATTTCATATACAATCAAAACATATAAAAGTGATTTCTTAAAGATCCCTCTAATTATCAACAATGTTCCCAAAAACCGCAAGTGTCATTCAACGTATATGAACAACAATACACCAAAATTTCTCCTCTTTTCTTTCATCTTTTGCCACAATGGCTCGAGTCTGCTTCTCTTTCTATTTCTGGCCAATTCAAATTCAATTAATATATTTTCTTTTTCTTGCGCATGTAAAAAAAATTATAAAATTTTGGTGAATTAAATTGTGGGAAGTGCATAATAGAGAGAATTCAAACTGTAAAGAAACAAATCCAAATCTAAATGACAATTTCAATGTAAAAATTAAACATAAGAAGGACTACAACTTTTTGCATTTCTTCTTTTTTTGGCTCTCAAAGTTAACTTTAAAAGTTTATTGTGCATTCTTCTATTGGAAACATCAATGTAAAGAATTACACACAGTAGTTTCAACACAAATAGGGATGATCACTTGAAACAAGTTCATAACATGTTTCCCCGAAGTGTCCACAAATCAACACTAACAACATTACATTATATTTTCAAGGAACTACAAAGCATAGTGGGCAGCTGCTGAAGAGGAAGATGGGGAAGTCTGACTATTGGGGGTTACGGAGTCCACCGACGGTCCCGTTTGAGAGTCTTTCTATGTGTCATCCTGGCAGGTTCAATTCATGAGTTCAAAGAATTATCTCAGTACCCCACCCACCCACATTCAAGAGTTTTTAAGTGTTTTGGACGAAGACCCTCGACTGACCATCGTGTCTGTTGATGGTCCGTAGTTTGGCAGCGTAGTGTCATGCTGCCTAATAAGATGGGGAATCTGATTTAAGTGTGGTGTTACTGAGTCTACGACGGTCCCCGTCCTCATGTTCGTCAGAAGTTCAAAAGTAACACTTAGATCTCTCAACTATAATAAATCTACCCATACCCACAAAGATCTACTATTAATGGTCAGCTCTAGAATGGTTTTCTCTACCCTACCAAGGTAAGGTGCAACCATAAACTCTATCTATACATGTTATAAGTATTATAATTGTCTAGCATGGTAGACATTTAATAATCACATGCTGCCAGCACAATTGATTATAACAGCAACACCACCTAGCTACAGAAAAGAATATATAAAATAGCACAATAGCTTCTAAAGGGTTGCAGACAGACCATTAAAATACCTGAGCTGACAATATCCTTTTATAATGAGCCTGGATGTCAGAAGCAAAAGGTAGAAAAGAGTGTTAAATATTTTTAAATTGAACACTATTGGCATCTTCCATAAAACATACGGTTAGCCACAAGACTCCTCCATTGGGCCACAATACTAAAGAACAGTTATTCAATAAACGATTCGAATGCTTAAACCACAAATAAAAACATTCTTTAAGAGTTTAAAGTGGTGCAAACTAAATCTAAAACAAGTAAAAATAATTTTGAATTTCGTTACCAAGAACAAACCAACTACCTAAAAAAAAACAATATTGACACTATTAACGAGAATTTGAAATACAAAATAATAAACCTTTTCAAGAACCTCATCTTGATCAGACCCCGAAGAATATGGCGATTTGTGCTCTTACAGCTTGGGTTCACTACTTGCACCAATCGTAGGGCAAGGTTAGATCCAACACACCCTTGAATATCTTGAAATAATTCAATCCAGTCTGTTTTGCACAGCAATTGAGTGAATAATGTCACATTTCTCTCTCAATCTTTCCTTTTGAGCAAGGATTCCATCGGCGCTTTGTTTGTAAGAGATTGTTATCTAATTTTCCCTCACTTTTTTCAAAAAGAACTTGTTGTCGTCACTGATCTAAAAACCATAGTACCTACACTAACTCGACCCAGGATGCTCCTTTCCACACAACTGCCCTTAATGCAATCATGCAACTGTTTCCCCCCCTATAAGTTTGTCTTTTTGGTTCATCCTTTAAATAAAATTGGCATCCACTAGTGATTGTAAGTACTATTTCCATTTCAAATCCTATGATGCGATCAAGCATTTAAAACATTATGAGAAATTTTCGTAAAAAATAATTACACAATGTCGGACAAATAATTGATATGTCCTCAAACTCGCACCATTAGAAGAGAAGAAAGAAGTCATACATGATGTAAAGTTAATTTAGTCAAACTCTCCCCATAATAATAAATGTTAAGTTTGGAATAAGTTCACGTAATAAATCCTCTTTAAAAAACTTACTATTGCAAAACTTGGTATTAGCCTAGATTTCCTTTCACTTCTTGGTACGAGTTGGCAGTTAATTTTCAGGCTTTGTTGATTCTTCATTTTTGGTCTTTTGATGCACAGCTACAGATTCTAATCAAAAGAAATTTTAAAAAATCAGTAAGTCTTATAAACTACAACAAAATTAAAATCAAATTTTGTATGAAATGACAGCTAATATTACCAATGCCACGCCTATCTCTCGCAAAATATTAATAAGTAGGGTCCCATTCGATGCCCTCCACTTTTGTTTTTTTCCTGTTTTTTAGATTTCATCTAGGCATATAGACTATAATGTAAAAATAAAGAGATAATTTAATGCTATGTCTAAAAAGAATGATATGACACAGAATTAGTCCGATAAGTGGAAATGCACCATTTTAAATTAACCTACTTGTGAACAGTTGGTGTTTCCAATAACTCGATCAAAAACTGGCTTAATTGATTATGTGGGAGAGAGTTCATCAGGTCATTTTGCTAGTATTCCTCAAGGTACTGTTTTTAATTAATCAAAAAAAAAATTCTTTTTAATTTTTTTTACTTGTGTCGCCCTCCAATCAATCACTAAGATCAGTCATCACCCACCCACTTTCTTAACTTCCACTGGAAGTAGAAATTTGGACTATTCAAAATAAAACATATTTAGTTTAGTAAGTAAAAAAAATTGAATTCTCAAGTTTGTTGATTTTAGAACATTGACGTATTCCCACATTGCGTTTTTTTTTAGTATCCTTTGGCTACACCTGCGCAACGAGTGGTACATCAACTGAGTAATCTAGGATGCCTGGCAATTGTTTCCTAAAGGTTGCTTAATTTGACACTATCTTATTGGTTTGGTCCCACCGCTTGTCTTTATCACATGTCACCAACACACGCGTCACCCTCTCTTTACATTCCAAATTTCTTGCATGAAATTTTTCCCTTACTGTTGTATGTCCCTCCCTCGAACTTTTTTTGCTTCGACATTTCTAGATTGAATGTAACAGCCATGAAATAATACATTTCTTTTATAATGAAGTGTCTAATCTTTACAAGGTTTAAAACATAGCTTTTCCTATACAATCAATGTCATTTCCCGTTCCTCTTCTTTTTTCCAACGATCATGAAATCCTTCGTTATTTCATTAATAAGGAGTATCCATAAAGTCCGACATCCACTTGTTTGTGTTGTTGTCACGTTTTGTTTCATCAATCTTGTGGTATCCCATGATATGTTTAGAAAATGATAAGAGAGTATATCTGGTATGACCGACTTTGTCATGAACTGTTTTGCAATTCATAGATCAAGAATATCATGTCGTGCTTCTTCTCCATTAACCTATTGTTGTCCTTCCGCTATGTGCTGAAGCTTGTAACTCTTATGAATAGAACGTAGGGAAGCGTAGAATTATTCATAGAAGTTTAGTTCCATTATCTTGAATGGCCGCCTTAATTAAAATACCTCTGTTTTAGTTTTGCCTTTCCCTTCAATCTACGTGAGGTTCTGAAAGCTCTTCCTTGAAGACGATTGAATGACTGATTTGTGCCCAAGCAATTTACTCTTCCTTGTTGTGGAATAAAATACTCAAATTCCTTTATTGTATTGATATTGGTGCCTGCCTCTTTCTTAGCTTTATCAATGCGTTCATTTGCAGGGCAATGTTCTCGCTCTCTTAATCTGAATTTGTTGGCCATTCACCTTGATCGGTATTGCATATCAACACTCCAATTCTCAATATGGACTTTGAGCTTTGTTTGGATTCAACCTTTTTTCTTTAACATTGTTGATTAATTCATTGTTTTGCTTGTTTAATCTCTCAATTTGTTCTACCCAATATTAAGTAAACACTCAAAAAATAAGATTGATTCTGTGAACGACGTACAGCATGTAATTTATGATTGATAAGTTTTTCACTGTGGAGATAGCTTATTTATAGTAGATTGCAACATTTGGTGTTCTAAAATTAAATCAGAATTTCTATAATTTCTTGAACTCTTGCTTTTTCAAATTTCCTTCCTCCTGAATTTAAACATTAAAGTAACTGTCTAATCTTGCATAAAAAACTTATACAAAATATTAATGTAATTACAGAAACTCATTTTAAAAACCACATAATAAATCACACACACATCGTACAACAATCTAGGTGCAACACTATAATGAGGCAGTGCTAAAAGCAGGAATAGAACATACAACTCATACCACATAGTCAGATCCTGGATCTCTCATATAAAGGATTCATATATTGATACCAACATACTGAAATAAAGGCATATTTGCTGATACACTTTAATTGAGTTGGTGTTTATATCATAAAGACTTATGTGTTTCCTTCAATATAGACTTGATAACAATGTGCATTTGAGATTTATGACATTTTTTGTAAGGCATTTCAATTTTTTTATGAAATGGGCTCTAATAAAGCTGAATGAATATTGAGGATATATCAATAATCCCAACTAGTAATGGATTGAGGAGTAGTTGATTGAACCTCTATTACACTAACCAGGTAGTATGAGTAGAGCAACTTCTTTCTGCGATGACCAATGAAATAAATGCATAACGAAGTCACTTGTGTCTGTGTGAAAACTCTCACTCCCTCTATCCCTATTCAATAGGTCATGCTTCTCATTCCCTTCCCTGATTGTTGCCGCACTTGATGAAAATGCAGAACACCTTAGTATTAGTACTGAACAAACTGACCTTAAGAAATCCTGATTTATGATATGCCAAATCAAAAATCAGCTATCGAAGTGCAAACTCCTGTGCCTTGTGCAGCTTAATACCACAGTAAAAACAGGACGGATTCAAAAGGTTGGAAGACCGACCATGAACAAACTGAAAAAAATGATAAATAATGAACAAGGATATTTCAAACAACCTGCTTGACGATACTGTATGCCATTATTATTGGTCCCCCCTAGTTGAACAAGTTTATTTAGCTATTCCGCGTCACATGCCCCATGTTTCCATCCTGGTTGGATCTTCCCCTCAACAGCTGCCGTGGTGGCTGCTCCCACATTTAAAAAACTTGAGAGCTTCTTAGTAACTGTACTTACAATTAATATAAAGGTACAGAGTTATACCACCTCTCAAGCGACAAAATCGGGGACAAAAACCAAACCAGAATCAACTAACTTCAAACTACATCACAAGAGTTGAATGCCTCTAATTTGCCAACTGCCGATAATTAAAATGAAACCTAAGAAAGTATAATGAATATTACAAACAAATACCAATCAAGCAAAAATCAGCTAGAAGTATAGGTTCCTCAATAAAACTACTAATCGAGATAAGATGGCACATAATTACAAACATTGACAGATTATAAAATATTATGTATTTTAACCAAAAAAAACTATATTATCATCACAAAAATAATGAAACTCAATGGTGTGTCTTATTCATACTCGTTTTCAGACTCGCCTTAATCATCAACTCATTTCCATACTCTTTTTAACTCATCTTCAAACGCATTTGAAAAAATCAATCTTCATAACTCATTTTTTCAGACTCATCTTCGAACATCATCTTCATACACTCGAACTTCAAGTGTTTATTGAAAAATTCCTCCAAAGGCACATCAATGATGTTTATAATAATTAGATCTTTGTAAGAGTACTTCACCATTATCTTTTGATAGATGGACCCTTAAATGTTCAACACATGGTCTCATTTTCCTAACATTGTGGAGATTAGATTCATCTTTAATCACCCTGTTAAACAAGTCCTCTTGGAACAGTCTTCATAACATACTGTTTATCTTGATCAATCTGGATCCTCGCTCATAGAAACCATTGGTCTACTTCATATGCAAGAACAAATGGCTCCCCCTGTTCCTGAGAGCATACTCAAAATTGTAGAATAGACATAGTAAGGCCATAAACATCTTTTTTCAACCTCATACCAATCACACTTAAATAAAACACCCTTAAAATGGCTTAATAGTTTACTTCACCAAAACAACTTATTCTACCATAATAAGTCAAATCTGCAGCAATCGGATTTCTAATCCTTGAGCTGTAAGCTGTAGTTAGTAATAGTGTAACAACCACTATTTTGTTTTTAAACGCTTGTATCACCCTGCCTACATGGAATCTATATCCATTTTATAAGATTACCTAGAGTATGTTTTTGCACAGAATTTGTTCTCTAGACAATTGTTTTATTAATCAATCAAGGCACATCCTCTTGCAAAGCACGAGTTTCAAACCATTGCGAGTAAGTTTTGACAATGATTCTTGATTTGCTCCATTTTAGCTCTTCATTAACTGATTAGTAACCTCTTGCCTCATTCTCTCCTACAAAACTTTTACTACATTTGTTTAAATAAATAAATTAAATAAGATAAAATTACATTATACAAAAGGGGATTTTATATTCAAATTAAGGTGCCTAATATATGCTTGAACACTCGTCACAATTTTCCCAATAAGTATGCATGTGTCCTGACTTAGTGACTTGTCATCTAATATGATTGGAGATCATTTTTCTTTGCTTGTCGGGGTCCAAATTACACTGCCTTTGTTATTAAAAAACTCACAACGTTTCCTTCCTTCTCACTTGGGTCACATTCATCATTGTTTGCATCACGCTCTCCCCTATTATATCCTGGTTGCACAGCACGATGCAGATATTTTGAGAATAAATTTCATTCAATCTATTCCGCACTCGTGTCTCGCTATGTCAAACCTTCTGCGCAAAACGCCTATTGTGAATATAATATGATTTGAATTTACCCATGTCATTACCCAGTTTCTCTTTCAGTGGGAATACAATCCATCGATTTTGCATTGGGCAGCCTAAATTATCTCACTTCATTCACACCAAACTAATAGGCAAATGAATCATGATATCAAAATGAAGGGAGGAAAATTTCGATCCAAACGGATTACTGTTTCTAGGGTGATCTCTACTTCTACGCAATCCAATTCCTCCAAGGTGGATTATTTTTTGGCACAAATGACTGAAGAAGGAACTTGATGGAATAACGGTGAAGAAATAAGCCACATGATTAGGAAGAATGCTTTTTAATTTGTATTGGAGCAAGTAATGTAACAGTGAAAATGAGTATCATGGGTTTTTAATTTAACCTTTCTTTCATAAAAGTGCACACACCTAGATATATTGGAGGCAACACCATAGGTAGCTTCGTCTGTTTTTAAACTCCACAAAAGATTGATTTCTCTCCATTTGTCATTGATATGCACTCTCCTTGTAAACTTTGGTTCTCTTACTATCTTCTCTTACTAATCTTCTGTATCTTTGGATGAAGGTTCTTCCTGATCCTATATATTTCAAATCATACCGTGCTTTTGCTGATTCTAATGTTTTTGTTTCCTGGAAGATAGTCCTGGGGGCGCGAGAGATCTGGAGGTTGATTGAGGTTAGCGAATTGAGGCTATAAACTATGTTCTCCTCTCTGTGCATTTACATCAGGTTGTGAACGTAATAGTTTGTGCTGCAGTAAGTGTAATTAAAAAAAAAAACTTGGACCTTTTTTTTTCATTGGCCATCATTTGAATCTATTTTTCTTCTTTCTTCCCTACCACATTTTCAAAAACACGTAACTATTAAGATCATCAATTATTCCCTTTAAAGAGCTGGAGAGCCTATATTAAGTTTTCCATTGAATGATGTTTTGTTTGATCTCCATGGATGTTCCATCGTAGAAAAACAACGATGATCCATTAACCACCTTTTCCGACTATGTTTAAGAAGTAGCGAGAATTAGAGCCATAAGTGACAACAAGGGCCAGCGCGCGCGTCGTCGTTTCTTTTGACCGCCAACCAAATACATACATATACAGGAAAAATCACTGATTATCCAGATAAGAGCGCCCGCGTTTTGAAAAAGTTTCATTTCTGAAGCATCATATGGTTTTCAAACCACCACCCCAGTCCCCATCATATTTTTACCATCTATGCAATGGTTTGTAAGTAATTATCATGTCATTTCTATTCTAGGGGATCGCGGTAAAGGTATAGTTAAAGAAAGTATGGAATATTCAGATTTTCTGCACATCCAAGTAAGGCGGAAATTATAAATCATCAACATCACTGCAGGTTGCTATGTTAGATCTCATGGTTCGAATGGATATTAATCCTCCACTTGACCAAGCCAAGTCTCTCACATTGCGACAACTTGTTGTGCGAATTCTGGATTGCACCCTATCCAAAGTCTTCCATGCTAGACCATTAGCGGGATCCTTAATTTCATTCAATCTTAGAACTTCCTCTTTAATGCCACCGTCAACAAAAGAATCTGCCGTTTTTGGGCACAGAAATAGCCTTTTGTGTCTAGGAATTAATGGAAAGTGTCTCAAAGTCTTTTGTAGAACTCAAGTTATTTTTTTGAAGACTCAAGGCTTCAGTAATCACTTTTTAGGAGTCTGCTTCAATATATTGTGAGCTCTCCACAGGATGACAAAATTTGTCATCCTATGATCATTCCTGACCAACATCTATCATTTGGTCATAGCATCCAATTTTAGATCATAATCCAGACAAAGATTCTAACCATAATACTGGTTTTATTGTAAAATTGAGAATGTTCAAACTTCGAAGCATCCAAATAGCATCGCCTCTTTTAATAACTCTAGACAAGAAGGTGAATGATTCATTGCTCTATCCATGTAAACACTTCACAAATATAAGTGAAGTGTGAATGATAATTTAGAAAAACCATACAACAAAAATATATTCTTGGTTTGCATCTTCCATGTAAGCTATAGCATTTCTTGTCATCTTCATTTTGGCACCATCATAAACTTCCTCCATCCTGTGCAAACATATTTAAATTGATCATTCAACAACCCATCATATCATCACACCACGGTAATGGCATATCATCATCACATTAAACTGATACCCCATGCCCCGTGATTGAATCCCTCTAGTAAGCCTTTAATTTAACCATTCACATGCATAATTAGTATCATACACTACATTTCCTTCGGTTCCAAGAATTTTCACAACATTCGCTCATGGACACTGAATTATCTCTCCTGAGGATCTCCATAAGAGTAGGCAAATCTCGAAATGATTCAATTCCTCATATAATTTTGTATAACCTTGCTAAACTAAATTCATCCAATCCTTGGATGGGATATGTGAACTCCTAAAGATAAATCAATATTTATTTTTTCTTTCAGCCTAATCATAAAACCAGTAAAACCAATAATTTAAAAGTCACGAGTTATCTAATCAGAATTATGTTTTATTAGATATAATGAGCCTATAAAATAAAAATAAGTACAATTTAATAGGATATACATAAATCTGTCCATCACATAAATCGGAGATACGAGTTAATGTTCTTGGTCCCGTAAAAATCGTGTTGGATTTTTCAGCTCAGCTTCCCTCTCTAAGCTCGCCCATTTTGTTTTCGTAATATTTTAACAATTATTTTTTTTGGCCAATAAAATGGGAGGGAGACTAAGAAATGTTGGGGAATCAACAGTGGGCCATAATATATAAATAATTATTGCCATTAATTTCATACTATGACAATACTTAAAAGTTAACCTATACGCAATAAAGGGTACACTTTACAAGAGTTGTCAATATTAATTTTTTCCAGAACTTAAAAATTTTAGGCTACCTTTTTAGAAGGGTTTTCAAAAAACACTCTTAGGCAACACTTTTCAAGCGTTACTTACTCTCTCTCTTACTTACTTTTACTAACTACTCAGCTTTAGTGTGGCCATAGGACCTAAAATGGTGTAACTTGTATCATATATATAGACATTTATATATATTCTATATATATATAATGTATATATATATATATATAGATATACAACACGCTTATAAATAGACATAAAACATAGATCACAACTAGAATCGGCTAGTAAGCATAAGCGTCACATAGTATAATCATCATGACCAAACTCTCATATATTCATCAACTTTCCTTCAAGGCAATGGTCACCACTTATATAATGACAATAAAGTAATCACCTCCACAATAAGTGAACCATACCACACAATGACATACGAGACCTCATCGACTACAATAATATAGAAAAGTAGAGGAGAAGAGTAATCTTTGCAAATTCATCAATCCTTTTGATCAACATTGATCAGTACATATTTTCGATCAATAATAAATGTATAGGGAAGTATATAAATGTACTTTAATAATGAAAGAAACCATGTACAAGTCTCTACAAGATCATAGTACAATCTAATACAATCATCACATATATACTAAAAACTAGAGAGTTATGGATTATCATTCAATTTCGCTAGTCTTGTTCATATCTAAATCATTCTTCATCCATCCTAGAATATTGATCACAACATATACATTACTCTATACAACTATAGGCTAGAGGGACCAAAATCAATCTTTACCAATTCAAATGGTATCTATTAACATTGGATCAATCAAATTTAATTGTCATCACATTACACATATAGGATGTAGCTAAGACGAATCATCATAATCAAGTCACATAACACATCCTAACGTCAACATCAGAAGTTACTACTTGATAGACTAGAAGAACCTAGATTAATTCATACAAAATATACTTAAATTTTATCATAAAATATTTATACCCATAATTCTTTCATGATATTAACCTAAGGCAGTATCTACAAATATCATAAAATAATTAAATTCAACTTTTATACATTTAAAGATCAATGTCATAATGAACACATAGAGATCTAAGCTAGCATTATTTTTATATTCACATATATTTGTTCACATGGTTAATTCATCAACAATTCACCTGTCACATCCGGGGAACACTCCCTAGAAATAAATAGTGTACTTGACCTCTCGGAGGTCTTATACAAGACCATAGTTATCATTCATCGCATCGACGTAGTAAAATTAGCGGAAAATGTACAACTTTTCATACCACCTCATATGCTAGAAACTTTCCTTCATATACATAAAAAATATAAGTCATAATACATATATACACTATAAGTCTCTTTGCCATCTTAGAATGAATAAGTTTGGAGTACATTAGGGATAAGGCCCTTATGACATAATACAAAACAATAAATATTTAATAGACTTTACAATAGAAACATTAATAGGATATCCTTGAACGAAAGGATTCCTCCTATTGAGATTAGGAATCATCTATCAAGTTCTTCACCATTCAAGACATCCTTTAAGCATCCAGAGCGTACAGTTTGTGTAAAAGGTAGAGAAGAATGGGTTAGAACAAGAATGTACTAAGTATGGCAACCATGCAAAAACATGCATTTAAAAGGGACATTTTCTTTGAAATCAAACTTCATGCCATTTTGAGTAAATCATCATAAAACCTTTATCAATAGCATATATATCGTTTTCATACTTCATTGAAACACAATCAAAGACAAAACATCATAGAAAAACCCATACCTTCATAAAATTATAATGTCACATGGATATAATTATGTCAAGACCTTCATCATACAGTCAACAAGATATCCATCAAGCATAAAGACTCATATCATGCACTTATTTATAACAAGTACACAAATACTACAATGTCATGCATAAGGAACACATACATAGTGACATACATTAGAACACATTCCTAAAACCTCCTAAGGATCTACTTGTGCAATGTCTAGATGGTTCATTACCTCAACCTATCCTAAGTAACCTCCCTTAAGTCATTCTATTTAGGGTGCTAGTAATTTAACTTCCACTGTCCATTTTACTTTAGGGACATATATCCTTAATCTACATAGACCATGTGATGCTAAAAATGGAATTCAGTGTCATAAAACCCCACACCGATAAAGGGTAGTCTACTTACAAAAGTAGAACCAAATGAGACATAGCTTTCTAAGTGAAATCAACTAGCTACTATCCGATGATGGCAACATACTTATGGAACTTTGAGGTACATTTGAAAACCCTCTTTATGCAAAGAATAGGCATTGTAGCTATTCAGTAATGGAAACCATATTTATTCCCATTGAGGCATTGTGTTTATCCAACTAATGAGATTTATGGTGACCTACCTTCCTACCATGGGAAGGGACACCCAATAATATTCAAGTTCATTCCCTGCTAAGCTAAGTTCCCTTTTTTGAAAACCTTTATTATTTTGTACTTTATAAAAATCATACGTTTAGGAGATTCATATTCTCATATGCTCAACTCATAGGTCATAGATGGAAGTTCATCAACCTAAATCATGTAAAGAATCCATTCACACGAACCTAGCATATGTAAGTGATCATCTAGTTTAGGGTACACACGATTACACCATTGAAGGCGCCTCTCTTGACTAGATCTTCATACATGTGTCTCTATTCATATATGTGATAAAACCTTTCACATAACACATTAAGTCACACAGGTTCATATATGAATGCATGAGTCTATAGGAATAACTATATGATCAATCCTTTGATATAAAGCCACTAATACACTATGCACATTCATACTTCATCCTTTCATATACATCATATTCATACCAAGCTCATATATTTATCTTTCATATACATAGAAACAAAACTTAGGAAGTATCTTATCAAGATTCACATATAAAATGTATATACAAGGTCCCATACCATTTACCATAGTAGTACACGTATCATGTCATCCTAGCAAGGAATACATAGCATACTTCATATACATATACTTTACATGCATAATAGTAAATACTTGTTAATATGAGAACTACCGTTCATTTAAAAAGCATGACCTAAACTACTTGTAACATGCATGTAAGTGAGAGTGTTTATATATTGGTCAACATGGTCGCATAATGGATATCAATTACTCGTTGAGGAAGACACCCTCTTACACCATATTATACTTCCAAAAACATACCACACAACACATAATAGTATAGAAGGATTGACAATATAAACATTATAACCAAGGCTCCTAACTTTAGCTATTTACACTTTCATATAAGGGATACATGGGTAGGGGCTACAAACCATTTTAACACTTCAATGGCCACACCTATATAATACACTAACATGAATATATATCATACAATAGCCACAAAACCTAGACCACAACTTGAAAGGAAGATAGGCACTATTACATTATAAGGTGATCATCTTAATCTCTAAATCATATATTCAAAATTTTACATAAATACATGATAAACACATATATAATGACAATAAATTAAACACCGCCACCATTTTAGTACACCTATCAAGTAATCCTAACAAGGAATACATAGCATACTTCACATACATATACATTACATGCATAATAGTTGATACTAGTGAATATGAGAACTACCTTTTATTTAAACACCATGACCTAAAGTACTTGTAACATGCATGTAAGTGAGAGTGTGTGTACATTGGTCAACATGATCACATAATGGATATCAATTACTCCTTGAGGAAGACAGACACTTACACCACATTATACTTCCAAGAACATACCACACAACACATAATAGCATAGGAGGATAGACAAAATAAACATTATAACCAAGGCTCCTAAGTTTAGCTATTTACACTTTTATATAAGGGATACATGGGTAAGGACTACTAAACGTTATAACAAATGAATGGCACAACCTATAAAATACTCTATCAGGAATATATTTCATACAATAGCCATAAAACCTAGATCACAACTTGATAGGAAGATACGCACTATGACAGCATAAGGTGATCATCTTAACCTCTAAATCATATATTCATTAATTTTCCTTAAAGACATGGTAAACACATATATAATGAAAATAAATTAAACACCGCCACCATAAGATGACCATACCACACAATTCCATACAAGTCTTCATCAACATTAATATATAGAGATAGAGAAGTAGAAGAGTAGAAAGAATAAGCATTCTTACCAATTTCTCACCCTTTGATCATCATTGATCATTATACCTTTTTAATCAATAAAACACATATATGTAAGTATCTAAATGTACTCCAAACATATAAAGAACCATATACAAGTCAGTACAATATTGTACTATATCATAATACAACACATCAGCATACTAGAAAACTAGAATAACATAGATCATTAGCTAATTTCCCTTGCATTGATTTAGATCATATTTCATAGATATTATGAGTCTAAGGCTGTATATTAAACTACATTTGACCATATTGAAATCATGATTACATACACTCAATATTAAGGTTACAACATAGGCATTTAGGATTATCGATTTGCTAGAGTATAGAATATTTTACAAATACCATGAACTCTCTAAGTCTCTAATCATAATTCATATTTTATAAACAATACATTCATCATGCAGTATCTAATTTTATAGGTAATCAAGAAGAAATCGTGCTTGATATAACAAAACTCAAGATCCATCACACACTTAGCTTTATGACTTCCCTGCCTAAAGAATCTAGATCAATTCATGCAAGACATTATTAGATTGTTCATCAAGAATTTATAACTTCAAAATTGATATATTATATCACCATAAAACAGTAACTACAACAGGTCATACAAAATCACAACCTTACACAAACGATCCCACAATAAACTTGAAGATAACACATGTAAACATAGGCTATTCATGATCAACTATTCATACATTTATCATCATGGAATTATCATCATATATTAAACACTATTATTGTAAATAACAATAAACACAAGCAGTTCGACGTAAGAAATGCATAATTCAACTAAAAAAAACCATGATAACAAAGCCCATGCAACATCTAAACCAATTATGAAAGGATCATGGATTCATCATGCAATAGGAGTGAAATAAAGTTAAAATCATTGTATTAACTTCAATTCATCATGATTTTATCATTGTAAATTTTTTGAGAAAGAATGCATGGCTTGGTTGGAAGATTGGAAACTTGATCATAAGATTTATTTGAAAAATATTTACAAGATCTCTCCAAGTGAAAGGTTACTTGAAGATTAAGGATTGTCATACCTTTGTATATTTGAAAAACCCTTAAAATTTATGGTTCATCCATTGAAAACTTATATTGAATCTGTTATTGAGCTTCACCAACAATGATGGTTCCTCGTAAGAGTATTTTTTAGAGGGAAAGGTTTAAATCTTGTGACACAATTCTAGAATGGGGTGATCACGTTTTTAATGATTTATAGAAGCCCAAAAGTATCTAAATAAACCTATTATAGTCATTTTAGGACGTGGGTAAATTTCCCCTTCACCCCTTTTATTAACAGCATGCAGGCTGCCAGTTGCAATGCACCTTCTACGAAGGCAGTGACGGGGCGTCACAGCCACGACTGACCTTCACTGGCCTCCGTCATTGGGTACTTGGAAAAATATAGGATTTACACCTACCCAAGGCAAGTACCACCGAAGAGAACAACTCGATATGCCTTTTTTGGCCCAACGATCCAGGTTTTGATCCGTCATTTAATAATGCCCAGGTAGCTTTGTGTCCTTCTTTTGGGGCCTCTTGTTGGGTCCTTTAGAAGTCGTACCCCAACGTTTATAACGTGATTACGAAACTTAACAAGTTATAGACCTTCCACATAAATTTCATCTAAAACAAACACCTACAAAACGTCCAAACTGTTTGCCCCAACATGACATACGATGAACGTGTTAGGAGCTATCTTTTAAACACCTTGGATGTTCTTCGGTGTTTGACCTCCAAACTTCACGAAAAATCACAAAAAAACATTAAAAATAATATTAAACCATTTCAATAGTTATTAGTCTCATTTCATATAGACTTAAAGATGCATAGACACATGACGCACATCAGCGACTAGTTGTCGAATGTCTGGATCGTTCCTATATGTTTGACTTCCAAATCACATCAAACTTTTCACACTGCCTCTAAACAATATAATAAGACATTTTAGAACCTAAGAAGATCATTACACAACCAAAAATACATATAACCACATATTAGGCATCTACGTGACTTAGTCGTCGAACGTCTTAGTCGTCCCTTATTATTCGACTTTCAATACCTCTTATATTTGAGCTACTGCCTGTATACTCTATCTTAGGAAAATGTAGGAAATTATAACTTTACCAAAAAAATGTGTTCATCTAGAAAACTTATCTCAATTTTGGGATCATACTTCAAAATAAAAATTCATACTAGATATAAGCATGTTAACATAACTGAATCACAAATCGATATGCATAAGATCAAGATGATAAAGTCATATATAGGCTAAAATAGAATTTGTAAAATAGCATGGGTTCATTATGAAACTTTATTGAAAATCACGTCAAAATCAGTAGATAATCATCAATACATTCATATTATAATTTTGAAATCAATTTAAGCGACCATGGCTAGATTGAAGAAGAAGAGATTTAATAAAGGGAATTCTTTGAAAACTTTGATGAGGACTCTCGAGATGAAAGATTAACTAGAGATGAAGGATTACCATATATTTATTAGATTAAAATCCACTAAAAAATTGTGAATAACCCATGGGAATCCAATCTAAAAGCTGACCTTGAACTTCACCTTCAATGGAGGTTTCTAGAGAGGATATTTTTGAAGAGGGAGATTAGATTCTTATTTGACAATCGCTAAGGAATATTCACGTTTTAGACCTGTACATATAATTAAAAAGGTATATAAACCGCCTAGGGTCAGTTTAGCATGTGGGGTGAATTTTACATTCACCCCATCATTTAGCATCGTGCATGGTAGTGACTACTGACATGCATCGACGGACACCAACAACGGGGTGTTGATCCATCGAAGGCCATCTTGTGCCATAACTCATTTGTATATGAGTATTTCATCTCTATAAGACTTTTCCATTTCAAATTTACCATCAATTCCTCTCCATCAAAGGGGATTTATTCCACTAATGGGGCTTCAGTTGAACTCGTCGATTTAATGTGTGGACAGCCTTTGGGTATTTCTTGTGGGCCCTTTTTGTGGAGACCTTGCGTGTTGTACCTTGGTGTTTGAAATGTTAATGTTAATACTAAAAAGTGAAGTACCTTCACATATGTTTCACCCAAAAAAATTACACGCAACACATTCAAATATGCAAGGCACTATAAAGACACACACATGCTTGTCTCAAGTCCTATCTTTTGAACATCTTGGATGTTCTTGGACTTTTAACCTCTTAACCTCATTAAATTCCATAAAATGATTATAAAAATAATTATTACTCAATTAGGGACGACATAAGTTCATAAAACACTCAAAAACATGCATAAGCATATAAGGCCCCTAAAGGTACTAGTCGTCAACGTCTTGGTCGTCTCTTGACGTTTGAATTCAAAATCCCTTTGAACATTATACGTTGACTCATTACCACATTATAAATAATTTTAGGACCTTATAGTCATAGTTTTTTTCATGTTTTGTCGAGTTTTATGTGTTCATTTTTTATGAAATTTATATCGGAAGTCCCAAACTCATATACGATCATAGTTTAGTTTTAAATGTCCGCAAAAACATCCCCAATGACCAACCAAGGGTCGTTGGGATAGGACCCTTCATTTGAGGCAAAGGCTGTCTATGACAACCCCGATTGACTGAGGCAATCAACGACCTGTAGGTTGTGTACAAATGGTCCGTCGATGCCATGTCTCTTGGGTCCGTTGTTCAAGAATTATCCTATAGACATTAAGATATCCAATTTCCAGTCTCTGATCTAAGCGACATCCAGCCAAGACAGTCTGTTTGTGGACAAACGGTCCGTAGATGGCCAATCATTGGTGAGGACTGCAACTTCGCAGTTCACTATTATGTTTCAAGGATGAATTGGTAAATTTACTCCACGTCAAAAAAAATTATTGGGACATTACTTAGGGGTTATTTAGGTATCTTAAGTGGGTTTATAAGTCCTAAATACCTAGATGAATTCATTGTTCCAAATAAAAACACAAAATTCTCTATGAAATTCTTTAGAACTCCATTTAATCCAAAAAAAGGAAGTCCTTGGATTGGAGATTAGATTGGTTATTATTAATCAATTTTGTTGATTAAAATCATTGAATTATGGTTTTTAATACTTGAAACTCTCTTCATCAAAGAGCCCAAAATTCAAAGAGATTTGTAATGTTTTCTAAAGATGAATTTGTCCAATTTTATGATCTATCCATTGGTTCTTGCCTTAAAGGTTTTAATTAATAGTATATTGATTGAATTGTTGTTAATTAAATTATATTCACACAATTAAACTATGAACCCGTGTTATTCCTGAACCGTAGTTTTTTACTACTTTGTGGTTGACTTGATATTGTCTTAATTTTTCTGAATACTTGTGTATTTTTCTTTGGGATGTTGAATGATGTCAGAATTGTATTAAATTGATGTATATGTTTTATTATATTTATAAATATATATTTGATTGACGTAGATTTATTGAGTATTATGTTTTTTGTATTTAATTAATTATAATGGCCATGGGTAAGGGTATTTTGGTATTGGATTGGATGGTTCAGCTATTGATTGAAGTGGTGAGAATGGATTTGTAGTACTTTGCCCTATTTTTTTTATTTTATGTAATGTGTCACTTGAATTATGTTTAAATTCTTACATGCTCCACTTATTTTGGTGGTGTTGTGTTATAATTTTAAATGATGTGGCCTTGTCAGTGTTACTTTATGTATTTTGATGATCATGTCCTTGTCGGAAACTACTTGGTATACTATGAACAATTGTGTAGTTTATTTATGTGAACTATGGTCATATTCATCTACTTGTGATTATGTTAAAGTATGTGTTCTTCTATTGATGTTGTTAGGTGATCATGTTAGGCTATGATTAAGGCCTTATATGTGTAATCTTAAAGTTGGTGCATGATTATTCCTACTTGACTATATAAGTCTATGATTAGAATATTTATGATGATATAGTAATGTTTGGGATTACCTATAGATGATAATTGCTATTCCTATGTGTTTCTAGAATGATATGCTATATGTATTAAACTTATGTCTTGGTGTGTCATGTGTGGTAGACTTGGATCTCTTACTTGATACATGTATGAATGTGAATATGATATGTCTCTACTATTGGATGAAAAATCGTCTTATTCTTGTATATATTAATGACATGAGACCTTGAATGTTGCTAAGGAAGTCCTTTATATAGAACCTTCACTCTAGTGGTATGTTTATTTTCCTTGAAGTCAAAAGCCGTAATTATCCTTCTTATTGAACAGTGGAATTAAGCTTGGTTGGATGGAACGACATTAAATCATGCTTAGGAAAGTGATTAAGCTATCCTCTTCGCCCTTGAAAGGCAGCCCTTGGGGACCTCTTTGGTAGGGTGTGTATTATTCTGAAAGTCATAGACATGTTCTAGAGCCTGACATGAGTGTCTAAAGGTTGTGTCACTATTTTAAGGTCCAAAATAGTTATTATAAGTCATTTAGGGAGTTTAGGAATCAAAACCTGATGAAACGTACATGACATCCTAAAACTAATTCAATGAGGTTCAATGAGGACCCTTGAAACATTGGACAAAAGTTGCCCAAGGCAGTGTGCACAAAAAATTGCAACCAATGGATCGTGGTCCAATAGATGGGGCATCGATTGGCTCCATAAATAGAAACATAGAATATAGGGAAAAAACTTGATTTCAACCTATCTCTTCCAAAATGACAGACAAACAAGACGCAGGTTCATGTGGTCATCGATTGACAAACGTGGCGTCGACGTGGTCACGTCTATGAGACAACTATTTTTTCTGCTCGTTTTTAGATTGAATAAGTTAATCAAATAGTTGGTTAGTTAATTATTTATGGGTTAAGGTTTAACACTTTGAATATCAAAGATGCATCGTAGAGCCTAACATCGGTGTCATAAGGTCTAACTACTTTTTGTAAGTTCATTTTAATAAATGTAGGTCATTATGAACTTTAATAATTAAAAAGACCATCACGTCTAGAAGTTTATTGAAAGAAATACTAGCGTGCCTTAGCCTATTTTACTAGATTTTAGGAATCGGAAGTATGAAAATAGGTTAAAATGTAGCTAATAGTTGTTTGAGTTGTTTCATGGTTAAAAAATCCGAGTAAAAAACCCCAAGGATCAACCAAGGGCTCTTGAGAATGACCCTTACACCTGAGGCAACACTGCCTGTAGCAGTGTGCATCGACGAGGCAGTCAACCGCCTGTGTGTGGACTGACGTGGCGTCTATGCAACCATTGTTCTACACTTAGACAATTTTCAGGAATCCCCTCGGCTGTTACGTATCCAAACTCACCTACGGAGTGCAAGGACGGTGGGGGAGGCAGTCGTCGGCTCATGGACGGCCTGTTGGCAGGGTTCCGTCTATAAGGTGTCTTGAGTTGCTGCACATTTTAATGTTAATACAATTAATTAATTAAGTTTTTAGGCATTAGTTAGGGGTTTAGGGGAGACTAATTGAGTAACTTAAATCCCATATAAAGGCCCCAACCCCAAATTTACCTAATTACAACTAAAAATAAACTCTTTTTCCTCTCTCTTATTTCTCTCTCTACTTGAACTCACTATTGAAGACTAGCAAGGAAAAGGGTTTGGGGGCTTGAAACGGATGAATTCACCACCAATTCATCATCAAACGTTAAGGTATGGGATATAAAAAGTTATGTTTTCAAGTGGGTCTAATCAAATAACAAAATTGAAGTTATAAATTGAGTAGTTGATAAATTATTTAGGTTATATCGAGTATATTAACATGTATTTTAACTTGATTATAGTAATTGTTGATGTTTTTGTCTAAATTGAAGAACATGATCTTAAACCCCTAACCCTAGGTTCTGATCTTGATCTATATTGTATGATGATCATTCAATTGACTTGGTTATTGATTAGATTACTACCCTATGGTGTTATTATGAATAAATTAAGATAATTTAGACATCTTTCATTCTAATTATTGGGATGTTTAGGTTATAAAGTATATTATGAAGTTGGCCTAAATATCTTGTCTTAAGTTATGATCTAGTGTTGAATTTTGTTATAGAAATGCAATTGTCCTTGTTGTTTTATTGGTTATCATTCAATGATGATGTTATTCCTCAAATTTGGTTGCGTTATGGGTTGATGGTAAGATCTTGGTCATGGATTGTGAAGAAGACTTGGTAAGTCTTACAATGTCTATCTTTACTTCAATTAATGGTTAATTGTGGTTAAGTCATGATGTCGTGTTTGAGTATACCTTATCTAGGATTGATAGGATTGGATTATGATTGATTTGAAATTTCTTTACTTTGGTTGTGAGGTTTATTAGGGTGTATATGTTATAAGGATGATGATGTTTATCAATGTGCCTTATTATGAGGTGATATGCAATGTGATAACTCACTTATATGAATTGTGATAAAGGGACTATATTCATACAATTTTTAATGAGCTAAAATGATGATGATTATAGAAGGGCTAGACCCTATTACCTAGACTAAGTTATGATTATTAATGAAGACCTAAAGAAATTTCAATAAAGGGACCTAGCTTAGAACCGAGTGATCTTGTATGTGTGGGAGTGACACCTTTCCAAGTAGGAAAGGTAGGGTTCACTACGCTTTTATCGGGCTGGATAGCCTAATGTTCCATAAAGGGTGTGGAGTGATATTTTCATGAATCCCCCAAGTTATATAAACTATGTTTCCACCATTGGATACTAGGTATTGGATCCACCTAGAAAGAAATGTTTATGTTTTGTTTTACCTTGTCCGGTAGACCACCTTCCATCGGTGTAGGGTTTTATGACTCGTGATTCCACATATATCTCCTGTTGTCTATGTCGGTTAATTCAAGTGTTCCCTCTACTAAAATGAAGTAGTGAAGTATAAATTACTTAAGGTGACTTGAGAGGTTTAATAAAGCTTAGGTAGGGGTGTGGGACTTTACTTAAGCATTGCACTAGTTGGCCTTGTTGTGAGATTTAGGAAGTTAATATTATGAATGTATATGACAATGATGTAAAAGGTATCATATGATGATGTATAATATGAATAGTTTTATATGATGATGATTATCCTTTGGAGCATCTAACTTTATTATATTACTAAAGTATGTCCTTATGTATTCTTAACGGTTGATTATGTGAAGTTGGGCATTAGTAATGGTTTCTTGTTGAGGATACTTTCTTGAGTAAGGTTATGGGTATTTTCTTTGTCATTGCACTTGTTTATTTGATAAGGGTCCATTATTAGTTTTATTGCTTTTAAATATATGATTATGTCTTCATCATGGTTGTAATGTTATTCCTTGATGATAGGGTTGTAGTAGGTCATAAGTTCAAGTATGTTGGTATACATTCTACTTGTTTTAGTTAGTAAGCATGTTGGTTGAATTGTATAACTTGCTTAGGTATGCAATACACTTTTAAAGAGTAAAATAACATGTTTTAACTATATTCCATTTTTAGCATGTTTTGGTCTTGTATGTAGATAGGGTCTCATACTTAGTACATGTAGCGTTCTAACCCCCTTTTTCCCAAACTTTTAGGTTCCAGTAATTGAAGGCTTATTCGAGACGAAAACCATAGAATTCAAGTTCAAGTGGATCTAGTGTTGCTAAATACAGGAGTTTCTCCATAAAAATTCATCAACCAATAAGATATGGTATTCATTTAACCTTTGGGACTTCTTCCCCCAAAGAGTTCCATCAAATACATTAAAAACATGTAATTCAAGTTTGTTTTCATCCAATGCTAAATTGATCTTGTGAATTGATTTATTATGATTTATTTGGTATATTATTAATTGATTAACATGTATTATAACTTAATTATGTTAATTATTGATTTATTGGTCTCAATTGTATAAGATAACTTATTCCCCTTAACCCTAGATTGTGATCTTGAATTGAATTGTATATTATTAACTCAATTGACTTGCTTATTGTGTTAATTACTATCCTATATTTTTATTAAGCTAATTTATAGTATATTATTATATATTTTAATCCAAATATTCTAGTTCTTGAGTAATTGACCTAGGTTTTGAAATAGATCATGAACTTGATCTAACTCTCTAAATCTAGGCTATGAACCAGTGACGAGTTATTGCATAATAATTCAATTGACCTTATTATGATGTTTGTTATTATTTTCTAATGACATTACACCCATTTTTGGGTTGAGTTTAGGGTTTATGGTAAGACATTGATGATGGAGTTGTGAAGGAGATTGAGTAAGTCTGGTGATCTCTATTCTTGACTTCAATTAGGACTACTTGTGATTAAGTGAAGATGTTGTATTTAACTATACCTTATATTGATATTGATAGGGTGTGCATGATGTTGAATTGATATATCTTCATTATGGTTTGTGAGGTGTTGGCTAAGATGTAAATGTAATAAGGATGGCGATAACTTACTATTTTGCCTTATCATGAATGATTATGGAAATAAGCTAAGAACACATATATGAATTGTAATGAACGAAAATTACTCCTGCAATTCTTATTGAGCTATGATTATGATAATTATTTAGGGGATAGACCCTATGACCTTCATTAAAATATGATCTTCAATAAAGGTATTGAAGACATTTCACAAAGCGACTCTAGCCTAGCACGAGTGAACTTGGGTGAGGAGTGTCCCTTCTCAAATAGGGAATGTAGGATTAAAAATGTACTCTTGAGATAGGATAATATAATTCATGTAGCACAAGAGTGTACCAACTATATCTCTTAGTTCTTGAACTATGTTTCCTCCATAGGAATACTAGCTAGTGGATCCACGTAATCGCTACGTTCATGTTTTTGTAATACTTTGTCATGTAATCCTCTTTATTTAGTTTTAGGGTTCCATGACACCGGATTCGAGATTAGCTCATGTGGTCTAGTCGATTAAGGCAAGATGTTCCCTAAAGGTAAAATTAAATAAAGGAATGAACTCTAACTAGAACGACCTGAAGGGTACAACCTAGTCTACGTCGGGGTATGAAACTCTACCCAAACATAGCATTAGTTATTCTTTAGTGACGTCTTAAGAGGATGTTTTTATACATGTATATGATTATAATTGTACATCATATGCATATGATGATCTTGAACATTCAGGATTCTATCTAATGATTGGTTTAACTAATAATTATGTGTTTGGTCTCCATTAATAAGGTGTGATGATATGTATTGTGGATGATATGCTATGTGAAGTTGGACATTGGTTATGGATCTTGTTGGGTTTACTTGATTAAGTAATGTTATGGGGCTTTGCTTAGTCATTGCGTTAGTTGACTTAATTAGGGTTCATGGTTAATTATCTTTCTTTGATTATGTTGTAATGAACTCTTATCCATTCTTGTTATTATTTTAACTTGACTATAGAGTTCTATTGGTTATGTGCTCATTTATGTAATATGCGTGTTTCCTTGACTAGACATAGTATTGTTGGTCTTGTGAGGTACATGATCTTCACTTAATGAATATGTCTTACTGATGGGTAAGGACTTCTTGATTTTGCATAGCATTCTTTAATGAATGTCCCCTTTTTGAATTATTTGATGATATGTGTGCACATGACCCCATACTTAATAAAAGTGGTGTACTTAACCCATTTTCTCGCATTTTTTCCAACAATTTAGGTTCCGGTCGTTGAAAGGATTTTGAGGTGACATTGAACGAAGACTTTGCATTCTCACTCCTCCAAGTTTGGTAGGTCCTAACTTTCTTAGGGCAATGCCACTATCAAGATTTTGATGTTATTCTAGTTCTGTTCTTTTCATTTGACTACTAAACATTATATAGCCTATATTTGGCTTTACTACACTTATATAAGGGATATGCCCAATTGACATACTCTTGTTTTAGATGTTTATGAGATGAGACATCCTTTTAAGATTGTGTTAATTATATAATTAATCAATGTGAAATAAAATCAGAAGACTATGTGAACACCCTATATGAAGTGTCTATGTATAATCAATATGGATATATTATGTGTATGCAAGAAGTCTATGTAAACCTCATGATAGATAGAGAAAAGATTATATTTTCTTTATTTTTAACCTATGAATGTAATAATATGAGCTAAGATGTTAGTCTTAGACCTTGATGAGGACGACGTCGCTCGTCACGTCTAGGGGTGCTCCCTTAATGCGAGAAACATTGTATAAGAGAATGACGACATCTTGCTATTCAAAAAATGAGGGTGAACAGATGGTCTTTTTCAGGGTGGTGTTACAAGTTCTTAAAGAGAACCAATTATTTACCAAATATTTATAATGTGAGATTTAATTGAGGTAGGTGGATTTTCTTGATCATATAATCTCTAGTGAGGGAGTTGATGTTAATCCAAGGAAAACTGAGATGGTCAAGAATTGTGCAAGACCATTGGCTCCAACTGACAACAGAAGTTTCTTGGGTAAGTGGGTTATTATTTGATTTTTTTTGGATGGGTTTGCATCCATTGCATCCCCCTTGAAAACTTTGAACGAAAAGAGTAACAAATTTTACTGGATGAGGCACGTGAGAGAAGCATCCAAATCTTGAACTATCATTTAACTTTTGATCCGGTGTTGAATTTACCGGAGTGTACCAAGGGAATAATTATATATTGTGATGCATCCCGACTGTGTTTCGGGTGTCTGGTTATGCAACATCAAAATGTAGTATAATATGCCTCTAGAAAACATAAGGTGAATGCGAGAAATTATCCAACTAATGATCTCGAGTTAGTGGTGGTGGTATTTGCCTTGAAAATATGGAGGCATTGCTTGTATGGTGTCCATATCTATGTGAATACCGACCATAAAGAGTCTTCAATATGTATTTACTCAAAAAGAGTTGAATCTCCAACAAAAAAGGTGGTTAGAATTGTTAAAAGATTACGACAATGCTCTAAGTCGTATGACCATGGGTAATGTGTCTCATGTACAAGAATCAAAGAAAGACCTAGTGAATGATGTTCATAGTTTGTCTAGATTGGGTGTTAGATTGGAATATTCTCCATATGGTGGTTTTACAGTCAATTATAACTTTGAGTCATCTTTTGTGGGTGAGGTAAAGTCTAAACAACACCTTAATCAACCTTTGATGAATTTAAAGGAATGTGTTCTTGATCAGCTTAATGAGTCATATTTCATAAAGGGTAAATGTTGTCTTGAGGTTTAAATGAAGGTTGTGTGTTTCCAATTTAGATTGTTTGAGGACTCGGATTCTTGATGAAGATCATGGGTCCAATTAGTCCATTTATTCGGGTTCAAAAAGATGTAACCTAACAAAATTTGTTGCAATGTGTCTAAATTGCCAACAAGTTGAAGCAGAACACTAAATGTCTGGTGGTTTACTTCAAGAATTCAAAGTTCCTACCTAGATGTGGGAATACAATATTATGGATTTTTTGGTAGGTTTTCCTCGAACACAAAAGAAATATCACTTCATATGGACTGTTGTGGATATGTTGACCAAATCTGATCATTTTATTCCTATGAAGTCTACTTATTTGCTAGAGAATTATTAAAGGATCTTTGTAAATGAGATTGTATGTCTCCATGGTATTCCATTATCCATCATATCGGATAGGGGTACACAGTTCACATCCATGTTTTGGAGGTCATTCCAAAAAGGGTTGGGTACCAATCTGATGTTAAGCACCACTTTTCATCCTCAAACGGATGATCAAGCGGATCATGCTATTCAAACCCTTGAGGATATTCTTAGAACTTATATAATCGGTTTCAAGGGAAATTGGAATAAACACTTGCCTTTGGTTGATTTTTCTTACAACAACAACTACCACTCATCTATATCTTTGGCTCCTTATGAAGACTTGTATGGTTGGAGATGTAGATCTCTAATTGGATGGTTTGAAGTGAGTGAGACATCACTTTTGGGTCCTTTGGGTCCCTATGTTATTTATAAGACTTTTGAGATGGTTCATATCATAAGTAATAGCTTGAAAATAGCCTATCACCGGCAAAAGTTTTATTCGAACGATAGGAGAAGGGAATTATAGTTTGAAGAAAGTAATTAAGTGTATCCAAAAATTTTGCATATGAAAGGGCTGGTGAGATTTGACAGGAAAGGAAATTTGAGTCCTAATTATGAATCCCTATTAAATCTTTCAAAATATTGGTAAGGTTGCATTTGAGTTGAGGTTGCCTAAAGAATTGGATTCGGTTTATCTGGTGTTCCATATTTCTATTCTTAAGAAGTGCCACGGTGATCCTGAGTCCATTCATCCTATAGAATGTCTAGGTGTTAAAGAGAACCTCTCTTTTGAAGAGGTTCCGGTTCAAATACTTTATAGAGAAGTAAAGAAGTTAAGAAAAAAAGAGTTGGCTTCCGTAAAGGTTTTATGTAAGAATCACCTAGTTGAGGATGCAACATAAGAGGCTGAGGCCGACATGAAGTCCTATTAACCTCATTTATTTGATAACTAAGGTTAGTTATTCCTAATAAAAATTAAAATAATGACTAAATTTTATTTGGCTTGATTTTTGGTGATGTTCTGCAAAAATACTCATGTTATAGTACATGACATTGACGTTACACATATAGACTTTAAAATTGTCAATTATACTTTTTTTTGAGTTTATGATGTGAATTTTAGTATATCACGCCTTCATGAATTGTATTGAGCATCTTGATGTGTGTTGAAAAAAGTCTTGGCATAATCAATAAGCATTAAATAAATTTTGAACTCTTATGAGTTGGCAAAAAAGATGTTTTGAGTTGAATTGTGAAAAATCCATGTGGTTATGTTTATTTTGATTGTGAATCATGTTTTGATTAGTTATCTCTTGTTGGGATGCTAGTATTGAGTATATTCCTTCATTTTAAAGAATTTTAGTCTCATTTTGGGACTAATAAATATATGTAGTTTTGGTACGTAAAAACTTTGTATCTGAAAATATGGGGTTATGAAATAATTTGTAGGATTAAAAGTTTTGTAAAAGCCACATCTAGATAAGAGTTTCTCATCGGTGTGAGTCGCGACACATATATGACTAAGACGCTATAGGTTGATAGAAGTTTCCCTTTCTTCACTACGCTTGTGTCGTGCCATAGAGCTGAGGTTATAAGTGAGTTTTCCCAATCTCTACTCTTGTGTTAATAGGATATGAACACAAGAAGGACTGCCATAAGGAGATTGGATGAGGAAGTACTTAATAAGAGAGTTCCTTCCCATGTTGAACAATTTCCCATGGTGGAAAATCTTGATAAGGTTCTCCAGTACCTCATGGTTAAAATGTCCCTATAGTGAATAAAGGGAATGAGGATCTGGAGGTTCCCCCAGACATGTCTAATGAGGAAGTTTCAGGGGCTCTTATTATCATAACCCAAGTCATGACGGCTGAAGCTAATAGAGAGGTTGGGTCTGGGATGAATGTTTGTGATAGCACCACGAACTCAAGGGTTAGGGACTTTGTGAGGATGAGTTCTCCTACATTCCTTAGATCTAAATTTGTAGAAGATCCCAAAGTCTTCTTGGATGAAGTATATATGATGATGCATGCTATGGGATTGACTTACATAGAGAAGGTGGATTTTGCCACGTACCAATTGAAGGATGTTCGTAAAGTATGATTCTTTCAATTAGAAGGTAAAGATTGGTTTAAGGAAGCATTCATAGGGAGATACTCTTCCTGTGAGAAGAGAGAGGTTGAGGTTTAAGAAGTTATAAACCTTAGGAAAGGTAACATGAGTGTTCATGATTTTTTCTTTAAGTGTACCCTATTGTCTAAGTATGCCCCATCCTTGGTGCGTAATCCTTAGATGATATGAGTACATTCTTTGTCGGTTGACTCACCCCGGAAATCCTATAAACTCCACTAGAAAATAACAAAATAAATTATGATTATTCAACACCTAAATAAGTGTAAATTACATGTTTGAGAAGTATTAGAACAAAAATGCTAAGAAATGACCATGGTGTCCTAGAACTAGTGCAAGTTGAACTATTAAACGTCCATAGGTCTTGTAAAGGTTTGGGACGGTAAATATATTGTCTAAGACTTGTAAAATTACTTTAAATAGGTAAATTCATGTATATAGGGTGAAAACATCAAGTTCTAACCCCCCCGCCCCGAGGATCGCCAAAGGTGTCCATGAATGGACCCTACTTTTGTCAAAGAAACCTGCCCAACGCAGCGGACATGGTCCAACAAGATCCAAAATCTTCATCTGTGACACGGACATGTTGTTGAATCGTCTGGTTCAAAAAATATTTTTAAAAAATCATACGGGAGCAGCTCCATGAAGCGGATTTGTTCTCGACGAAAATCTGAAATTTAGAATTCTAGTTTGACTTCATGAAAATATCATTTTTAAGTGAGGGGTCATTCGGGTATTATAGGAGAGGGATATATATTTATTTTCAATAAGTTTTTTCACACCAATTTCTCACAAAAAAACAAATCCCTAAATCAAACTCAAAAGCTCTCACCTCTCTCTACTTTACCTTTATATTCACCCTCCATTTAGGAAACCTTGAAGGTTGAAGAAGAAGACCAAATCCTTCAAGATTCTAATAAAATGTTGTGGCTAATCTTCTATAAGGAATGGTTTCTTTAACTCTTGGGATTGATTTCTCAAAAGAGGTTCCTTCTAAAGGTGTTTTATAATCTCCCAAAACTAGGGTTTTTCTTCTGACATATGTCTTCTTGGAAAAATAAAACCGTGAATCAATTATGTTGAATTATGATAATTTGATTTTTTGGTGTTTGTAGTGGTCTCTAAAGTTACAGTAATGTTCCGAATTGTGATATCCTATGATATATATATATGATAGGATGTTTACATAGGGGTCTAAGAGAACGAAAGTAAACTTGTATTATGAAATAAGATGAGTACTAAAGGGAATAATTGCTTAGCATTTAAAGGGTATGTAAATGAGATGGAGGTCTCACGTTTAGTAAGTGTGGCCTCCCACATGGGTTTCTTCACATTTAGTAAGGACGGATTCCTTAGATATGTTTTGTCTCATGAGATGGAACCTCCACCATTAAAAAGTAAAGGTTTCTCTTAACAATCTCCCTAACCCTTAACTATGTGCCCATATAGAATTCTAGCTTAGTGGTTCAACCTAGATTGCTATGTACAAATGGTTACACCTAAGGCAAATGTTAACCCTCTATTTTCAGTGAGGGAGTAGATTACTGAATTCCATTTAGCTCAAGTGGTCACATATTATTTATTGCACTTCTTTTCCCAATTTAAAAAGTTAATGAACGAGCTAAGTATGCGACCTCTTATTAGGTTTTTCATAAAGGACTACATACTATGAGGGTGGTAAATGGGACATCTCTTACACATCGCACATATGGGATACTAAACGATGGTTCTAATAGTGTTCTTTTATGTTAATGATTATGAATATGTCGATAAGTTATGAGTATTATTGATGTATTAATCATGTCATGAGGAATGATAAGAATATGTTGTAAGTATAAAGTGGGATTGTTAATGTGATAATTAGAATTGGATAGGATTATGGGGTTCGATCTTTCTAATTGTACAAGTATTGGTTAGGTTGTCTACATGTTGGGATGTTATTATGTTTAATTGACTTACTATGCTTATTATATGTATATGTTGAGTTAAATTTATAGAAAGAAGGATTTTCACTAAAATGTCATATTCTCATGCATTGATACTTTTGTTCATAGGAACCATACTTAGTACATGAGGTTTGTACTAACACATATTTCTTTCCCTTTGTCCCAAATATTTTAATTTTAGGCCTTTGAGATATTCGTGGTCGATTGAAAAAAGGACTTGTATTTTTTCCCCAAGCCATTGGTGATTCCTCATGTCCGGGGATGTTGCCACGTTCCATTCTAGATATAATGTGAATTTTTTAAAAAACATTCATTATTTCTCTTATAATTGAGATAATTGATGTAATCCTATAATGGCGTATTGTTCTTGTATTTTCTAAGTCCAAACATTTTTACTCTTGAAGATTGTTTATATGTGAGATGAGACTTTATACTCTTGTATGATTTCTTATGCGAAAATAGAAGTTTATGTAAACTTCATACGTGAGGAGTCTATGTAAACTCCATATATAATATTCGAGACGTCTAAGTACACTTCAGTACGTAAAGTTTTAAATTTCTCTGCATTTTGACCTATGATATGCTATGATATATGCTAAGGTATTGTCTAAGACATCTTCCTTGATAAGGATGCGGGTTACACCTATGGGTTATTTTGGGCAGTAACATACTTGGAAGAAGACTATATCCTTCAAGATTCTACTCAAATTTCTTGGCTAATCTCGAAGGTATGGTTTCTTTCACTCTTGGGATTCCTTTCCCTAAGAGGTCCTTCCAAAAGATGATTACTATATCTCATAAAACTAGGGGGGTTTTTTTCACATGGGTCTTCATTGGAAAATAAAATTGTTAATCAATTGTGTCGAACCATGATGATTTATTGTTGTTTCAATATTTATTGATGGTTAATTGATGATTTCCTATGTGTTTCCGTTGAAATATTGCTTTCCACCAATTTCATCTAAACCTTTAATTTATATTGAGAAGTTGATGAACAAGTAGATTGCTTTAATTTTTGTTAGTTATGCAATTTATTCTTGAATTTACCTTGTTTATGTAATTAGTTATTTATTCTATGTAATGAAAGTATAAAAGATCTTGGAAGGGACTAAGAGGTATGTTGATTGATTCTTCTTGGATTCTATTGTGAATTATCAGTTACATAGATAGTAATGCTTCTAAGTCTAATGTGTTGTTTTGTTGTAGATTCTATGTATTCCTCATCCCCTGCCTAAGACATTAATTTAGACATGAATTATGTATGAATGTTATGATATGTTTACTATATGATTGAAAGTAGTTTCTCATAATTAAAATGAAGATTTAAGTGAATGGTTTACTCACTTGTGAGGTGGTATCCAAAGTTAAAGGATTGTTCTCACTTGTGATAACCTATGAGCTAGATATGATAACATGCTTACTAGGGGTATATAATAGATTAATGCGAACTTGTATGATAAAATAAGATGATTACAACAGGTAATAATTTCTTAGCACCGAAAGGGCATTTAAATAAATGGTGGTATCACGTGTAGTAAGTTCGACCTCCCACATAGAATTTTTCACATTTTGTAAGTCCGGAATCCCTAGATCTGTGTTGTCTCATGAGATGAAACCTCCACGTTTAGCAAGTCAGTGTCTCCCGTAACAATCTCTTCGACTCATAACTATGTGCCCACATAGGAGTCCAGTTTAGAGGATCCACCTAGATAACTATGTATGATTCGTTACACCTTATGGAACTGTTAACCCTGTGTTTTCGGTGTGTGAGTAGAACACTGGATTGTATGTAGCGCACTTGTTCTCATGTAAATTATTGCACTACATTCCCTAATGTGAAAAGTAAATAAACGAGTTAGTTATGTTAACTCTTATTAGGGTTTTTCTAAGGGCTACTACATAGTGTGAGGGAGGGTATAGGACTTCTCCTAAACATTGCATATGTTGAATCCTAAAAGATAGTTCTAGTGTTTTTCTTTAATTATTATGATTATGAATATGTTGATAAGATATGAGTAGTATTGATGTATTAAGCATGTCATGTTGAATTATGTAAATATGTTGTAAGTATGAAGTGGGTTGCTTAATGTGATACTTAGCCTTGGATAGCATTTTATAGTTCTATCTTAAGGTTGTCTGTATCTTGCGTTTCTATTATGTTAAATAGACTTTCTTATGCTTACATTATTTTCATGTAGAGTAAAATTTATAGAAAGCACGATTTTGACTAATATATCCTTTTCTTATGCATTTATGCTTTTATGCATAGGAACCATGCTTAGTTTTATTTGGTTTGTACTAACCCATATTCCTTTCTATTTTTACCAAACATTTTTGGTTTGGGCCGTTGAGAGATATGTGGTAAACTGCAAGGAAAACTTGGATCTTTTCTCAAGTCATTTTTAACTCTTCATGTATTAATATGTTGACATGTTCCAACCTAACTATGAAGTTTATTTTATTTAAAAACATCCATTTTTTTGTTTTATCATTGAGATAATTGATGTAATTATGTAATGTCTTTGTCAAAACATTTGTAATCTTATAGATTGTTTACATGTGTGATGAGACGTTAAACTCTTATGTGATTTATTATTCTAAAAAAAAGTCTATGTAAACTTCATATGCGAGGACTCTATTAAAACGCCATACATAATATGTTAGAAGTCTAAGTACAATTCACTGTGTAAATTTTTATATTTTTCTACATTTTGGACATTTGATATTCTATAATATATGCTAATGGCTTGTCTAAGTCCTCTTCAAAGAAAACGACGCCGGATACGCCTAAGGGCACTTTGGGTTGTAACAAACTTGGTATCAGATCCCGAGGTTGAGTTATCATAGGATTAACGTCTCACTAAACCATTTTTATGTAGGGTGTTCTTAATATTTGTAAAGCGGACCACACTTAAGAATGAGAGACTATATGATGATTAGTAATTTTCACTTAGTTGTGCTGAAGAATATTAACTCTAACTAGTATTTCTTCGAATCATTGAATAGTTCTTATAGGCAATGAATATAAGGAGAAAAAATTCTCAAAATGTCGAGAGGAGAATTTGAATGATGCAGTACCCCTTCAAGCTCCTCAAAACACTCAATTTCCAATTCAATTTCCAATTGAAGAAGGGGATATATCTAACATGGAGATAAGGTCGCCATTCATATCATGACCCAAGTGTTTGCTACTCGTGTTGCTAGGGATACAACGGTCCAAGTGAATCCAATGCTGACACCATCGCTTCAAGGATTAGGGATATCACTAGGATAAATCCCCCTACTTTCTATGGTTCAAAGGTGGAGGAGGACCAACAAGGATTTATTGATGAAGTATCAATGTCGTTGATTATCTAGGTGTGTCTTATCAAGAAAAGGCGGAATTATCCGCCTACCATGTAAAAGTTATGGCTCAAATTGGGCATGAGCAAAGAATGTATGAATGGTGGTTAAATCAGTCCAGGTTACTTCGGCATCAGTTAAGATGACTTTCCCAGATAGTTTTTTTCCTTAGAATTAAGAAACAGGAAAATTCAAGTACTCATCAACTATTGTCAAGGAAATAAGAGCGTGAGGCAGTATAGCCTCAAGTTCATTCAAAAATCAATGCATGCTTCTACTATGGTTTCAGATTCTAAGGATAAGATGAACAAATCTTTAATGGGGATATACGAACAATTGGTTAATGAATGTAGGTTGACTATGTTGATTCCTAGGATGGACATTTCTTTTCTCATGGTTCATGCCAAAAAAATTGAGAATCAAAAGGTAAAGTAAGTTGGTAAGGAGTTGGAGAAGGTAAGAACCGAAGATGGGAATTCATATAAGACTAGGTTTGATTTTCAAGACAAACAAAGGTTCAAAAAGTGATTTTACAATCAAGGCCTTTCAAATACTCCAAGGAAAAACAAGAGGAAAGTGTCTACTATGAAGCCCCAAGAGATGAAAAATGGTAATCTTATGTTGAGAAGCCTCTTTGCAAAAATCTCGTAGGAAATATGATGGTAAATGTCTAGTTGGCATGTTTAATTTCTATTATTTTTGTAAGAAGGGTCATATTATGAGAGATTTACCTGTGATTAAACCTTAAGGAAGGGAAAATTGTTTAGCACAAGGAAATTCCACAAATTCGGATGCTCTTAAAACGATCGTTTTCACGCTTTCAATTCCTAAGGTAATCAAGGGAGATAACCGGATGTGGTAATCGGCATGTTACAATAATTTTCAATTAGTCAATATGGTTTATTGGACCCTAGAGCTACATTGAAAATTTTGACATCTCTTGTAGCCATGAAATTTCATATACTACCTGATGTATTAGATGAACCCTTTTAGGTTTCTACATCGGTGGGTGATTGGTGGTGGTAAAAAAGGTCTATAAGGTTTGTCCTATTTCCTTTCTCAATAGAGTTACGTTAGCTTACCTTGAAGAACTTGATATGCTTAATTTTGATGTCATAATGGGAATGTATTGGTTGCATGCTCTCTTTGCCTCTATGGATCGTAGGACAAGGGTAGTAAAATTTCAATTTCCAAATGAACCCATTTTTTAGTAGAGAGGAGGAAACTCAAATACTATCGGTAAGATAATTTCATGACAAAAATCATAGAATTTTGATTGCAGAGCGTTGTCTCTACCCATACTGAAGAAATTTCCGAAGGTCTTTCTCGATGAACTGCCCGAAATTCCTCCGTAAAAAGAGAATGACTTTGACATAAATTTATTTCCGGATACACAACCTATTTCAATCTGTCCTTATAGGATGACCTTGGCAGAGGTGAAAGAACTTATGGTTCAATTCAAGGATTTTCTAGATAAGGGTTTTATTTAACCAATCATATCTCCTTGTGGTACGAAGGATTGTTTGTAAAGAAGAAGGATAGGTCTTTGAGAATGTGTATCGACTATATTCAATTGAAACAAAGTCACTATAAATAATAAGTTCACGCTCCCTAGGACTGATTACTTAGGATTGATGACATGTTTGATCAAATCCAAGTAGTGAGCTACTTTTAATAGATTGACTAAAGATCAGGTTATCACCAACTTAGAGTAAGGGAAGTTGATATCCCAAAAATGATATTTCGAAAAAGATATAGTCACTTAGAATTGCTAGTTACGTAATTTGGTCTAACAAATTCCCCGACGACATTCATGGACCTTATGAATTGAGTTTTCTTAAAGTACATTGACTTGTTTGTGTTTGTCTTCATTGATGACTTTTTGATATACTCAAGGAGTGAGAATGATCATATGCTCCATATGATGATAACTTTTCTTGTTCTCAAGGAATCCAACTTTTTCTAAGTTCAATAAATATGAATTTTGGTTGAGATCAGTTATTTTCATGGTCATATTATCTCTAGTGATGGGTTAAAGATTTATCATGGGAAGACGAAAGTGGTAAAAATTCATTTTAAACCTTTGAGTCCTACCGATATCCGATGTTTTCTAGAGTTGGCCGGTTATAATAGGAGGTTTGTTGAGGTATTTTTTTCTAGGGCATCTCCATTAATCGCCTTAACCCAAAAGAAGTTCAAGTTTAAATGGTTGGAATCTTCAGAAAAGATATTCTAGTTATTGAAGGATAGACTCACCTCCGCTCTAGTGTTGACTATACGGAGGGTACCGAAGGGTTTGTGGTTTATTATGATGCCTTTCAAGTAGGTCTAGGATATAAGATCTTAAAACATGGCAAAGGCATAACGTATGCTCTAGGAAACTCAAGCTACATGAGAAGAATTAGCCAACCAATGACCTTGAGCTTGCATCCGTAATTTTTTTCTTCAAATTTTGTAGACACTATATCAATTGGGTACATTTTGATGTGTTCAACGGTCACAAGAGTTTAAAATATGTATTCACTCAAAAAAACATGATTCTACGCCAAGGAAGATGGTTAGAACTTTTAAAGGATTATGAAATGAGTGCCTTTTACAATCCCGGGAAAGAAAATGTGGTTGTGGATGCTCTAAGCTAATTTTCCATGGGTAGTGTGGATCACATAGTTGATGACAAGAAAGAGTTAGTGAACAAGGTTCATAGGTTGGCTCGTTTGGATTGTTTCATTGTTCTCAACTTGGCGTTAAATCCTAGAAACACCTTGATTCTCTATTAATGGAGTTGAGGGAAATAGTCCTTAGTAAATCTAATGAGTATTTCTCTCAATGATGGTTGGGGTGCTTAGGCACCAAGGGAGGTTATGCGTAACAGATGTTGATGGCTTAAGGTATTGATCATGGAAGTGTCTCATGGATGCCGATATTCTATCCATCTGGGTTCCACAAAGATTTATCGCTTGTTACGCGAAATTTATTAGAAGAATGGTATGAAAAGGGACATACAGGATTTGGTTGCTAAGTGTTCAAATTTCCAAGAAGTCAAACCAGAGCATCAAAGTTCGGGTGGATTGACTCAAAATATAGATATTCCCTCTTGGAAGTTGGGGGAAATTAACAAGGACTTCATCGTACGGTTACCTAGTACTCGAAGGCAACATGACTATATATGGGTCGTTGTGGATTGGTTAACCAAGTCAGAACATTTTCTTCCCATCAAAGTCACTTATTCCAAAGAATACTATGCAAAATTGTGCCTCAAAGAGAAAGTTAAGTTACATGGAGACCCTTTTCCAACATTTCAGATAGAGGTACTCAATCTACCTCCCATTTTCGGAAGGCTTTCAAAAGTGTGATTTGTACGAGGTGAAACTCTGCAAAAGTTTTCTTTCCAAGACAGATGGTCAAGGAGAACACACTATTCAAACGTTAGATGATAGGTTGAGGGAATGTGTCATTGACTTTAAACATAATTGGCATTACCACCTACATTTCGTAGAATTCTTCTACAAAATATAGCATCCATTAGATTATCTCCATGAAACTCTTAAGGAACTCTATATGAGGAGGTGTAGATCTTTGCTTGGGTGGTATGACGTAGGTGATTTTTCCCTACTTGGTCCGAATTGAGTTTATGAAGCACTTGATAATGTTCGGGTTGAAAGGGATACACTAAGATCGACTCAAAATCAACAAAAATCTTACGCTGACAATAGAAAGATGGACCTTGAATTTGACGTAGGAGAATGGGACGACGTGAAAATTTCAACAATGAAATGAGGGATGAGGGTTTGAAAGAAGGGAAAACTTTTTTCCCATTATGTGGGCTTGAAATGAGTCGCGAGTGTTGCCTATGGGATGAAATATCCTAATGAGCTTGGCATGATACACCAAGTATTCCATATTTTTATACTTATGAAGTGTATAGGGGACCTGGTTTCTATTCTCCCTCTTGAAGGTTTTGGGTTAAAAGAGAAACTTTCGCCGGTTAAGGTCTTGGATCGTCAAGCTAAGAAATTATGGATAAGGAGGTTGTCTCCGTAAAAGTTCTTTGAAGGAAACACCTTGTTGATGGTGCAACATTGGAGGCCGAGTCCAACATGATTTCCCACTTTCAATAATGTTTAACTAATCATGTCCTTATAATAGGTGCATATTGCAACAGAAATTCATTTATAAGATGAATTTTCTTTTTTTCCAAGAAGTATGTTTCTTTTGATTAATTTTAACTTATGTATGTGGTGTGGTTTAAGTATTCATGGAAATTTTTTAAGCATGTTTGACTTTGTTTTGAGAAAAAAATCAGCATGAAAACTCTTGATGTGCATATTCAGCTCATATTTAAATGGAGAAGGTTGGTCCTCCTTGTATTAAATTAAAAGTTGAGGTAATGCATATGGTATATTCTTGATTAAGTTCCTACGTGTTTTTTCTATGACTATATGTTCAATGAAGTGGAGAACTCTCCTGGTGAGCTATGACTAATTTTATATTTTTTTTTGTGGTTGTGCTGCTACTCTTGAGTCTCTTCTTCTTAGAGAAGTCTAAAGTATCATTGGAGGATGAATGTTCATAACAGGGTAAGTATTGACACACCCCGGAAATTCGTTGACCAAGATTATATACTCACAAAATATATAATGATTATTTTAGACCTAAATAACTGTAAATAACATGTTTCAGAACTATTAGAACCAAAACGCCCTAAAATGACCATGACGTCCGTGAAGTAGTGCAAGTTGAACTAGTAAACGTCCACAGGTCATGTTAAGGTTCAGAAGGGTCATATGAATACATAAACTTTTAAACTTACTTTGAACAGGCAAAAACATGTATATAGACTTAAAACGTCAAAGATTGACCCCACCCCCACCTCGCCCCACCCCAAGGATTGCCATAATGATCCACGAAGAGACCTCACTTTTCGCAAAATAACCCGCCTAAGATAGCAAGTAATTGGTCTTAGTTGCATTAGGTCCGTGCCTCACACTTGTTCAACAAAGAGTAAAAATATTTTTCTACAATGCGGACACGTTAAACAATCTTCTGGATAAAAAATTATTTTCAACAAATTATGCGGGAGCAGCTCCGTGACGTGGACTTGTTCCCTGATGAAAATCAGAAATTTAGAATTAATGTTTTACATCATTAAAACATCAATTTAAATGAGATGACTTTTGGGTACTTTAGGTTATGGTTATATATTTATATCAAGTCATTTTTTAACAAAAATTTTCTACAAAAACAAAATCCCCAAGTCCAACTCAAAAGATCTGACCACTCTTTACTTTCTTTATCTATTTACCCTCCATTGAAGAAGCTTTGAACGTTGAAGAAGAAGACCAAAACCTTCAATTGAATACTAAAATTTCGTGCCTAATTATCTCTAGGGTATATTTTCTTTCACTTTTGGGATTCTTTTACCAAAGAGGTCCTTCCAAAGGGTGATTTCTTCTCACATGGGTCTTCTTTGAAAAATGAAATTGTAATCAATTGTGTTGAATTGTGATTATTAATTATTTTTAAAGTTTATTTTTATAGTTAATTAATTATTTCTTATGAGTTTTCCCTAGATTCAAGTCTTTCCACTGATTTCATGAAAACATTTAATTGATATTATTAATTATGAAGATTATGCACATGTAGATTGGTTACATTGTTTTATATTATGCAATATCTTGTTGAATTTACCTTGTTTATGCAGTGGTTATGTTTTCTTGGTAATGGAAGTATGAAAGTTCATGAAAGGGAGAGGTATGGTGATTTGTTATTCTTATATTCATTTGGGAATTATGACTTACTTAGATAGTAATAATTCTACGTCTAATGTGTCGTTGTGATGTTGATGCTATGTTTTCCTCATCCCTAACACTAAGACATTGAACTAGACATGAATTACGTATGCATGTTATGATATGATTAATATATGATTGAAATTCTTTTCCATGATTATAATAATGTGTTAAGTGGATAGCTTACTCACTTGTGAAGGTGATGTCTAAATTTAAAAGATTGCTCTCACTTGTGATAACCTATGATCTTGATATGATAAGATGTTTATACAGGGGTCTACAAGACACTAATGTGAACTTCTATGATGAATTAAGATGACTAGTAAAGTTAATAAGTTCTTAGCACCAAAATGGCATGTAAATGAGATGGAGTTCTCACATTTGGTAAGTCCGGCCTCTCATAGGGTTTTTTGGATGTTTTGTAAGTACAGGTTCCCTACATATGTGTTATCTCATAAGATGGAACAACGAAATTTTGCAAGTCAATGCCTCTTGTAACAATATCCTTCACCCTTTACTATGTGGAACATAGGACTCTAGCTTAGTGGATCAACCTAGATAGCTATGAATGAATGGATACACCTTAGGCAAGTGTTAACCCTTTCTATTTGTTATGGGAATAAAAAAACTGGATTCTATGTATCTGACATGGTCTCATGTCTGTTATTCCACTTAATTCCATAGTATAAAAAGTATATAAAATAGATGAATATGTGAACTATTAATAGGTTTGTCCTAAAGGATATTACATAATTGTAGGTACGGTATGAGATTTCTCTTAAACATTGCACTTATGGGATCCAAAAGGGTTGTTCTTGTCGTGTTCTTTTATGATTATGATAATGAATATAATGTGTAGATAGTCTATGAGTAGTATTTATATACTAAGCATGTCATGATGAATTATGATATTATGTTGTAAGAATGAAGTGTGTTGCTTCATGTGTTACTTAGCCTTGGATAGGAGTACGGGGTTCTAGCTTTAGTATTGCACAACTATTGCTTAGGTGGTTTGCATGTTGGGTTTGTATTATATCGAATTGACTTACTATGCTTACTGTATTTTCATGGTATGTTAAATTAATACAATGAATGATTTTGACTAAACTAACCCTTAATCATGCATTGATGATTTTGTGAATAGGAACTATGATTTATACATGTGGTTTGTACTACACAATATTTCAATCAAGTTTTTCCAAATATTTTAGATTTGGACCGTTAAGATATTTGTGATCCATTGCAAGAAAGACTTGGATGTTTTCCCAACTCATTGCTGAGTCTTCATGTCTAGGATGTTACCATGTTCCAATCTATGTATGAAGTTGCTTTTGTGTAGAAACGTTCAACCCTAATTATCATTGAGACAATTGGTGTAAGCCTATAATCGCGTATTGTTCTTTTATTGGATATGTCAAAACGTTTTTACTCTTAAATATTGTTTATATGTAAGATGAGATGTTAGACTCTTACATGATTAATTATGCTAAAAGGGAAGTCGATGTAACTTCATATGCGAGGAGTCTATATAAACTCCATATATAATATGTGAGAAGTCTAAGTATACTTCTCTACGTCTAGTTTTAAATTTTTCCATATTTTTGACCTATGATGTTGTATGATGTATGCTAAGGGCTTATGTATGTCCTCTTCGAAGACAATGACATTGGTTACGCCCGATGAGTACTTTGGGTTGTAACACTAGTTTTCCCATGTTGTTAAATAGGAGTGTCTTATAGCTATGCTCCATGGTTACATGACTTTACCTAGGCTCTTGGGGTATGAAGAATCTATTGAAGATCTTAAACATGGAATGAAAGGTAGAGATAATATGTGGGGAAAAACAAATGAGCATGTTCAACATACTCTTTAGAAAATACCTCCATATCAATATGGTTCTATCCTCCTATGACCAACTATGCGAGAGGTGATGGTTCTCAAAGTGTTAAGCCTACGTTTTACAATTGTGGAAAGCAACATTACAATTGTGGAAAGCATGATAGGTTGTAGATGTCGTGCCTACCTTCTTGTCGTGTTTGATTCTTTTCATTACGTGTAGTTGAGGTTCCATACATATGTATATTGTTTATGTTGTGTTATACTTATGAGATGCTATTAATCAGCCCCTATCTCTTGAATGTTTTTCAAGTGTAGCAAGCTTCATTCGACGACGAACGTTGTCCAAGTGGGGGAGAATGTAACGAACTTCAAAATGAACTAGGTTAACTAGATCCTAATATGTGTTTCATGAGTGGGTAACGTGTAAATATGATGAATCATATAATTTGAAGTCAGTGTGGAGATTTTGGAAGAGTTTCGAAGTAAAACGTCAAAAAACAACTAAGACGTTTAAAAATTAGCCTTTACGCGTACTAGTGTCTTGTAGTGTGCCTTTGCATGTTTTACGTGTTGTTTGGTGTTAAAATTGATAGGAAATATTGCTACCATCAATATGAACGTTTTTAGTGTCGAAACGTCATGACATGACTCTCGAAGGACCACCCTTATGTTCCTTAAGGAGAACCCTAACTTTACCAAGAAACTCCCGAAGGTAGACCCAATCGATGACCCTAAATTACACCCTATCAACCAGTCTACACAACGTAAATGAGGGGCTTAATCCACACTTAGGTGTTGGATCTTAATCCCCAAGTACCAGTTTCAGACCAAAACAATGGATTAGTAGGGCGGTCTGTTGATCAGTTGACGGTCCATCGATGCAAATGTCAATTGACACCTGCAATTTTGTAGAGGTGTCTCGGTCAAAGTTGGGTCATTTTGGGATATTCACTTAGAGTCCTAATTAAGTCATGGGCGTTTATTTTAGGTGTTTTTAGGTATTTTAAGTTTCTTTATAAGCCCATAACCTAACTTATAATTCCTTATTCAAAACGAACCCAAGATCAAAATAGAACACTCGGTAGACTCCATTGATGGTATGATCAAGGTATAGTTATTTCATCCTTAATGATTTTCTTATTGAAGAATCCAATTCCTAAGTCTTTTGAAAGATGTTCAAAACAAAAAAAATCATATTTTTAATTCTATCTATGGGTTCTTGCATGAAAAGGTTTAAATAATTGTTTATGATATATTTGACGATATCAAAAAACTCTATGAACCATTGAAGTTCAAACATTCCTATTTTTTACTCTAATGTGGGTGATAATGATGATGCGATGGTTATGAGTTGACCCAATTCCTAGATAATGTGTAGAACTGATATTGAATTCTACTAATAAGTATGGTTGCGGTGCTTAAATGTTGTAGTTTTTATAAACATGGACTTTTCAACATTTTTATGTGAATATTGATATTGTAATGTCATAGATTGTGTAGATGATCACGGTGAAGGAAGATAATGTGTAAATGTATGTATGGGATTAAAGTATGATTTTCTCTAAATTCTTCTATGTGAATATTATAGACTATGATGAGGTTATATATTTGTTTATAGGTATATTTTTAGGTAGACATAGTTTTCCTTACATGAAATATGAATTCTATTGAATACATGATATGATGAGGTTGTGTCTTGATTGGTAGACCTAGGTACCTCTACTTGATACATAAAAGTTATATGAAAGTTATCTCTTGACTTGGTAGGCTTAGGCACCTTTGTCACATACGTATATCAATGAATGAAGAAAGAAGTCTAGGATCGGTAGACCTAAAGTAAGTAGCTTCGTATGAAAAAATTAAATTTGGAACCTTGAATATGAAAAGAAGGTTAAAAAAATTAGCTTTCCATGAAGAATATTATGAGTTTGTAGGACAAAGCAATGGTACATTCTCTAATACACCTAGGTAATGATTACTGTATGATAATAAAGTCAAAGCACCGAGCGGATATGCTTTTTGTAGTAGCTCTACTTAAGAATGAGAGTAGAGTACAAAGAAGCCCTTGATATCCTTGAATTAAGTGCCAACATGGCATCAATCTTAGTTATATCTTTGGCAAGTAGAACACCTTCCACTGTGTAGGGTCTTATGACACTTGATTCGATAACAACCTTGTATGATCTATGTCGCCTAATGCGTAATCTCATCATATGGGATGTACACTCTAGTTATTTGATAAGTTTTACAATGTGTGGGTAGTGGAATATGATGCTATCTATATCTTGTACGAGTAGTCCTTGAAGATGCTAGGTGAGTTCCCTAGGTCTTTCCCAAGAACATTATGTGAGGTCCTGTAATTGTTTATTGTCTCTTAAATGGCTCAAGGAATGATGAATACTTAAGTAAAGGTATGTTTACTAGAAGGGTTATTATCTAGGATAGCTTTCATGGTGCTTAGGTAGTATTAAAGAGAGTATATAGGCGATATCTTCATGTCTTGCCCTAGTGATTCCATGAGTAATCTTTTGTAGAGAGTCGAAGTGATTAAAAAGTAATAATATTACTTTTGGTAGTCTTAAGGATTACTTAGGTGTACTTGAAGAGGGTGTATGTGCATTTTGTTCTTGTCCTACTAAAGTGAGTCTTATGATAACCTTTGGTAGGATGTCTATATGTTTATATGGTTTCCAGATGATGATAATTGTATATTTTGGATTACTTGAAATATAACTTATATGTGAATATTTCTTTTAAAATTGTTCTTATTCTTGTCTTATGAAGTTTCGATCAAAAGAGCACGAAAAGTATGATTTAAAGTAAATTTCCATATAAGCATAGTTTTCTTGCATGTTCACCATACTTAGTGCATGCAATGTTCTAATTCCATTAATTGTTTATTTTAACAACTATAGATGACAGCTGATGAGTCTCTACGTAGTGAAGCTTGGGCAGTAGCATTCTAGCAAGCCCATTTAGTATGTCCAAATATTATTCTAGAATATAGTTATGTTTTATCTTTCCTTTTCAAAATATAATATAACAGACTTTAGTATTTCCTTTTCTTTAATGTATGGGTTGTGACCCTATAATTTTCTTGTGTCGAAGATATCTACAAAGAGACTTACTCTTTCTTATATTTTTATAAATTAGTTTGAACTATTGTTGTGAAAAGTTTTAATTCAAGAGTGCTTTATCATATAGATATTAAATTAATGATGTCTAAGGGCTTGTATAAGACCTCCAAGGGGTTGACTATGTTGAATGACACCTTAAGGGTTCTCTAACTTCTAGTGTTTACTTTGGGTCGTTACTCTTTATAAGTTTGATGTTATATGATGTTGTATTCATTTGATATGCATGTTGTTTGTCTAGATTGCAATGTATGAGAATATGGACACTTAATATGATGTTACATGATGTAAATGTAATGTTTATGGTCTCTATGATAGTTGGCTTAGTGTATATGGGTAAAGGGACTTCACCTAGAGATTGCACTAGTTGACTTTACATGGAATTAAGGTAATGTCTTGTAATATATTGTCGAAAATGTCATTTATGGATTTATTATATTTCTCATGAACATGAAATATGAAAATGTCTTATTGTTCCTATGTTGTGAACTTGGCTATATTCTTTGAATGTGCATAAAGTCTTTCAAGTTAATTTAGCATGCTTGTAAAGCAAATGTCCTTCACAAAATGTTTCTAAATGTTTTGATTTGTTATGTTTTCATAGTTAGTAGATGTGGTTTGTACTAACTAAATTATCTCTATTTCTACAATAATGTAGGATCGAGCCATTTAAGAGTTTTAAGGTCAATTCTCAAGAAGCTAGAATAGATTCCCAAATTTTTGAGTCCTAAAGTCCAAGGATGAAGCCTACTACTTGATTTCATGTCATGTTATTAGTATAAGGACATTGTTCATTTCCTACATTGTAAGGAGTGTGTGGTATTATCATATGAGACTTATTGAAATGTTATAAAGGTTATGTGCCAAGTCTTGTACTCCTATGTTAGATGCTTATGTGTGACATGAGATAGTAAGTTTTCAATGATTGATAAGACTGTGTAAACTTCTTAGGTGACTTTTTAATTTTACATAATTTTATTTACCGATGAAATGCAATGATGTATGCTAAGATCTTGTGTAAGGCCTCTTCAAGGACGAGGACTCCGGTTACATCTAGGAGGTGCTCCTTGGTGGTGAAAAACCTGGTCTCATGATCGGCGATCTAGTAATCAACACCTACACATTGTGTTAAAAGATGAAGAAGATTTGTGTTCGTACATGAATGCACTAAGTCTGACAACCATGTAAAAACATGCTTTTAAAAGTGATATTTTACTTGAAATCATTTATCATGCCTTTTTTTAAAAAGATCATAAAACCTTTATACAATAAGAATGCTATCATTAACATACTTAATTCAGGCATATTTCATGGTCAGACATCAAATAAAATCATACATTGCTCTTAAGACATTTTTGAATCATTTTACAGTAAGGTCACAATGAACTCCTGTTCCCTTTGTAGTTAAATCCTTTTATTCTAACTCCTTGACTTTCCAAAGTAATCCTCCTGTGATACTTGGTTCGATGCATGGGTAATGTCCCATTAAACTATCTATACTAAAGCATCACATTTGGACCACAAAGGACCTCACGCACAACCTTTCAACTCAACACATACAACCATAAGACAATTTCATATTACAAGGCACATACTTTACATTACATTTTTCATAAGTCTTCACTCATAATCCTAATTTATGTCTACTAGTGCAATGTACATATGAAGCCTCGTAACCTCACACAGACTTAGTAAACCTTCCATATAACCATAATCATCACAACAATAACTTCATACAATGGCATGTCAAGCATCGAACACTGCATTCATGACAAGCCAAACCTTCATCATATAGTCATTAAGACTAACATTATGCATATAGAATAAGAACACTTCATATAGACTCATACCATGCATTTCATCAGAACAAGTAGACAACCCTACAAAGTCAATCAAAATTAACACAAACATAGTCATGTTCATTAGAACACCTACTGCAGGACTTCCCTTAATAGCCACTTGTCCAATGCATACGCATAGTCTCACACCCTCACCTATAGCAAGCATTTACAGTAAGATTATCCTAGTTAGTGTCCATACATTACTTCCACCGTCCAGTTTACATTAGGGAAACTATAGACTTAACCGACACCAAGACCATGGGTGCTACATGGAATTTTTTGTTGTAAAGCATTACACTAAGTGAAACTTCCTTACTTAGCAAAAGAAAAGAATTAACACATAATGCTAGTATACTAAGTGATATAAGTTTCAAGATCCTCTGGGACAAGCATTGTTTATGGAACTAAGATATATTGTATTTGGACCCTCTCCATGCCCATGACCGTTGGAGTTGTCACATTGGGAAATAGCCCCTAGACGTAAAAGGCGGTGTTGTCCTCTTTTAGGACTAAGACTAACCTCTAAGTTTACATAATTACATTTATTGGTCAAATTTAGCAGAAAATTTAAAAAAATTTGTTACATCTACTCGGATGTTTATATAGACCTCTACATACACATTATATATATATATAATGTGTGTGTATATATATATATATGGAGTGTACATAGACTCTTTCTAAAGGAAGATTACTTAGTTTTCTAATTTTATTCCACATAAATATATAAAATGTATCGTAGTAATAAAATCTCATAACTATTTCATAAATGTATAATAACTTGGGCATAACCCATACATGAATTGAGAATTGCTCACATGGGATATACAATGTTTGATACTAAAAAAAGGAAAGAACATAATATTTTGAGGACCTACCCAACTTGAATCAATAAGATATCCAAGCCTTCTTCAAATCGTCTTCAAATAACTTCAATAACTGGAAAATTAAATGCAGGGGAAAAGGAATAAATGGGGTTAGTACACCACTTGTACTAAGTATGAGACCATATGCACACATACTTTGAAATCATGTCATGAAAAAGGGATATTTCATAAAGTGTGCACTTTTCATTTAGAAACCTTAATGCTGATTCACAAAGACATACCAAACCACTTAGGAAATATTATTAAGTCATACACATGGAGATAAAAAAACCAACAACATCAAAGAATAGTCAATTAATAAATCATATCATGCAATTGGATACATAGTCAAGTAACTCTATCATCAAGTTATAATAGCAACTAGCATTAATCATAGTACATTTCAACCAAACTAAAAAAAAAATTAACCATGAACTCAAATGATGTCAACTATTGCAATGACCAAGCAAATCCCCATAACCTTTCTCAATCAACTAACCTAAAAAGAATCATCACTAACACCCTACTTAATGTATCATAACATTTATGTACATTACATCATAGATTAACAATATAGACCAGCACATATTCATAAGTTACACCAATCAACATATAGTATCAAAAATGTGAAAGTTCATCATATAAATATCATATAGAATTATTCACATATTCATACATAAGAACATCCTTCTAAGACTCCAGTAAAAGTTAACTAGTGCAATGTGTAAGTAGAGTCCCATACACCTTCCTTGACTAAGTTAAACAACTTGGGTCACCTTAGTTAGAGTTCATTCATTTAATTCATTTTACCTTTTAAGAACATCTTTCCCTAACTGACATAGATAACATGATCTAATGTGGACTCCAGTGTCATGGAACCCTACATCGAAAAAAGGCGGGCCAATTGCGAAGGTGTTACCAAAACATGAATATAGAAACTATTGGATCCACTAGCTAGTATTCCTATGGAGGAAACATATTTCAAGAACTAGGAGAGATAGTTTGGATCCTCTTTATGCTACATGCTTTGTAGTTTCCAATCTAAACAGTAGGATAGTGATACTACCTTACCTATGTGGGAAGGGACACTTCTAACACTAGTTCACTCGGTGTTAAGCTAGAGTCCCTTTTTAAAATATCTTTATTGTCTTTATTAATTATCAAAACTTAATGTAGGTCATAGGGTTTAACCCTTGTATATTAATCATCATCATAGCTCAATAAGAATTGCGTTAGTATTTTCCTTTCATTACAATTTATATAATTGAGGTTAGCACATTAACATTCTCATATCATGATAAGTCATATTGGTAAATCATTCACCATCCTTATAACATTTACATCTTAAGCAAACGCCTCATAATCATAATCAACACTCTTTAATTAAACATCACACCCTATCAAACCTACTACAAGTAATACTCAAATACCATATCATGACTTAATCACAATCAATATTTGAAGTAAAGGATAGGGATAATAAGACTAACCAAGTCTCCTTTATTGGTCATCATCGAGGTTTTTACCACAAACCCTCAATTAAACCCAATTTGGGTGTACATACTGAAAAATACATAACCAACATGATAACAAGGCTATAAGAATCACTACATCACAATTCAATACTAGATCATAGCTTAAGACAACATACTTAGGTCAATTCACAACTTACTTCATAATATTTACCATCTTACAATAAAGTAGCATGAAAATACTATCATAAACCTTAATTCATTCATAATTAGTACAACAACATCATCTAGTAGTAATTAAATTAATAATCAAGTCAATTGAACAAATATAACCCAATTCATACCAAGATCAAAACCTAGGGTTAAGGGGTAGGGCTCATCTTTAAAAAACTAGACCAAACCATCAAGATATATCATAATTGAGTTAATTTACATGTTAATATATTCACAATATCCAAATAAAATCATACAAAAAATTATTCGTAACATCAATTTTGTATTGGATAAAATCCCACTTAAAAACTAAATTTTGGAAATAAATTTAAAGGAACCTTTTGAGGAAAGAGGTCTGAAAGGTGAATTAGATCCTATACCTTACTAATTGATGAAGATGATGGACAAAACTTGGTATTTTCATCCCTATAACCCTCCCTATCTTGGTCTTCAATTGAGTCTTCATTAGAGAGATAAAAAGAGAGATGGAAGAAAGTTTTGTTTTGTCAGTTGTGATTAGTCTAATGGGATTGGGATCTTTATAAGCGGTCTTATCAAGTAAAGAACCCAACTAATGATTTTCGGATCTTTCCCACGAGGAAAATAATTCAGACTTAACTTTAATCTATACAATACCTTTTGTCAATTATTTCCATTGAAAACAGACACCACAATAAAGGGGGGGGGAGGGTTTATTGCTAAATGAATGAAAATAACTAGCTAAACTAAATGAGACAACTAACAAATTTTCATGTTGGAGTTTAATCAAATAATAAAAGTAATAGGCCGTCTACGTGTTCCGCACAGGCCCTCCTAAATTGATAACTCTAACTATAACAATTCTTCCTGTATGCCAGAATGCAAAGTGAAAGTTATGTATTTCAAATCATTGTCCTCTACATGTGTTTCTATACGAACCGTATACCTTTACCTCATATTAGCATCGTATTCAATATTCGACCTAAGTTTTTAAATCATACCAATCAATACTAGCCATAGATAGATACAATAAATCTATGTTGATATTCCTTTTCCTATTATCTCCTCACTTGCGTCCGGAAAGTAGCATTAACGTTGAGTTCAAACGTTTGCCCATTATTAAAAAGACTGTTTATAAGCGACAAGAATTATAAAAACATGCAAAGACACCTATTCTAGAATTGGTATTTTAGTAGATTATCTTATTATTCGACAATGAGGTAGCCCACAACACCTAGTTATGGATTTTAGTTAACCATAGTCATCATCACAATATTAAATTATTTAATATAACAATTCCTGCGCTTACTTCAATGAGAAATAATAAAATTCAGAAATTCACTTGATTAATCAACAAAATCACAAACAATCAATTACTAAAATTAATGGAAAACTAAAGATTCTCCAAAAGTATAATAATAATCACCAAATTTTATCCACAAAAGATGCTAAAATAACCAAGAGTCTAACCGCAAAAACTAGGTTTTTTGAACTATTTATATAAAATTAAAAACCTAATAAAAGAAGGACCCTATTTGCTGGAAATCTGTCGAAATGCGGCTCGGTCGACGAACCTCGCGATGTTATCCCATACTTTGCAAATTCTTCTTCTACTCTCTTCATTATCCACGACGTCAGGTATGACGGATCGTTGCAGGAAAAATGGTCCCTCGAGGGTCTCCGTTCCATAACACTTGAACTCTTGGAATTTGGGTACTGGGACTACTTCTCTGATCTTCAGGACGAACCAGCAGGACGGGCCGTCATAGCTATTATGGTTCGTCATGCACTCCGTAACCCCACACTTGGTCAGACTTCCCCATCTTCTTTTAGCAGCTTCACTACGATGCAACCACGAACCATCACAGGCACGACGGACCGTAACAAGCTCCATAGGTTGTAATTTTCTGCATTTCTTGCTCAAAAACATACGGGTTCATCTTTTAGAAAGATTTCCTTGAAATAAATAGAAATTTACATAAAAAATAATACAAAAAGGCTTTTAGAAACACACTAAACTTAAGGAAAAGGTATTTAAAATATCGTGAAACCACGTTATATCAGTGGGGTTAATTAAATTAATTAGTATTTAATAAATCCCTAACTAATTGATTAAACACCTATTAAATTAAACTAACCCAACTAAAAATGAGCAACAAAAACAAGTCACTAACCCATGAGACACCGTCGACGCCTCATGTGTCAATCGACAGACCATGGGACCAACCGTCCTATTGGTCCGTCATCGAGTTTAGGGAATTTTAAAAACAAGATCTTTATAAAATTTTCTAAGTTTCCATTGACGTAGGAAATAGAAGACCAATTAATTTGACCCCGAATTATTTGTGATAATCCCTCTATGAACACTGAACTCGGCAGCTCTTGCCCAAAGTCGCAAGGTGGGGGGGGGGGGGGGGGGGGGGGGGGGGGGGGGGGTTTTGTTTTTTTTTTTTAACATTAAGAAACATAATCTTTACGAAAGAGGACAGTATTGCCCTTAGAATATCCTATTATGGGTACATAGGAATCCCAATTCCCAATATTGACAAATATTGGGCAAAGTATAGAAAAATTGACTAAGGGATATTAGCCAATTTTCTATATACGAATAAGAAATATACTTTTTGGGTTGTCATACCCCAATCAAAGGTTATTGTTAAATAAAGGAATCTAAAATGAAGACCCTAAACTAAATTTCTTTTTCTTTTAAATAACAAAAAGGTATGAGGCATCCAAGTGTAAGCCTAGAAACCATGTCACATGATCAATTAAAATGATCATGTAGAGTAAGTAGTGCCCAAGTACATAGTGAGGATCCTTGGGACAATAAGTAAACATTCCCAAAGGAACCAAAAATTGATAGTTAGTTAGGAAAGTAAAACCAACCCATGTGCAGGCATATGGGCAATACATGTGAAAAGGCACCAAAGGAGGGGCCAACCTAACCGAATTCGGTTAGGGTAGTTAAGGGGATAAAAACGTGCATAAGGAACCACTCATTGTAGGGCCTAACTTCCTAAAAAATTTGAGACTCTAACTACTGCGCAAAATAGCTAAATAACATAGTTCTAACCAAATTGTACCAATTTGTGCACCCTAAAACCTAGGACAAAAACTGAGTTGACACTAACCTAGTACAAGTCAAGAAACATCCTAGTACTTAACCTAGTGTTGTCCAAAAGGGTTAATTTTTTTTCCAAAGTATTGAGTATACTTTAGTACTTACCCTAGGTACCTATATTAATTAAATTAAGAATTTAATTGATTAACAAAATGTCAAAATGTTCACCAAAACCATAGTCAACACCAATTTCAAGATTTAAGTAAGTGTTATGTTCTCTTATACTTATTCAACTTAGGAGGAGTTTTTTTATTATTAGTTAATTAATTTATTTAATTAACTTATTAAACCCTAAGTTGAATAAGTAAAGGTCAGTTTCTAAACCTAAAAACCACGTTCAAACTGAAACAAATACACGACTTAAAAAAGAAAGCAAGCGTGAGAATAATATTGAAAAAAATGCAAGGTTTCTTCAAGGTTCATTCAAGTGGTCTTTGTAGACTACGTTAGACTTAAGGCATGGGTTTAACTCCTTGACTTCTTTCTCCAAAAGAACTTTCTTTCGAACGATTCAAAGATCTTGATGACTAGGGTTGTTTCCCATCATTCTTGTGAAACCCCTGTACCTAATATCCTTTTTAGGATTTCAATGTTGAATATGTTAGAAATCATGTTGTTGGTATGTGGTTCTGGATGATCTTAATGTGTATTTGATTAAATAATAATATAATGAATCTATTCATTGGACTCGTTTGATTCTAAGTGTTAGTGAATTAAAAGAACAGTACTATGTTAAAGATATGCGCGAAAATTTTATGTATGAAGATGTTACGGTCTGTTGTGCATACTTTCTGTAATATAACGGTATAAAGATGATATATATATATCAATTTCTAATATTATGCTGTCCAAGATGTTTAAAAAAAACATTATTCCTAAAGTTATGTTATAAGGTTAGCTAAAAAGCATCTCCGTGAAATCATAATTTGATTGAATTTTTTCCTGATGTGAATAAAATTGCAAACAAAGACATTGTTCAAAATTTGAATGGGAATTGACTATAATTTTATCTCTAAATAAGTAAAATATTGGCTAATATATTCTGTATAAAAAGTTAAGCAAGTTGTAGATGAAAATTCGCTTACACCAACAAATATGGTTCTGAAATCTATGCCCAATTGTTTATGCCAATACTAATTGTATGCCAATAAAATGACTAACAATACACTGTCTTAAAGTGATGTATGTAAATGGATATAATATAGTGTTAAATAACTAAATGATTGGCTAAAGTTTCATACATATGATGTTTAAATATGAACATACGTAGAATATGCACATGCCAACAAAAGAAATGGTTCTGCAGTTTAATATTCAAAGGTTGAGGTCAATACTAATTTTATGCCAATCTTGTGAAGTTAGAGTATCTACTGATAACATAAGCACTTCTAAACTAATTCAATGAACCCATAACCAAGGGACTGCCATTCATTGGGAGAATTCCCAACATGCTCTTAAAGAATGACATATGAACTCATTAAACTCATTGATTCAAGTGCTCATCGTCCATATACGATGATATGAATCTACTACACTAAAGTAAGTAAGTAACTTTTGTTATAACATAATTAAAGGTGTCTAAAGTAAGTAAGTGACCAGAATGATGTGTGAAAGGAAGAGATACAAGTCTCACTTACACCTAAGCTACTATGTTAAAAGAATAATCATGTATGATTGTGTTAGAAGGTGTGAGCAAGTCTCATTAACAAAAAAGAATGATATACAAGGAAATTTCACATTTAATCAATGTAAGTAAGGATTTCAAGTCATTAATAGAGTAAGTAAATATCAAACTAGAAGCAAGCCTCCATAATGATTGATTCAATACTAGAAGATAAAGAAGAAATGAGCATTCACATAAAGGGGTGAGTAATTATGATAAGCAAATGTGCTAATGTTAATGAATGTGTTCACCACATGATAATATGCTAATGTGAAAGATGAGACCAATCTCAAATGAGTGATAATAAATGTTAGCGAAACGTACTCACCTATGAGAGTGTAAAGATAATAAAGAGACAAGTCTCTATGAACACTATAGTAAAATTATTGAGACAGATGTATGCTTAATACTAATGATGAGATGAGACATCATAAATTTATATACGATGTCCTCATACTAGAATCCACCTTCCATGACATATGAGTTGAATTAAATAGAACTTTATATTGAGCTTTGATAGGCTAGATATGAGTGGTGATGCTTTCTTTCGAGAAGAGCAGAGGTTCACATAACTATAATGAGATGAGACTGTCTGGCATTCTGGGTATGGGTCTCCTTATACCTCCTAGTCTTGAAACCTATATTGACAATATAGGGATCTGGCACGATTAAATTCCCATGTACGCTAGCATGTTTTGGGTCACTTTTGCAAGTGATTCCACCTTTTTCGGTGTGGGGTAGACACTGGATTTCATGATGCTACCATGATCTATGTTGGTTAAGGTTTGAGTTCCTCAAAGTATTGAAGATAATAAAATGAACAATACTAAAGGTGTTTGTGCAAGACAATCACGACGCCAAATAAAATTCAAGTAATGACTTTAGGTAATTCTTGGTCATTGCACATCATGATCCCGATGAGTTTTTTGAACTTCATCCTAGGTATATCTTGTGTTTACATCAGCCTACAAATGAATATTATGAATAATGTGAAGTCCGAAGGAACAAATGAAGCAAACTCTTTGTTTGCACAAGAAGGCCCTCGGGTCGAGGTCCCATATGTTGGGCGCTCACTTGAGATGTCTTATATTACATGAACGAATCCAATATCTCGTGTATATGAAATGTATTATACATAAAATATGAATGTAATGAAATCAATGGCATGATTAATAGAAAATTGATTTTGAAAGGTAATGAATATATAGTGTAAAGAATGACTCATTATAAGGTAGGAAAATCATTCCTTAGTCCTTGGATTACTTACATCGATTTATTGTGGGTATGGGATTACAGTAAATCAGTGAACTTGTAAGTAAAACATATGACCAAAAGAAATATTGAACTACACAACAAGAACAGGAAGAATATGAAAAAAAAATCTAAGAGTACAAAGAGTAGCGCTCTTTTAAAAAGGATTAATATCACAAATTTTTCCCCGAGTTGTTCTAAAATTTTGTGATTGATACTTATGTTTTTTAATCATATAGAAAATTAGTTGTGTGCTCTTAATGAATTAAAATACAACATATTCATACCACAAATCTCAACTAGTGAACTAGGTAAGTCTAATGACTAGACTTTCAAGAAATGGCATGTTGCTTTTGAAGATCTTTCATTGATTATTCATAGCTTTATGTGTATGTGTTAATACACCAATACTTAGTACAAGTGGTGTACCAATACCCTATTATTTACTATTTTCATAGATGTAGGTCAGAGGATAGGTTGACGACACCTTGCAGCGTTTTGGACTTCAGCGTTTCTCCAAACCATTGGGTAGGTCTTCATGATTTCGAGAATGCTACTGATTTAGTGTGTACTTATTTTTTGACATAGATAGTGGATGTTCTGCCTAGATTTGCATTCACACCTTCATTTCGAAGATTTTTAATAAGGCCAGGTTTAGCGAACTATTTATGATATATTCATCTCCAGTTTCGAATTGATTCTTTATGTTAGATGGATATGTATACTTCATACTTATAAAAAAATTTAAATTTTCTGCAAATTTAAGTAGATGAATGTGATGAATGCAAGATGAGGCTTGTTTGCGACCTCTGAGTGGTCAACGACGCTGGTTGCGATCCGGATTCGAGAATCCAAATCGTGATAATGTTGGTATTAGAGCATGAGGTTAAATAACCTAGGATCTAAAGCTCAACACAACTACATTACGTAGTTTCTAACTTATGGTTGTGAAGCGCGCCATAATCACGAGTTAGAGTGATAGGAAATTCTCCCTTCTTCTACTCTTTATCGTACTATCTACAACTTTTGACACTTTGTGCCAATATAAGTATCTAACTTATTTATTGTGTGAATGGCAGAAGAATACACACAATAATTATGATTTCCAAGTTGTCTATGGTGCCAGACTCAAGATCTGACCTTCCTAGGGATGGGCTAGTTTGGAAATGCCCAATGTGGACGAGAGACGTGTGGTGAGTGTGGTTGTTTGCATGGAGGTGAATGCATTGTAATGTATAAAAGCCTGATATGAGTATTAAAGAGGAGGAGAGAGATACATTGGTTACATACCAACTCAAGAATATTCCTTAGACATGGATTTTCTTCTTCAGTGTTAAGCTATAATTGACTATAGAAATAGGTTAGTAAAGCTTCAGTTTCCAAATAAGTTGAGTTAAAATGAGAAGGGCGTGATTCAAACACAAAAGGTCAAGGAAGATGCTCAACCTCGTCTAAACTCTGTTTCCGAACCCCCCAAAAGAAACAAGTTCAATGCGTTGAAAGGAAGTGAGGAACAAGAGAATTTTGCTGATGTGGATAATGGTAGCTTGCTTGTCTTATCCTTTCATGTTTATGCATTATTAGATCCAGGATCTACCTTATCTATGGTCACTCCTTTGTTAGCAAATAAATTTGACTTACTTCATGAGATATTACATGAACCGTTTCTAGTTAGTACTCCCAATGGAGATAGTGTTATGGCCGAAGGAGTATGTATAGAATTTGATGGCATAGTGGCAAGTCACTTTGAAATTAAGTTGGGTGTCATTATATAGGTTCAAATTTTAAGGCCAACCAGATGTTATTTAAGAGGTTAGATATACACTTCCTAATTTTGGATTATCTGTAAGAAACGTTAAGTTTAAGTGCTTTAGTGGATTTGTTGTTGTACGACCCTAATCGTATGGGTTATAATGGAACAATGTGAATTAAAACGAATTTATGTTGACTTTTATGTTGTTATTTTATTGTTACATAGGAATATTTTCTTTGTTGCATGATTTGTGATGTTCATTGAGTTAAGTGTGATCGAGAAGGAAGTTCCTCGATCTTAAATATGAAGTTTTAGATAAGCTTGAATTTTATGTGTCATCCTGATAATTGTGATTAATATATTCACAAACAGTAAAGTTTCAAGCATGTTAAATTCTTTTTGAAAGTTACCTCTTTGTTTAAATGATATGTAACTGTAATTCAGAGGCGAATGTTCCAAAGGGGGGATAATGTAACATTCCGGAAAATAATATGCCTAATAAGGAGCCAGTATTCCCTTAGAATAGCCTATTAGGGGTACATAGGCACCCCAGTTCCCAATATTGAGAAATATTGGGCATAGTATAGAAAAATTTGCTAAGGGATATTATCCAATTTTCTATATACGAATAAGAAATATACTTTTTTGGTTATAATATCCCAATCCAAAATTGTTGTTCAATAAATGTACCTGCAATGAAGACCCTAAACTAAAATGTTTATTCCTTTAACTCACTAAAAGGTATGAGGCATCCATGTATCAAGCGTAGATACCATGTCACATGATCAATTAAAATGATCATGTAGAGTAGGCAGTGCACAAGGATATTGTGAGGATAATTGAGTCAATAAGTAAACATTCCCAAAGGAACCATATATTAATAGTAACTTAGGAAAGCGCAACCAACCTCTGTGAAAGCACATGTGCAAAACATTTGAATATGAACCAAAGGAGGGGACCACCTCAACCAAATTCGGTTAGGGTAGTTAAGGGAACAAAAACGTTCATAAGGACCACTCAATGTGGGGATTAACTTAATAACCAATATTAGACTCTACCTACTGCCCCAAATATCTAAATAACATAGTACGAATCAAATTGTACCCATTAGTGCAGCCTACAACCTAGGACCAAAACCGGGTTGACACTAACCTAGTAAAACTCCAGGAATATCCTAGTACTTAACCTAGGATGGTCAAAAAGGGTTATTTTTTTGTTCGAATGACTTGAGGTTACTTTAATACATACCCTGAGTACCTAAAATAATTAAATTAAGGATATAATATTTTAATATAAAGTCAAAATGTTGACCAAAACCATAGTCAACACCAATTTCAAGATTTCACTAAGTTTTATCTTCTCCTAATTTAGTAAACTTAGTAGTGTTTTTTTATAATTAGTTAATTAATTTATCTAATTACCTTATTAAATACTAAGTTGAATAAGTAAAGCTCAGTACCTAAACCTAAAAACAATATTTATACTCAAACAAATACACGGATGCCTCAGACCTCCGTGAAATCATAATTTGATTGAATGTTTGCCTTATGTCATTAAAATGTCTAAAAAAAACGTTGTTCCAAATTTAAATGGGGTTGGCTATAATATTATCTCTAAATAAGTAAAATATTGGCTAATGTATAATGTATAAAAACTTAAGCATGTTGCACATTAAAATTGTCTTATGCCAACAAATATGGTTATGAAATCTATGCCCAATTGTTTATCCCAATACTAATCGTATGCCAATATAATGTCTAACAATACATTGTCTAAAAGTGATATATGAAAATGGCTATAATGTTATGTTAAATAATTAAAAGATTGGCTAATGCTTCAAACATATTAAATTTAAATATGAACATACGTAGAATTGGCACATGCAAAAAAAAAATGGTTGTGTAGTTTAATATTAAGGGGTTGAGTAGGCCAATACTAATCATATTCCAATCTTGTGTAGTTAGAGTATCAACTAATAATATAAGCACTTCAAAACTAATTCAATGAACCCATAATCAAGGGCATGCCACTCATTGGGACAACTCCAACATGCTCTAAAAGAATGACATTGAACTCATGAAACTCATTGAATGAAGTGTTCATCGTCCATAAATGATTATATGGTTCTACTACACTAATGTAAGTAAGTAAAGTGAGTTATAACATGATTAAAGGGCTATAAAGTAAGTGACCAGAATGGGGTATTAAAGGAAGTAACACAAGTCTCACTTACACCTAAGCAACTATGTTAAAAGAATACTCACGTATAAAGGTGTTAGAAGGCGTGAGCCAGTCTCAGTAACAATAAAGGATGATATGTAAGGAAAACTCACATTTCATCAATGTAAAGTAAGGATTACCAGTCATCAATAGAGTAACTAAATATAAACCTAGAAGAAAGCCTCCATAATTCATGAGTTATAACTAGATATTAGAATAAATGAACAATCACATAAAGGGGTGAGTAATTATGAAAAGAAAATATAATAATATTAATGAAGGTGGAAAAAACATGATAAGAGGATAATGTGAAAGATGAGAGCAATCTCAAATGAGCCTAAGTAAATGTTAGTAAAATGTAGCCACCTATGAGAGTTTAAAGATAATGAAGAGTCCAGTGTCTATGTACACTCTAATGAAAGTATTGAGACTGATGTATGATTAATACTAATGATGAGATGAGAAATCATCTATTGAGCTATGATGTCCTCATACTAAAGCCATCTGCCATGACGTATGAGTTGAATTAAATTGAACTTTATACTGAGCACTGATAGGCTAGCTATGAGCAGTGATGCCTTCTTTCAGGAAGGGCGAAGGTTAAGATAACTCTTGTGAGATGAGACTATCTGGCATGCCGGGTATGTGTCTCCTTATATCTCCTAGTCTTCAAACCTATACTGCAAATATAGGGATCTGGAGGGGTTAAATTCCCATGTACGCTAGCATGTTTTGGGTCACTTTTGATGGTGATTCAACCTCTTTTCGGTGTGGGGTAGACACAAGATTTTATGATGCTCACATGATATATTTCTATTAAGGTTGGAGTACCTTAAATTATGAAAGATAATGAAATGAACAATACGAAAGGTGTTTGTGCAAGATAGTCAGGAGGTGAAATCAGATTCAAGTATGGACATCAGTACATTCCTTGTCAATGCACTTTATGATCCTAATGAGAGTCCTAAACTTCATGCTATGTTATAGCTAATGTTTACATCACCCTACGAATGAATGAAATGAATAATGTGATGTTTGAATGAACAAATGAGGTATACTCAATGTTTGCTAAAGAACGCCCTCGCGTTGAGGTCCCATATGTTGGCCCTCACTTGAGATGTCTTATGCTACATCAACGATTCCCAACTCTTGTGTATATGAAATGTATTATATATAAAATATAAATGTAATGAAAACAATGGTATGATCAATAGAGAATTTCTTATGAAGGTAATGAATATATAGTGTAATGAATGACTCACTATAAGGTAGGGAAATCATTCCTTACTCCTTGGATTTCTTACATCGATTCATTATGGGTATCGTACTACAATGAATCGTTGCACTTTTAAGTATAACATATGACCAAAAGAATTATTGAAATACAGAACAAGAAGAAGAAAAAGACTTAAAAATAATCTAAGTGTACATAGATTAGTTCTCCTCCTAAGATTATCAAAATCTAAAATCTTCGCCTGAGTTGTTCTGAAATTATGTGGATAATACTAATGTTTTTTAATCATACAGAAAATGAGTTGTGTACTTTGAATGCATTAAAATGCATCATATTCATTAAACAATTTACAACTAACGACTTAGGAAAGTCTAATGACTAGACTTTCCAAAAATGGCATGTTGCTTAGGAAGAGCTTTCATAGATCATGCATAACATTATGTGTATGTGTACATACACCCATAATTGGTACAAGTGGTGTAATAGCCACTACAATTTAATATTTTTATAGGTGTAGGTCAGAGAACAGGTTGACGACACTTGCAGCGGTTTGGACTTCAACGTTTCTCCAAACAATTTGGTAGGTCCTCATGTTTTTGAGGATGCTACTAATTTAGTCTAGCTTTATTTTCAGACATAGCTAGTGGATGTTGTCCCTAGAGTTTCTTTCGCGCGTTCAATTCAAATATTTATAAGGTCGTGTTTGGCAAACAATTTATGATATATTCATCTTCAGTTTCGAATTGGTTCTTTATGTTAAATGGTTTTTCTCTTCTGTTGATCTTACTATATGATGCATCAAGTTAATAATTATATGATGTATATGTATAATTCATACATATAAAAAAATTAAAACTTTCTGTAAATTTACTAGATGAATGTAAGATGAGGCTTGTCTGCGACTTCTGAGAGGTCAACAACGCCGGTTGCGATCCAGATTTTAGAATCCAAATCGTGACAAAGTGTTTTCTTCAAAGACCCTTGGTAGGTCCTTGGGGAGTTGTGCCTAGACATTTCTAATATGAATAATTTTGTTTATTTGTTAGGCACTCTTACACCAATTTTGATGAATTTTCGACTACTAAAACTAGTCAAATAGGCTAAGGCACATTAGTACCTCCCTGAACTAGTTTCCGGGAGTTCTTGGATGTTTTTGTTTCTAGACTTTCTAAATGACGTATATTGATTATAATGGACTTTAAAACAGTTTCTAAATCATAGGAAACATATGTTAGGCTCTAGAACACATCTTGGATTTTCAAAGTGGTACATGAGTCCTCATCTCAAGAGAAATGTTGGGTAAATCTTCTTTAAAGGTAACTCAAAAAAACTCTTGTGGAAACATAGGTGAATTTTCCTCCAAGAGAAGTCAACACCTTATGTGAAACTAATGGTTAATCTTTATCCAACGGAAGCAGACGCTATTTATTGTTAAGTTCGCTCGGTCATAGGCTATCCCTTTTACTAAAATTATTTATTAACATTACATTATAGAATTAGACTTAGAAGATTTAACACCTCATATACTTAGCACATACGTCATAGATGAGAGTTCATCAGCCTAAATCATGTCAGAAATCCTTTCACGTGGACATAGAATATTGAAGAATCTATCTAGTTTAGGGTACACTTGAGCACACCTTTCAAGGCCCCTCAATTGTCTATATCATCATACATGTGAGGGTGTATACTTATATGTGAGGAAACCTTTCACATAACACATTAAGGCCACACATGTGCATACATCAATACATTAGTCTATAGGTGTAACTATATGAGCAATCCTTTCATAAAAACACTTTGTGACACTATGCATATTCATACTTCATCAAATCATAATATAAACTACATTAATAGAAATATAGTGATATTTCATAACCATGTGACAAATGATAAAGGCCCATACCCTTACCCATACTAGTACACCTATCAAGTAATCCTAGTGAATGATACATCTCATAACATCCTAAAATGGACACAATAGAATAAGACATAGTTATTCATCTTACTACATCATTAAGGTAAGCTCTAGTCATAATGCACATATACAATCTTTACTTCACAGAAAATGTCATAAGACCTCATCATAAGAAACGCATACACACAAACTTAACATAACAATTTACATGCTCATAACATTAGCAACAAAACCTACATTATAGCTAGAATAATAAACTAGGCATCGGCTTCACATAGTTTACATGATCATAACACATTCATAATTCAGCTTCCTTTCAAAGCCATTTTCACATCACTTATATGTTGACAATAAATTAAAAAACTCCACCATAAATGGACCATACCACACAATGCGATTCAAGTGTTCATCAACTATCACTACTATAAGAAAGTAAAGGAGAAGGCAAGTCTGGACGCAACAGGCGAACCCGGGGAGAGAGCACGGGAGCAAGACGCCGGGGACAGCAAAATTACATATAAGGTAGTAACTGAAATATCTTCACATAAACGAAACCTTACATTCTTGTACTATAAAGTCAAGATTTAGGTGAATACATTACATTATCAATCGATAAGAAGTAGAGTAATATGGCTCACTCACCAATTTCCCTAGCATTGATCATCAATCAAAGTTCATAAATAGTATTCATGTAGGGCAGTAGCTTAAAATGTAACCACCTAATCTAGATATTGCTTCAGGTACACTAGAATTTAGATCACATCACATACATTACAATGTCAATCTATAGTCTAGAATAGCCTAGATCAATCCATACAAATTTGATTGTATCAATTTATATTGGATCAATTATGCTTAATTTATCAGATGTATGCATTAGCTAAGACAATTCATCACAATGGAGTTACAGAACAACCATTCTAGAACTAATATCACAAGTTACTACATTATAGTCTAGCCTTATTTAAACCATAAAAACATAATCTTCATGGATCAGTCATCAAAAATTCAACATTAATACAGATACTAGGCAGTAGATATAATCATATTAACATCATTGTAACAAAATTTGATTTACATAAGGTCAAAATTACAAAGCCCGTATATGGATTAAATGAAACTTTGAAGGGAGCATAGGTTTATCATGCAATTGGATTTAAATTAACGTTAAAATCAACATATTAACATCAATTCATCATGAAGAAGACATTAAAATGGTTTTATAACGAACCCATAGCTAGATTGAAGAAGGAGAAGCTTGATCATATTTTTTTTGAAAACTTTGAGAATAACTATCCCGATTGAAGATTAACAAGAGATGAACAATCACAATAACTTTATGCATGAGAATCCCACAAAAAATTGATGAAGAAACCAAGAATATCTAAACTCAGGTTTGAACTTGAGTTTTCCTTCCAATGTAGCTTTGAGAGAATTTTAAAAAGAAGAGAGACTTGGGATTTGGATTTTCTTATTGAGTATTGGTTTTTTGCTTGGTAAAGGGGTTTAAAAGGTCCTACTAAAACTTTTTAACTTTCTCTCAAAAATACAGAAACTCCCCCATATTATTGGGACTTTTAGACATGTCAAAATTGACTTTAAAACAATGCAACCAGATCTGGGATGTGGTTGCGCATTGAGGAGGCATCCGCTGATTCTACCCCAAATAATTTTCTGAGGTAGTAGGGTGCGTTTTAGGTTTGTGTTGAAAAGACACACTCAGTGCAAGGAGCGCGACGCGAGGGCAGCTCCAATACTTGTTGTTGCACTCTTTCTTGTGCAACCTCCTTGTTCTAAAATGTGGGTTCCTCCTGCAGGGGGACATTAAGGTTGTCACGCATTAGTCGTATCCGACGTTTGACCCTTTAACCTTCCATTAAAATTTAGGGTCACCTCTTCTACTGTTATGGTTGCTCAAAACAACAAAAAATTCAGGAGAAAACATACCAGAACCCACTACCATGTATAAAGACAATCTTTTGGATGTCTTGGACGTTCGTGGAGGTTTGACCTCCAAATGACTTCAAAACAAGTATACGTAATATATATACTTAATGAACATATCTTAAACTTTTTTAGACAAAAGTGAGGCTCTAAGCACATTAATTCATTTTGGGGTCTTACCATATCCGCCATTTGGGAACATTGGTCCTCAAATGACACTTGGAATATCTAAACACATGAAGGACTTCAATGACCCATCGAGTGTCTCACAACATTCTAAACATCAACTCATAGAAATCAATGCACAAAATATACAAGTAACAAAAATTTCAAGTCATTTAGCATTGAAGCAACACAAGCAAGCAAAACCTTTATTCACTCACATCCTAAATACACCAAACACCTAGGTTCTTATAATATTCATAAGAGGAACATTATTCTTCTTATCATGGTATTTAAAATTTAATTCATTACGAGCTCATTATGCAACAACTTTTAAGTCACACTTAGGCATATTCAACAAAACTCAAGAAGCAAGTAACCACTTATACTTCTATGAACATAATCTTAAGTTAAGTAAATTAACAAGGATCTTTATTAACTAAACATACTTCCATGATGGTCATACTGAACCCTACCATAGTCTTTATTATAAAGAATGTCATTCCCCTCAACAAACATAGATGTCTCATGAGTTCATACACAAGCAATGCACAAAGGTCAATTCACATTAAATGAGAAATTCTCAACTCTTAACCAAATCATGCTCACACTTCCTTCCTAGTGATGTAAAAATGGTAACTTACACCATACATTAAAAGTGATATTATACCTGCTTCTTACCTTATCTCATTAATTCTAATGTAGAATTCACACATCAAGATCAACATCCAATATGAGAAAACCATAATTTACTCAAAAACCTTTTTCATGCATTTTAGAATCTTCAAAACACGCTTAAGATACATTGAATCAAGGAATGCATAACGTATCGAGAACATGCAACTCATACTTTAATACAAGACTCCTATCATGAACAAGCTCTTTAGTTTCAAGATCAAGTAAGAGTTGAAGGAAAAGGTATGAATATCTATAACATTACTACTCACATCACCATCCATCACTTATGGTAAACCCAATTAAGACCAACTTGACCCAACCTCAAGAGGGTCTTACCTTAACAACCTTCTTTTTCATTACTTAAAATTATTACCACTCTAGAAGGAATTACTTTAACCCAACATAGGAACACCAAAGGCATTTTAAACCTTATCATCTATGCAAATTATCCCCAATAATCAAGTTAGATCATACTATCCAACCACATAAGGTTTTTAATAGTATCGTAGATAGCAAGGGTCATACAACCTTAGAGGAAAACTATATAGGAAACATAGCCACAAGACGTCTTTCTTTCTACTAACATTACAGTAAGGTAACTTCTAAGTCAATCTAACCCACATAATCACCCTACCAAGACAAGTAAGCTACATTAACTTCTAAGATTAAGTCTTTATAAAGGACTACAATCCAAAGAAGGAAACACATATATTAGGCAACATGCACATTTAGATATTTACAACATTCTTCAAGGAATTTCAAGTATCCAAATAATAACATCAGACTATTATCAAGTGAAGGCATATAGCAACCCACCTTTAAGAAACGAGACTATTTTTTTCCATAACAACTACTAACATGCTTTAACTATATTAGGACATACATTTCTCAACATAGCATGCTATTTAACATAGCTCTCATATATAGCCACAAATGACATCATATGAATATATCATATACTTTCTTATATTTCACATACATAGACATAACTGGCATAACATCATTAAAGCATGTAAAATTCACCTTCACACATTCTCACGAAACCATAAAACTAAGATGATCATGAAACTCACATTTTCTCCCTCAAGCATAGATATAACATGTCATCCAAGCAATAACATCTGAAATATCATCGGACAAGAAAAGATAACAGAGATATCATATATAGTTAACTCCTACAGCACGACATGAAAATGATTAAGAAGAAAAACTCTATCATCCTATAGCATCTCACTCATAGTGGTGTCACTACTCACCACCAATGATCGAGACTTTACTAGACGTGGCAATCTGATACTTTGGAACCTAAAACCACTTTCATAACCTAATGTTGTGATACCATATTTGTCATGACTGGGGAGCACTCCCTAGAAGTAACTTGGCATACTTCACCTCATGGAGGTCTTATACAAACCCATAGTCATTACTTATCACATTGTCATGGTAAATTTAGAGGATAATTTAAAAAACATTTCATAGCACGTCATATCTAGCAACATATTCATATATATAATATATATATATATTATAATATTAATATAAGTCATAAATACATATTTTAAGGAATCTAATTCTCTGTGTTAATCTTAGACTAAACATCATAGAATAGAATAGTCCACGGAACCTGTAAACAACGTAAATAATACTAATACATTACATAATTTATTTTAAGAACAAAAAAACTTTGGAAATCCTTTTAAAAAAAACAGGATCCCTTTCCTTGAACTTGGGGAAGTACCAAGCTCACTTTAAGAGACATCTGATAGTAGTCAGCAATACTCTAAACTATTGTAAAACGATAAAGGAAGAAAAAGAAAGTATGTTACTATCAAGAATGGCAACATGCGAAATATTCCATTTTAAAGGGACATTTTACTTGAAATCATGCATCATGCCTTTTTTGTAAAAAGTTCATAAAGCCTTTATACAATAAGCATTATATCATTTATTTACTTCGTAAAAGAATATTTCATTATCAAATATAAAACAAAATCATACATTACACTTAAGAAAATTTTTTGAATCATTTTATTGTAAGCTCACATTGAACTCTTGTTCCCTTTACAGTTAACTCCTTTTATTGTAACTCCTTGACTTTACCAATTAATCCTCTAGTGATATTTTGTGCAATGCATGGATAAAGTTCCATAACACTATCTATACTCAAGCATTATCTTTGTTCAATTAAGGAACTTGTATGTACAATCTTTCAACTCAACAGATACAACCATAAGACAATATCATAACACAAGGCACATACTTCACACTACCCTTATCATAAGCCTTCACTCACAATCCTATTTTAAGTCTACTATTGCAATGTTCATGTGAAGACCTATAACCTCAAACATACAAAGTAAACCTGTCATAAGACCATAAGCATCACATCTTTCACTTCATACAATAGCATTTCATGACAAGCAAGACCTTCATCATATAGTCATTAAAACCAACATTATGCATATATAATAAGACAACTTCATATAGACTCATACCATGAATTTTTAATCCACCAAGAAGGAGGAAAACCACTACAATGTCATGCATAAGGAAACCAACTAAACATTTCGTAGGATGCCTTTATAACCACCTTCTCAGGACTCTTCTCCAAAGATCCATTTTGGCAATGCATAGGTAAAGTATCATACCCTCACCTACACTATGAAACTACCCTTAGGTTATCCTAGTAAGGGTCCTTATTTTAATTCCATTGTCCATTTTACATTCGGAACCTATAGCCTTAACTTACACATGACCATTGGTGCTACATGGAATTTTGTGTTTTAGAGCCTAACACCAAGACAAGTTGCTCTACATAGCTAAAATATAACATTAATGCATCATGCTAGCATACTAAGTGATATCAATTGCTATATCCTATGTGGCATGTATCGTTTATAGTAATAAGAGATATTGTGTTTGCACCCTCTCCATGCCCATAAGGATTGAGTCCTCATCTCAAAAGATATCATGGATGAATTTTACTCAAATGGAACTCAACACCTTATGTGGAACCATAGGTGAATTTTCCTCCGCAGGTAGTGATTACCTTATGTGAAACTAATGGTGAATCTTCCTCCAAGGGAAGCCAACACCTCTCATTGTCAAGTTCACCCGGTGCTATGATAAGTTCCCATTTATTCAATGCCTTTATTAATATTACATTATAAAATTAGTATTAGAAAAGTTCACTTCTCATATGCTTAGCTTATACGCCATAGATGAGAGTTCAACAACATAAATCATGTGAGAAATCCATTCACATAGACATAGCATATTCAAGAACCTATCTAGATTAGGGTACGCGTTGCGGCACCACCATCAGGCTTTCTAGTGACTAGATCACCGTACAAGCTGTGAGGGTTTTTCTTCTATGTGAGCAAACCACTTGTTCTTTTATTTTCATTAAGAGTAACCATGTAAGTGGGCACAATAGTAGGTTTTGTTCTAGTTTGTGTCGATGGCTACAAGTTATATTAGGTGGAACTATTTATGAGATTTGGTTTCCTTTCGTATAAACACTTGGAGATTCAATGCACATTTATACATCATCATATCATATAATTGACATCATAGAATAAGAGATATTCATAACATGTTTATACATTCCTATTCATGTACTTGGAAGGACAACCTAGGAACTATCCTATTAAGGTACACTTTTGTAATTCATACACAAGATCACATACCCTTGTGCATACTAGTACACCTATCAAGTCGTCCTAGTAAATCATATAACACATAATATCCTATAATGGATAACATAGCATAAGACACATTTTTTCAAGACTTACTATAACATTACATTAACCTCTAGTCATTATGGACATATACAATCTTTACTTAGCACAAAACATAATAAGACCTTATCATAGGTAGCACATATTGATAAACTTAACATAATCATTTACATGCTCATAAAATTAGACAACTAAACCTATATCATAGCTAGAATAGGTAACTATGCATTTGCTTCACATTGGGTTGTCATCACCATAACATATTCATAATGCAACTTCCTTCAAGGCCATGATTACACCACCATAAGTGTACCATACAACATAGTGCCATACAAGGCTTCATCAACTATCTATACTATAAGAAAGTAATGGAGATAGGCGATCTAACGAATTTCTCACCCTATGATCATCATTGATCAATACTCATTTTTCATCAACAATGAAATATATGGAAGTAGCTACAAGTATGGTTACATAAACACAACCTTACACTGATGTACTATAGAGTCAAGATTACATGAATTACATTCATCAATAGATAAAAAGTAAAGTAATACGGATCTCTCTCAATTTTCCCTAGCATTGATTATCACGGAGGAAGCCTATGATTCTGCCGCTAATAAGTTTTTGAGGTGGTAGGGTGCGTGTTGGGTGCGACTTGTAGAGGCACACTCAGTGCAAGGTGTGCGACACGAGGACATATCCAATTCTTGCTGCTGCACGCCGCCTTGGACAGCCTCCTTGCCAAATGTTTGGTTCCTCCTCGGGGGCTCTTAAGGTGTTCCTCAGGGAGTCCTACCCGAATGTTTTGACCCTTAGAATTTCTATCAAGATTATAGGGAAGACCCTACTATTCTTGGACTTCAAACAACACTTAAATCAAGGCAAATATACGATAACACACTAGCATGTCTAATGATCAACTTTTGAAGGTCTTGGACATTCTAGGACGTTTGACCTCCAAATGTCTTAAAATAAAATATACATACGATAAAACTCTAAATATATATATTTATATCTTTTTAATCAAATGTGAGACTCTATGAACATAAATTTATTTTTGGGGTCTTGCACTTGGTATCAAAGAATGAGGTTAATTAAATATATGAATGATGTCTCACTAACATACTATTATCAATAGTTTTATTCATAATTGTTAAGCGCGCCACACTTACAAATTTGAGGCTATGTGATTCATAGGAAATTCTAACTTCTTTAGTATTCTTAAGTCGTGTCTCAAGATTGTTACTATGTGTCATTTTCTTCTAGTACTTTTCTTGTGGTTATAATCTATGACTACTAGAAGGGCGTCTGCAAAAAGAATTGTAGAGGAGATTGCTAATGTGGGAGATCCTTTTAAAGACGCTCAAGCTCCTCCTTAAGAACAAGCTTCTCCCAAAGTGACCAATCTCTGGTTGATCTTCCGGTTATGACGGATGGAGAGATAACGATAAATTTCATCAACTTTTCTCAAGTTATGACTACTCAAACTCAAGCTGCAGATACTCAAGCTGAAACTATGGAGGCTCAAGCAAACCGAGAAGTTGCACGCCGTGTGAACCAAAATGCTAGTATCATTACTTCTCGCTTGAGGGTCTTTTCGACGATGAATACGCATATCTTATTTTGGTATAAGGTGAAGTAAGACCCCAATATATTTTCTATGAGGTTTATAAGATTTTTTATGAATTGTGGGTGAGTTCGAAAGAAAAGGTCGAGCTAGCCGCCATCAACTCAAACATGTGGCCCATACTTGGTAAATTCAAAGCAGAGAGAAGTATGCTTTGAGAGAGGGTCCCGTATGTTGGGAAGTCTTTAGGAGGGAAATCCTTCATAGGTTCTTCCCAAGGGATAAAAAAGTGGCAATAGTGGAAGTGTTCATCAACCATCGTCAACGAGGTTTGAGCGTGCAAGAGTAGTTTTTGAAATTTACTGTTTGTCCAAATATGCCTCTTCTTTAGTGTCCAACGCTAGAGATGATATGGACATTTTTAAGATGGGTTTATCCAATGAAATTAATGATGAGTGTCATGGGGTAATTTTTCATGATAATATGGATATTTCTCGTTTTATGGTGAATTTTCAACAAGTTGAGGAATGTACGCTCAACAATAAATAATAGGGAGTTTAAGAGGGCAAGGATCCATGATAAAGGTACCTCTAAGGGTAAGTTCAAAATCCAAGACAAGCTAATGTTTAAGAAGAGATTATCCAACCAAGTCCCATATAATGTTCAAAATTTTCATCAGGATAGGGTGTCTACCCCTACTTCCTATGGAGGGAAAGTTAGTGTTTCACCATATGGGGTTCCTTATTGTAAAAAAATAAATTAAACATGTGAGTAAGCGTTTAATGGGTACAAATAGTGTCTTTGGTATTTGGAAGAATGTTCATATGGTTATGGATTTTCCCATGGAGAAGAATCAAGGAAAGGAAGGTAATCCAGTACAAGCCAGTGGTGTTAGTTCTGATGCTCATGAAAAGATCCCTTCTATGCTCTCAAGTCTACGGTTGATAAAAAGGATTCTCCCGATGTTGTTACCGTTATGTTCCAAGTGTTTTCAATTAATATTTATGCATTGTTATATCCGGTGCCATTTTTATATTTTGTGACTCTTTTGGTGGCTCTGCTGTTTGAAGTACTCCCTAATGCTTTAGTTTAAATATTTTTTAGTTTCTACCCCCGTGGGTGACTTCATTTTTTCTAGAAGAGTCTATAATAGTTGTCCGATTATTTTATTTAATGGAGTTATATTGGTTTATTTGGTATAACTAGATATGTTGGACTTTTATGTCATATTGGGGATGGATAAGTTACATTCTTCTTTTGAATCAATTGATTGTAGAACAAGGGTAGATAGATTCTGATTTCCTAATCAACCCATTTTAGAATAGAAGAGGGAATCCTCAACACCTAGAGGTCAAATAGTTTTGTGTCTAAAAGCTTGTGAGATGATTTCTAAGTGGTGTCTCTATGTCATTGTTAGATTCATGGACCTTGGGATCGAAGCTCCAATTTAGAGTAGGTTCCCATAGTGATGGAATCTCGTGAAGTCTTTCCCGATGATATATGTGGAGCTCCTATTTAATAGGGGACAGATTATGGCATAGACTTGATGAATGATATTAAACCCATATCAATTCATCCTTACCAGAAGTCCCCTACAAAGTTGAAAGAATTGAAGATTCAACTAAAGGATATGCTGGATAATGGTTTTATAAAACTATGTATTTCTACATAGGGCGCTCTAGTGTTATTTATTACAATGAAATATAGGTCTCCTAGAATGTGTATCTACTACTTACAATTGAACAAGTTCACTATAAAGAATATATATCTTATCCCTAGGATTGATGTCTTGTTTGATCAACTCAATGGTGTGACTTACTTTTTGAAAATTGATTTTAGGTCAAGGTATTACCATAATAGGGTGAGAGGTGAGGACATTCCTAAGACGACTTTCCTCACTACGTGTGTTCAGTATGAGTTCATAGTCATCTTGTCGGTCAAGTTAATGCCCCAGCGACTTTATTGGACCATATAAATAGAGTGTTCCAGAATTATCTTGATTCATTTAAAATTTTCTTTCTTGGTGATATCTTGATACGCTCTAAAAGTGAGGATGATAAGATGGGCCATTTGATGGTAGTATTTCAAGTCTTCGAGGAACATCAACTCTTTGCGAAATATCGTAAAATTGAATTTTGGTTGAAATCAGTTGGTTTTCATCATAATATTTTTTTAAGTTAGGGTATAGAGGTCTATCCAAAGAAAAAAGAGGAGGTTTAGAATCGGCCTAGACCTTTGAATCCAACAAAAATTTGAATGATTTTTGTGTTTAGCTGGGTATTATAGGAGGTTGGTTGAAAAGTTTTCATCTATTGCTTCTCCTTTCACAACCTTAACCTAAAAGAAATTTAAGTTTGTGTGGTGAGAAGCTTGTGAAGAAGTATCTAAAGAGTTCAAAGATAATCTTACCTCGACTCGAGTCTTGACCTTACCGGTGGGTAAAGAAGGGTTTCTGGCGTATTGTGAAACTTCTCGAATAGGTTAGGGTTGTGGTATCATTCAACATGGTAAGGTGATATAATATTTATCCAGAGAACTAAAGGTTTATGAGAAGAACTATCCAACTCATGATCTTGAATTAGTTGTCGTAGTCTTTTCTTTGAAGATCTTGACACACTATATATATGGGGTCGAAGTTGATGTTTTCACTGACCATAAGGGCCCTAGATATGTGTTCACTCAAAAGGAGTTAAATCTCTGACAAATAGGATAGTTTGAACTCATTAAGGACTATAACATGAGTGTCCTTTACCATCATGGGAAAGCCAACGTTCTTATCGATGTATTCTGTCGAATGATAAAAGGTAGTGTTGCTCATGTTTAAGATGGGTAGAAAGGGTTAGTGAAAGATGTTCATAGATTGGCCCACTGGGTGTTCGACTTAAATATTCTCTAAAAGGAGGATTAATGGTTAATAATAACTCTAAGTCATCTTTAGTGGTTGAGATGAAGTCTAAGAAACATCTTGATCCTCTATTGATGGAGTTAAACGAATTGGTTCTTAGTAAGTATAATGAGTCATTCTCACAAGGAGGGATGATATACTGAGGTATCAAGGGAGGTTTTGTGTACCAGATGTAGATAACTTAATGAGACAAATTATGGAAGAGGCTTATGGTTCTCGATATTCTACTCATCCGGGTGCCACCAAAATGTATCATGATCGTCAAGAGGTCTATAGGTGGAACGGTTTGAAGAAGGATATGTAAGAGTTTGTGGCTAAATTCCCTAATTGTCAACAACTCAAAGCCAAAAATGAAAGGCCATGAGGGTTAACTCATGTCAAAGATGTCCATAATTGTGAATGGGAAGATATCAATATAGATTTTTTTGTGGGTTTGCCCTGTATCCAGAAATGATTCAATATGGGTGATTGTTGATAGGTTGACCAAAATCTGCCCATTTTATCCACGTTAAAGTTACTTATTCGTCTAAGGAGTATGATAGGGTGAACCTTTAATATATTGTGAGCTTGGATGGAGTTCAATTGTCAATCATCTCGGATAAGGGTTCTCACTTCCCTTCTAGGTTTTTTAAGGGATTCCAAAGTGGGCTAGGTATATAAGTGAAACTTATTACAACATTTCATCCACAAACGGATGGTTTGGCGAAACGAACTTCAAGGGTAATTTGTATGACCATATAGCATTTGTTGAATTTTCATAGAAGAGTAGCTATCATTCAAGCATCGCCATCGCACCCTTTGAGGTACCTTATGGGAGGAGATTTAGATCTCTAATTGGGTAGTTTGAGGTAGGTGAGTTTACTCCAATAGTTCCTGAGGCAATATATGTGGCCGTGGAGAAAGTCAGAATCATAAGGTAGAATTTAAAGATGGCCAAAAGTCAGCAAAAAAATAAGATGTTGACAAAATAAAAAGGGACCTTGAGTTTATTATAGGAGACATGGTCTACTTGAAGATATCACCTACGAAAGGGGTGATGAGATTTGTCAAAAATAAAGAAACTTAGTCCCCGGTATGTGGGGACTTGCGAGGTTGTGAAACGCATCAGAAAGGTCGCCTATAAGTTGACACTACCTATTGAGTTTGCTCCGCTGCATCCATTTTTCATGTATCAATGCTAAAGAAGTTTATAGGTTATCCGGAGTCTATCCTTCCTCTAGAAGTCTGATAAGTAAATGAAAACCTTTCTTATGAAGAGATTTTGGTTGATATCATAGACCGGCAAGTGAAGTTATTGAGGAATAAATAGGTATTTTCCTTGAAGGTTCTTTGGAAAATCCAACTTATGGAGAATTCTACTTGGGAGGCTGAGGCCGAGGTAAAATCTCTATATCCTCATATTTTCCCCTCCTGTTGTAATTAAGGTTTATCTTAGTAACTTCTCTTATTTTTCAGTGTTCAAGGGTCTTCATGCGTGTTGAAAACTTCTATGAATTTCCCTTAATTATGTATGATTTGCTGAAAAATGCATGTTTCATATATGTCATGAACTATGTGTCTTACTACTTGATAATACTTGAGTTACGTCATATTTCTAGTGAAATATATCAAGAGTGAAGTTATGAAAATTATGTGGTGTTCTCGTTGAGCATGTGGGGTTGTATGAAAAAGGAAAAGGACATTCCCCATGAAAAATATTAAATAATAGATGATGTGCATTCTGATAATTTTCATGATTTCTATCTTAAAAATAGGTCTTGATTGTGTTAAGAAAGGAGATCATGTTTCCTCCTTTGTAATTGGATTATTTTTGTATTTCATAGGTTTATTGGGATACTAGTTTTGAGTCATAATTCCAAAATAAAATGTATAAAGTGTCATTCAAGGTTGAATGTTTGGGGGATTTTGTTACAACTCGAATATCAAACGACCAAGGATAGTGTATCACCTACTGTATATGTCTTTAAAACAATGTTCCTAGGCCAAAATAAAGGTAATAAACTTGATAAAGAAGTGCTAAACCCTAAACGTTAAGCAATGACTACGACATCCGGATACTAGTGGAAGTGACCTAGAGTGCCTCTAGGAATTGCAAGGGATTTGAATAGTCGTATAAAAGTTAATGTTGGTGAAAAGGATAAGAGCACACCTTAGAATGTTTTTAGAGTTGAAACGTCCAGATACAACTCCCCAAGCACTTCTCTTAGGACCCTATAGGAGGACCCAAACATTTGACCCTAAAAGTTGTCAAAAGACATTGTGAATCCACGATAGAAATGACGATCCATCGATTGAACGACACTCCATCATTGGTGTACGTTGGTCCACACATAGCCATTTCCCCAAAGTATAGTCAGTACTTTTGTGGAGGGGGCCTCGACGGGGAGTCATTTTTGATCCCTAGTTCACTGCCTCAAAATAGATTAATTAGGGGTGGTAGGAAAATTGGTTAATTAATTAATTAATAATTAGGAAGGGTTATCATTATTTAGTTTAGGACAATAAAAAGGTTGTAAGTTATTACACTAACCTAACAGTTGATAAATATCAAAACCAAAATAACTCCCACTTATCTCAAATTTCTCTCACTGCCCCAAAGACCCACATTGAAGAACAAGTTCATGATTTTCTAGATTTCAAGATCAAGACTTTCCTTCACCATTGTTCAGGCATACTCATTGTACGTAGGGTATTTACTCTTTGGATTCTTTTCCCTAAAAGGATATCAAAGATTTTTTTTAAACGTTCTTCAAAAACTTATTTTCATCAAATATCCTGAATCTATTTTTGATGGAATTGTGTATTCTAAAATAAAGTATTATTTTTTATTTATGTATGTTTACCTGTGGATTCATTTATCCTTTAAAGACTTCATCTAAAACTCTATAAAGACCTATGAATTTTCTTATACCCCTAACCCTATTTATTGATCGAGGTTTATTTTGTATTGAGGGAGATATAAATTAATGTGTTATTGTATAGATTACAATTATATGATGATGGTGATTGAATTGGTTGCTAAGGATCAGTTAATTGAGGGTAAGATCTTGGATGAGATACTTGGAAGCCACTGGTAAGACATTCAAGGTCATGAATATTTTACTTTAATTATGTTGCTCTATTCTTGATGTTGTTTATTCAATTGAAGTATGAATATGTGTGTATGATAGGAAGATGATGTTACTATGAATATGATATCATGTTATGAATGTGATGAATTGTGATATGATGATGGGTGTGTTATCATGACGGATTGAAGGTTATTCCTATTTGCATCTTATTAAAATGATCATGATATGTAATTTTCTCACCTTAGTTGAGTTGTGGTGAAAGGAACTTCTCATTCTAAAAACTAAGAGCTATGATCATGTTATACAAGGTGTTAGTCTCCTAAGATGTATGATATGAACTAATGTTAAGAAAGACTCTAAGATACTTAAAAAAGGAAATATGTAGCTTAGATCCGACTAAATTTTCCTATAAGAGGTGTCCCTTCCAATGTGGAAGGTAGGCTCACCAAGTCTCTTATGATATGGAAACTAAAAATATGAATTAGCATAAAGAGATTTTCTAAAAATAATCTCCTACTTCCTTAACTATGTGCCCCAATAGAAAAATTATCTAGTGGATCCACGTAGATGTTGTTATGATGTATGTGTCCTATCTAGGGAAGTACAATGCCCTCATTTTTGGTGTGAGGGGTTGACACCTTATTCCATGTTTAGCTCCCATGATCTATTTTAGGTTATGGAGAAGTTTTCCTAAAAGTAAAATAAATAAATGAAGGTAAAACGATACAAAACAAATGGGATAACTTGAGATGTGCACTAGTGTATGTAAGGGAATTGATCTTTATCTATGCATTGCACATTTGTACATTGAAGGGATTCTTAGGATGGGTTCTTTACACATATATAGTATGAATGTAATAAATACTATCGATCCTTTATAATGTTAGTCTAATATGATGTTGCATTAACTTTATATAGACATTGTTGGACTAGATTGCCATGTATGAGATTATGTACACTTGTTATGATGTTACATGTTGTACATGTAATGATTATGGTCTCTTGTATAGTTGACTTAGTTTATGTGGGGTTACGGGACTTCACATAGACATTGCACTAGTTGAATTAAATTGGGATTATAGGTAAGGTCATGTAATATATTGATGAAATGTTTATTATGGACTTGTTTTATATTTCTCATGAATAGTAAATATGAAAAAGTCTTATTGTTGCAATATCGTGAACGTGTATATATTAATGGAATGCTCATAAAACCTTTCAAGTTAATTTAGCATGGTTATAAACCAAATGTACTTTTTAGCATTTATCGAAATGTTTTATTGTATATGTCATCAAACATAGTACATGTGGTATGTACTAATCCATATTTTATATATTTCTACAATAATATAGGTTCGGGCCATTGAATTGTTGCAAGGCCTACTCGCAAAAAGCATGTATAGATTCCCAAGTTGGTGAGTCCTCAAGTGCGAGGACGAAGCCTGCTACTCTAGTTCTTCCAATTTAATTGGTCTAAAGACATTCTTCGTTTTCTATATTGTACAAACTATGTTGTATTCTCTTATGAGACTTTTTGTAATGTTCTAAGGCCTATGTCCTTAATATTGTACTCCAACGTTACATTGTTATATGTGAGACGATGTAGTCTATATTAAATTGTTGAGAAGTCTGTGTAAACTTCATAAGTGAAGTTCTACATTTTATGTATTTTTTTTTTATCTATGAAATATGATGATGTATGCTAAGGCCTTTTCTAAGGCCTCTTTGAGGATGGATACGCTTCTTACTTCAAGGTGGTGCTCTTCGATCTTGAAAATTCCATCGACAATCAAAGACACTCGAGATCCACATTCTCTAGACACTACTAAAGCACCTACCTTATAAAGAGACACTCCCACTTTAGGATCCAACGTTATTCTTCCATCCCAAGTCGAGAAGTTGGAGGCACATATGGACACTTTGCTTCACCATATGAAGACATGGATGCATCACTTTATTACGAAGTCTGAGGTGAGGATTGAGCATGTAATGGACCAGAAGATTCAGAACTTTCATAAGACCTTCGATGCTAGTGAGTTAACATTCCTTGAGATCCCTACCACAAGCATTGATGTGACCACCTTCAAGTAAGAGTTGGCTAGAATTTGTGCTAATATTTCTACCCTACTAGCCCCTGTTATAGAGGCACCACAGTCTTCCCTATTGGTGATAGAGGATGTAATGGTTATGACTACCCTATTTGGTGATAATATGCCGCAATCAGAGTCTTATTAAACTGCTGGAAAGATCCCCCTCTCTGACCTCACTATCGACAGTGAGGAGGCTTGTCTACTGTGAAAAAATTAGCATCAACACTTAGAGAAGTCTCAAAAGGTGTCTATAATATATGAGGAGTTGAGATAAAACTTGTCATGTGATGTGGGTTTTTGACGATCTAGTAGTTTGATCACTACGAAGAATTCTAGGATAGTTTATTGGAGTGCTACCGATGGTGTTGCAAGTGTTTCTGAAGTGAGCTCCAAGAAACCGTACCCACGGTCTTTTTGAGAGGTCTTTGGCGCACATGCGCCATAGGTTTTGTTAACTTGATTGTTTTAATTTTTATTTATCTCCATTGAGGGTAATTGCACCATATTTTTTAGGGTGTGCGCTAAATGTATTGTGAGTGATAAAGTGAAGTCTGGGTAATCCAACACATTATCCTTTCTTAGAGTTTTCTTGCATGTGTTCTATTTTCCACAAGGGACCCTTTTTACTTTATGTTAAATCGGCATGTTTAGCAAGGTGGTGTAAGTATGTATAGAAATTAAATCATGACCGCATAAAAATAATGAAAAATGATTCCCTCCCCAAAAGTTTGAAATGTGCTAGATCTTTAAGATTGGTAAGTTCAATGTAATGGATGTCAATCTGCAATGTTAAAGAACAAACTTGGCCTCATGGAATATGCTAAAACTTGAACGGGGTAATTGAAAAATATGATAATGAAACAATATAACAAGTGTATGAGAAATGTTTGAATTTTCATACAATGTTTGATAATCTTAAACTTACCTCATTTGTCCTGCAAAGATAATTTAAGCTTGAATTTTGGAAATACTCATAATACTTCATTAAAATAAGTCAACTCAAGCTGAAAATTATCCAACCAAATGAAATAAATGTTCCTTTGATCCAAATGTTTGAACCTAATATTGACCACTTCTTTCAATTAACCTTCACTAAAATAATATTTTTGTTCTTTATCCCTTCTTGGACATCTTCACCTTGAATTAGACCAAAAGCCTATGTTGAATATGGATAATTCAAAAGTTACCTTGATCATTTTCCATGGCTTACATTGGATATCGTGCACCTCAACTCATGCTAAACTTATAACATTAGGGTGGCTATGAAAAAAAAGGATAAAGGTATGAAAAGAGTTATGTGTTGAAAAAAGATATATAAACGGTATAAAAAATGTGACCTATTGTAAAAGAAGTAGAAAGATGAATTACAAAAGTCTTAAAAGAAATAAATAAAAATAGAGTAAAATAAAATTATGAAAGTGAAAAATAATATGTATAAAGTCAAAGGTAATAGTCATATTTGTATGAAAAGAATCAAAGAAACAATACAAAAATAAAAGATGTCAAGAATTGGTTGCAAAGATAGGTAAAACGCCAATGTAAATTCAAGGAGGGAAAAAAGTAACTCAAAATTACCCAATTGAGTTTTTGTTATGAGTTAAATAGTTATCTTATAAACTGGTTTTGATAGTCTTAAAAGTTAAAATAAGAGCAATCTTCTGGTATTGAGCACTAGTCTACTTGAAGTCACTTCTAAGTGTGAGTGTTGAATGAATTGTAAAACATAAAAGTCAAATTTATTTCGTGTGAAAAAAGAATTTATTTCAAGTGAGGGCACTAGTTACATTTTTCGAGAATCAATACCTTGGTGATTGTAAAAAGTGTATGTTGTGATGTCAGTTTGTCAATCTATGTCATATTTTGATCTGCATAAGTAACCTTGTTGAGTTTAGATGAAAAGATTTGCACTACGGAAATGGAATGGATTGAAAAGGCCATCTGAATGCTTTAATTTGTATGTTTCCTTCTATACAAGTATTCTTTAGAGTTTGAATCTATCGATTGAGGACAACCACCATGATTAAGTTGAGAGTATTGATATACTTTAAATTTACACTATTTTTTATACGTTTTTTATTAGTGTTTATGCGTTTCTTGGGCTTTTTTCTATTAGAATTAGTGTTTTGTGTCTGATGATTGTAGGAAATAATCTTGTAATGCAATTTATGGAGATTAAGATTAGATTATTTATAATGATCACCCATGGAGTGATTCATTGATCTTTGTTCGAAAGGCTTAGATGGAGCATCATACAATTCATATTGAGTGTGGAAATATGAGGCAATTGATAGACTGTACAACTGATAGTACTGCACATCCATCGATGGATTAATAGCGTTCAACTTCAATTAATCACTGAAAATCCTAAGATTGGAGAAATTAAAGGGGCCATGCGGACCGTAGGTCGACCTACGGAGTATGGAGCCACGAAAGGGGACCTACGAAGGGTAGGTTCATCCATGGCCTATAGGTCTAGTCCAGAGCTGAGCCCGCGTTCAAGACAATTTATTTCCTTATGTTTTGTTTTTATTTTATTGTGGTCTTTTTTTCTATAAATAGTAGTTATAAACCCCGTTTTTAGGGGTTAAACAACATTGTATACCTTTAGTTCTTTGTGTATATGTAAGTAACTTGCAAACTTTGCCAATTTAATTTCTTGATTATGTTTCATGATATTTTCACTTTATAATTCAATTGCAGATTTTGGTTTTCATCAATTTGTTTTGTAAGTTCATTAATTTTTTTTATCAAAATATAAAATGTGTTCTTTCAATCATCAGTAGGTAAATCCACAATATGGCTTGTAGGAACCATGGGCAGTTAAAATTTTTTGAATAATAATTATGTAATTCTTTAATACCGTTTATGTATGTATTGGTATTTTTTTGGTTAGAAGCCTTTAATGTTGCTCGACGTTAGAACTTGCCTCTTTGCTTATTGACGGACCAAGAAGGTAGTTAATGAGAAAAAAAATAACCACACAGATTTAGTAGATGCTATCTAATAGTATATTGTCAATTGGTACGGGGGTGAAATATAAGTTATACATTGATGTGATGTCTAATCCGAGGAAAAGATAAGGGTTTCTAAACCATACATTCGTAGTTTGACCAATGTGCATAGTGAAATTTCTTATTTGGAGGACCATTCACTTAGAGATATCTAACTTACCTACTTAGCATGTAAAACACTACAAAGTATTACTATTACATTAAAAGCTTATGGAGAACACATATACCCTAGTCTACTTATCAAATTGATAAATAAAAGTTGAATCTTCCCTTACTTTTACTAAATAGAAAAAATGTTATTTTCTTGCAAAAGCTCCATCTCTATTTACTTATATAAGAAATAGTTTTGGTTAAATGTATATAATAGTGAGTTAACTTTACGTCTAAACCATATTCCTTGTGAGATCGACCCCAACCTACAAGTTGAGTTCATTATATGACAATGATAGCTTATAATTCATGAGGGGGTGTAGTTTGACCTTAGCACATAGTTTAAAATAATAACTAACAAATACAATTCCTTGACCACACGACTTAAGAAAATAGAGATTCAAATTTTCGTAAAACTGCACAAGTATTAAAGGCAAGGTGGGCCCTAGCCCATATGTCGATTAGCTTTATAAAAGTTGTTTGAACTTCATTTTAATGCATAAAATGAAAATTTATTTTATACAAAATCAAAAAGTGAATTCCCAAAATATCCATTTGTATTGTTTATTTAAACTTGATGTTTAACGGACAATGCTCTACATAGCAAGATAATTTTTTTGGCATAGTTTTAACCATCGATTTCATGGCATATATTTATGGTGTTCTGGCAGAGAGATAAAAAGTGTTTATTGAGTATTGGGTAGAACCTATGGATATGTATTGCAACGGTAAGGATCTTTTCCACTTATGTATTTGTTGAATCAAAACTCTAATCTTCTAGTTATGAAAAGTTTGAGTTGTTGATTACTTGTGGTAGTTTCTTGTTCATTTTGTGTTTTACTATTTTTACTTCAATGCATCAGATTGTTTTTTTATTTATTTATTTTGTTTTTTCAAAGAATTCATTCCCATTTGACCCTCCTTCAAAATATTGTATTGTAGTAACGTTTTTTTTGAGACACAATGTGGTGTTTTAGATATTGTTTCTATAGAAATACACTTTGAATTATTGACATGAGGTATTATTTTTGTAAATTAATGATATAAAGATTGTAGAATTAATGGTTGTATTATTTTTATTGGAGTTTTCATGATGGTTTTTGGAATGAATGATGTGTAGTATCACTAGAAATAGTACCCTTAGGAGCTTGTCACTCCATTGAGATGTGGTTAACACATTTTTGTGTGATTTAGCTGCAACTTATTTCATTATTAGCATAATTCTATTCATTGGTCTTCTAAGGTCACTAGTGTTACATTATAACTTTATTAATTATTTGTGGCTCATTCCCGCACATTGTTGATTCAAGAAATAAATGTGTTATGATAGGTTCGTAAAGTTTCCTACATTAGACACCTTTGAGGCTTTCGTTTAAAGGTATGTTAAGGTTATTCCCATTATTTGGAATGTTTCCTTAGAGCTTATAACAGATATAATAGATTTTTTATTATTGATGTACTCGTCGACATAACTGTTAGTAGTTGGCTCCTTGATTTTGTTACATCCCTCCAGATTTTGGACTTTCATTCTATTAGTAGTTGTCCTATATTTGGAATAACTTAGAGATTATTGGTATAGATTGCTTATTGCTTAATTTCTTGACTTTATCCAACTGAGTTTTTTAATAACACCTAGGAAATTATGGTTAGCTATAAGTATGTGATATTTGCCTACGGGTCTATGTTGTTCCCTAAGAGGTCTATGTGTTGCATTTAGGGGTATAGGCAATTGTACTTGGGTTGTGTATTTCATATGGGACAAAGTGATACGCTCAAACTTACTTTTAAAAATAAGAACTAAAGCAGTCATCTCAAGTAAATGACCCAACTAATGAGGTTGAGATCGTTCCCACGAGAAAAATAGTGTAGATTTCACTTCAATCTATTATTACTATTGTTCATTCAATTACTTCCTTGGACAACAAAGACAATTAATGGGTTTTTTTTTTACATCAAAATGAATGAAAATAACTAGCTAAATCATAGGAAACAACTAACAACTTGAAATGTTGGAGTTTAATCAATTAATAAAAGTAACTACGGTTTACGTGTTCCCCATAAGCTCATAACTTTATAATTCTAACTATAACAATTCTTTCTTAGTATCTTGCATGCAAAATGATAAATTATGTATTTATAAATCCTTGGTCCGGCATCTACAAAATTTCACTCCGCACCTTGGTCCGGCTACGTGTGTTGCGATAGTAACCTTACCTTTACCTCATATTGAATATCGTATTCGATATTTGACTAAGTTATTGCCTCGTACCAATCAATACTAGCCTATTAGATTGTATATACTAAATCTATGTTGATAATTCTTTTCCTATTATCTACTTCCTTAGTCTGGCAAGTAGAATTAAGGCGAGTTCTAACGTTGGCCATCCGTTAAAAAGACTTCCAAACGAAAGAATTATCAATAAATGCGAGACACTATTCTAGAATTGTTATTTTAGTTAAGTTTTACCTCATTATTCGCCCATGGTTCCCACAACCCTAGTTTTGGAGTTTATTTACCCATAGTCACAATCACAATATTTAAATATGTAATATAAGAGTTCATGCACATACTTCAATAACAAAGAATAAAATCTAAAAGTTCACTTGATTAATCAACAAAAATCACGAACAATCAATTACTGAAATTAATTGAAGACTAAAGATTCTCCAAAGTTGTAATAATAATCACTAAGTCTAATCAACAAAAGAAGCTCAAATAACCAAGAGTCTAATCCAAAAAATGATGTTTTTTGAACTATTTATAAAAAATAATAACCTAATTAAATAAGGAATCGATTTGCTCGAAATATTTCAAAATGTGGCTGAGTTGACGGACCTCGCGATGGATCATTGCGGTCACGATGGGCCGTTATAGAATCCATCGTCCCATACTTGTGGAATTTCTTCTGCTGATCTCTTCATCACACTCGACGATAGGTATGACAGATCATCACAGGCACAACAGTCCATCGGGGGTCTCTGTTCCATAACACTTGAACTCTTGAAAATTAGGTACTTGGATTACTTCTCTTATCTTCATGACGAACCAGCAGGACGGACCGTCATGGCAACAACTGTCCGTCACGCACTCCGTAACCCCACACATGGTCAGACTTCCCCATCTTTCTTTAGAAGCTGCACTACGATGCCACCTACGGACCGTCATAGGCACGACGAACCATCACAAGCTTCGTAGGTGGTATTGTTATGTATTTCTTGCTCAGAAACATCCGCAATCATCTTTTAGACAGATTTCCTGCAAATAAAGAGAAACTTACATAAAAATTAGTACAAAAAGGCTTTAAGACACACTAAACATACGGAAAAATTATTTAAAATACCATGAAACCACGGTATATCAACACCCTCTACTTATATTCGGTTTTCTCCTCAATCGACGCACTATGACTCCATAAAAAATCTTTGTACAATAGTATCCATGTTTCATCTTTCGCAATCATTTGGCTATCAATCCCGATCAGTCTTATCATATTTATGCATGCTATAGCTATTATGCTTGAATTATGTGGAATCAGACCATGACACAGACTTACTATGCACTAATACCTATCCTCTTCAATTTCTCACCGATGTGCTAATAATATTCAGTACAGCAACTAGTCTCCTCACTTTAAAAAAATATCCTTAGTTTTCACACAATGATTTCAATTTGAGTTTAAGGATTTTTTTTCAACACTCACTCTCAGAATAGATTCATAACTAATTCATACATATTACCATAAACTTGCCCTTATTTTCCCTTGTTTAAGTTTGCTGCACAACTTTTAGGATCACGATACGACATTCTTAGATTGTAACATAGGCTCTTGGTTAGGTAGGGTATATTTAGGTATACTTTAGTAACTTGTTGAGGTCTTTAACATATAGGCTAAACATACCTCTTTTCATCATTTTATTTCTCCCAATTTCCCATATTCTTTTACCTTGCTATTTTCCCTTCTTTCTTCATTTGTGTAAGTGACTCTCTTCTTTCTTCTGTGTATTTCTTCGTACATTTATTAATGTTTTTATAGTTATTTATTTCACTTTGCTTTCAACTAATTTATTGAGTCACATTAATTTGTTTTTCTCTCTCTTTGTTCTTTCAACCCATTCCAGAGCAGTCATCATAATAGCCCACCCTAAACTCATGGATTTTCATGACGTCAAAGTAACAATACCAAAAGTTGGTCCGGGCCTTCTTAAGGGTTTACTTCATTAAGCCACCCTTACTATGCTTTGGACATAAGCTGAGGTGCACCATGTCCACGGAGGGACAGAGCCAACACATTATTCCAAGACAAGATCAGTTGGGGTGTGACAAAGAAAGGTCTAATTTATTCTCAAATCATTGGATATAAAAAAAGATAATTTCATTTGGTTTTCTTTTATTTAGGCTAAAAATGGGCTATATTGAACAAGGGCACTATCATCTTTTCCTACTTGGTTATTAAAACTGACTTTTAGCAGGACTTAACGGCAAGTTATAGCTTAGACAAAATGTGGACTATTACAAATCTTCCTAACACTCACAGACATCTCATTAACTCTATCAGATTCTAGACAGCTCGTTCGTATGTTAGACTAGTATAATGCTAGTGGTGTTACCTCTATTGTATATGCTTAGACTCACATATATATCAATTACTATAAAAACTAGTCATGCATCCCTTTTAATTTTATCAAGATATCATTTTAGCCATCATGCTTTAGAATTAAACTATGTACACAAAATATAGACATGCCGGTTAAACAGAAAAAAATAATCAGTCTCTGGGTGAAAAAGAACACAGGCAAGAAAACCCCAAAAGCAAATAATGAATTGGGCTACTAAAACTTCATCCTAGCACTCACTTTCCATTTACTCCACCCCCAACAAGAAGACATGATATTTTCCCAATGCATAAAAAATTTGAAATACAAGATAGGTAGGTGAAGCAAATGTGGGGAGTAGAGCGCCGATGATCAACAAGCTGGTGGGTTCGGTTCCAAAAAACCCACTACCTGTGTAATTTGGACACCGTCAGTAGGGTCCTAAGCATCAACAACACTATCAGCAGTGCATCCCTCTATCTACACATTTCTGGAACTAGATGCCCTAGCAGCTAACTGTACTGCCCTCATTCGACGTACCTCCTCATCAGCAAGCGAGGCTCTCCTCGAAGAATCCATCTCACGGCGATCCTTCTTCCGTGCTCGAGCCTCATTCTCCTCTCGACCCCTACTCCTCTTGGCATTCTCTCGAGGGGGAGTTGGTGGAATCTCGAAAGTGGCGAATAAGGCCCCCATCAATGTGCTTTATGCAGGCTCTCTAGAAGGGGCCTCATACTCAGGCACCTTATCCCCTAAGATCATATCGATGTCTGCGCGAAGACTGCCGACCGCAGCCTGAAGGGTGGACACATCAACATGAGGGGCTGGCTGGCCTAACACCCGTAACTCAAAATCCTCCAAGAGCTAATAAACCTTATCGATCTTCTGCTCTGTGTGCTGGACCATTCTCCGCTCCAAGCGCTCTTCTGCCTCAACAATAGACCTCTTCATCCATGGCTTGATGTGATGCAGAAGAGTATACATCTTTGCCTCTAATTTCTGGACCCTAGCAAGCGGGACCAGAGTGGGGAAAGGGGCTGAGAAACAGGAGCTTGGGCCAGCGCTACTACCCGAGATAGACTAGATCGGGGTAGTGTAAGTTGAAGCAACTTGTGCTACCGTATCAGCCTGATTGTCACCAAGTGGAGGCAACTTTGGACGGGTCCCTCTGCATAGAGCCAACTCATTGGCCTCATCCCTGATGAGGCCGATATAGACAGTGCCCAATGGGGCTTGAGCTTATCAACGTGCCATATAGGCACACCTGCAGACCTGCATAGAGAAAATATCATGCATGGGAAGGGTAATTATTTGTGACCTTAAAATTCGTCTCGTGCATCACCGCATGTAGAAGCCAAGAAAAGTCTACCTCAAACCCTGCTATCATCGTCGCCATCAGTATTGCACAATCCCAGTGACTAATATCAGGGCTATAGGTGGAGAAAAAAGGCGAGTGGCCGGCCTACAACATAAACATTCACTATGAAGGTCGATTTTATCCTTTCTTGAAGGATCCCTTCGGTCTCGGCAACAGTCAGACCACTCTCCATCAAAGGCAACTTCAGGGGGCCATCCACATCTTGGTGTTCTCTCTCAGCGATGTCTCACGTAGGAATTGGCCACTTTTGACAATTTGCCACCGATAGTTAAACTCGGCGGTAGGAGGGGTACAATTGGCATCAACATTCTCGTCATATAGATAATGCTTGATGGAAGGCAGGGGGATATATACCTGAATGCTACATACTCAACATGCTCTAGTGGGGCATGTTTGGCAGGGGCAGCCCGCCTATCAATCTGTGATCTGAGAGTAGACACAACACGAGGGAAGTTAGAAAATCTCGGCAAAGTTCACTACTTGTCCAAATATAAACGCACATCTACTCCCAGGGAGCGATGTCTGGTGAAGAGATTTTACTTCTCAGGCACAGTCGGGAGACTTCCCGTAAGGACCCGTCGCTCCAATGTAAGTGTCTGTGTCATGACTCCTTTGTCATTCAGAAACTTTGCGTCTGAATAGACTTGATGCTACCCATCGACACACCACCGGTTGGACTGGTCGACATCCGGGGTAAGATCATAATTCGGTGAGCCGGGTGTGGATTCCTATCTTTCAACCTCATAAGGCAAAGCAAATTGTACAGCGATGGCGGGTACAGGGACCACAACAGATCTGGAGGCTTCCTCTGACCATGAAACTCCTAAGGATCCAGTCGCTCCTTCTTCATTCGAAGCTGACCCAACAGGTGTGCTACTCAATGTGCGCTCCTCATCAACCTGGGAGGCAGTGACTACGCCGGACGCCACCTTTTTAGGTGTGGCTCTTGCACCACATGCAGCTCGGCATGGGGTGGTAGTGCTTGGGGGCACGTGCTCAGTGCCACGCTCATCATCAGAGCCAATGACCAGACGGGCAGACAGGGCGACAGACTTTGATCGCCCGCGTGCGTAGACTTGAACTTTTTTTTGTGCCATTATAGATAGTAGCTGTAAATAATCAATATTAGTATAGAAGGAGCAAACAAGACAAGCAAAACCACACAAAATAAATAAAAGTGTTAAGATGTAATGACAGTTGTATAGAAACAGTGAAACACGACAGACAAGGTGATGTGTCGTCGTGAGTACGACAGACCGTCATGAAGTCCGTCATGTCTTACTTGACTATGTTTATGTGGAGACCCCTTAAGTAATTTCTCTGACTGTAATGACGGTATGTGCAGGACGTACCGTAACTTTTCAGTAATCTCAGTATAAGTACACTCCCCATAAGAACCACCCGCAATATTATCCAACACCGTTTTATTATTATCATCCAGTTCCGGTTAGAAGTATTCCTTCAGTGACTCATCTTCTATATGGTGATTGGGGACGCTTCTCAAAAACGAGGTGAATCTATACCACGAACTACTAACTGACTCTTCTGGTACTGCCACAGAGTTTTTTACTCTGCCTTTGTGGTTTAGTTACTTGGAGACCGGGTAAAGCCTCTCATGTTAGTGAGATAGGAAACACTTTTATCCCTATTTCATACAACTCCAAGTCAGGCCTCCCTAAACAACTTTTACACACTGCCATTACCTTAGATATATGGGCATGTGGATCCTTAGAAGATAGCCCTTAAAACAAATCTCTGGTAGTAAGCATTTGCATCAGGCTACTACTTACAACAAAGGTGTGGCCTTGTGGTAGAGGGGGCAAGAAAATTGGCCCATCCGAGTCAGCTATATTGTCATAGCCTATGTAGTATTCTTCGGGACATAGATCGGGACTTTTTCCCCTATGTTGGTTTTCACCCGGAGTATCGGGTAATAAGTGACCATGAACATCAATCGGAGCTGGGATGTTCTGGTGTGGGTCTTCATAATTTATACTGATGTTTTAATTCATGTTGCGTAATGTATGCCCTAATTCATGATCGTAGGGAAACAAGGTTTCTCTTCCTCTCCGTGTATTTGGCATATAAGGAGAATGGTTCTGGATGAATCAAAAACAACAAAAAAAATTAAAATCAACAAAATATTGAATAAACTATAATAATAAGTTTAAGATAATCTAAAAGCTAATTTCCCCGGCAGCGGAGCCAAAATTTTATATGCGGAAACATACTTCTCAACGAAGAAGTAAAGAGGTCGTGTCCAGTAAATAACCAAACTAATGAGGTTGGGATCGTTGCCACGAGGAAAATAGTTTAGACTTAACTTCAATCTATTATTACTATTTTTCAGTCAATTACTTCCTCTGAAAGCAAAGACAAGAAAAGTGTTTTTTTTACTTCTTAATGAATAAAATAACTAAGTAAATAGAAGGAAAAAACTAACAACTTCAAATGTTGGAGTTTAATCAATTAATAAAAGTAACTAGAGTTTATGTGTTCCCCACAAGTTCATAACATTATAATTCTAACTATAACAATTCTTTCTTACTATAATTCTAACTATAACAATTCTTTCTTACTATCTTGCATGCAAAGTGATAAGTTATGTATTTCAAAATCCTTGGTCCGGCATCACTCCGCACCTTGGTACGGCTACGCGTGTTGCTATACTAACCCTTACCTTTACCTAATATTAAGCATCTTATTTGATATCTGACTAAGTTAATACCTCTTACCAATCAATACTAGCCTATAGATAGTATGTACTAAATCTATGTTGATAATTCTTTTCCTATTATCTATCTCCTTTGTCCAGCAAGTATCATTAAGGTGAGTTCTAACGTTGGCCATCCGTTAAAGAGACTTCTAAGAGAAAAAAATATCAATACATGCATGACACTATTCTAGAATTGTTATTTAGTTAGGTTTTACTACATTATTCGCCCATGGTTCCCACAACCCTAGTTGTGGAGTTTAGTTACCCATAGTAATAATCACAATATTCAAATATTTAATATAAGAATACATACACTTACTTCAATGAGAAAAAATAAAATGCAGAAGTTCACTTGATTAATCAACAAAAATCACCAACAATCAATTACTGAAAATAATTGAAGACTAAAGATTCTCAAAAAGTGTAATAATAATCACCAAGTCTAATCCACAAAAGAAGCTCAAATAACAAAGAATCTAACCCCCAAAACGAGGTTTTTTGATCTATTTATATTTAAAAAAAAAACTAATTGGATAAGGACTCCATTTGCTGGAAATCTGTCAAAACGCGGCTGAGTCGACAGGCCTCGCGACGGATCATCGTGGTCACGAAGGGTCGTCATGTACTCTGTCATCCCATACTGGTGCAATTTTTTATGCTGCTCTCTTCATCACCCTCGATGGCAGTTATGACGGATTGTCACAAGCACAATGGTCCGTCGGGGGTCTCTGTTCCATAACACTTGAACTCTTGAAAATTGGGTACTTGGACTACTTCTCTGATCTTCATGACGAAACAGCAAGATGGACAGTCATGGAAATGACGGTCCGTCACGCACTCCGTAACCCCACACTTGGTCAGACTTCCCTATCTTCCTTCAACAGTTGCACTACAATACCACCTACGGATCGTCACGTGCACGACGAACCATCACAAGCTCCATAGGTGGTACTTTTCTATATTTCTTGCTTAAAAACCTCCACATTAATCTTTTATAGAGTTTTCGTGCAAATAAAGAGAAACTTACATAAAAATTAGTACAAAAAGGCTTTTTCACACGCTAAACTTAAAGAAAAACAATTAAAAATATCGTGAAACGACAGTATATCACTAAGTTATTTCCTAATAGGTATATCTTCTATATACATGGCTATATCCATGCCTGAGAGGATTAACTTGTAACACCTAGGAATCTAGTAGTCGAAACTAGGGCAGAGTGTGAGGGTTATAGTAAAGAAAGCGGGAAAGAGCAAAGGACGAGGTAAAGGGAATCTCAATCCTCCCGATACTTCCCACCTTACCCAGACCACCAATATGGAGAGTGGTGAGGACCACGGCTCGTGGTGTGGCTCGTAGTGGGATAAGAAGTTTCTAGGTGAAATCTTTCCAAGATATCCCCCTCGACAAAAGGCACTTCACGTCTTGTGGAAGCTAACACTGGTCGTGGGAAGGCTCGTGGTGGTGACTTAGTGTTTAGGAGTGTTAGGTATGAATTTCAAGATATTTTCCATGACAATGAAAGGTACCACATCTCATGGAGATGGGCAGTGCACAATCTTGTGAAGGAATTTTGTTAGACATAGAGTTTCAGGTCAACATAAAATGATCATATATTTTAGCCCAAAATGAACTAGGTGGTACATGACCTATAAAATTAAAGTTCACCAAGTCCTCTTTCAAATACCACCATTTTTTCCCGATTCGCATCTTGGAGAAAAAATTTATGCATGAAATAGTGAAGCTAAATTTCTTCGCGATCCATTCGTTGGGTCGTGGTAGTCATGATGACTTGTGGTGCATTTCGAGTATGCCAATTCGGCTGGTTTTAACTTAGGGATTATTCGTTAATTTCAAATTTTAGCTCGAAGCTATGTCATTTTTCAAACCTTACGACCTTATATAAGTCATTTTAACCTCAAAACTCACCCAATCAAGTCGTTAAATCCAAAACAAATTTTTTTTTGAAAGGTCTTTCTCTGTTTATAACTTGAAGCAGAAGAAAGTATTCAATCTAGCATTAAGGTCAAGTCTCAAATAATTAATCATTATTGTGCCTTGTAATCAAGGTATGATGTCTTTTCTTACATGGAGTCCCATGATTCCCCAATTTGTGTTAGGGTTTCTTCCAATGTTGTGGGTGTTGATGAATGTTTATTCAATTGAGTGGATTGTGATTGATTATATTGGAATTTAGTAGATTAAATGATTTAAGAAAGAAACTGACTGTTCCCATTCCTAATCCATGATTTTAAGATGAACTTTAAGTACGTGGGTTTTACTAGATGAGAAGGGAAATTTAGTATTTAGATGTATTCACATAGGATCTATATGGTACATCTTATATTTCTCGAGATTAATTATATAGACATAGATTTGTTGAAAGTCTAGTATAGATACATGAAGAATTATGATAATTGGCCTTAAGGTTAAATCTCATAGGATGATTTGTGAATAATATTTGTGTGAGGTTGAAGCTTTTGAGATGGTTATGATGTTGAATTTCTTTGAGAATAAAGCGAATAGTATTACTATGAGTATAATTCTTAGAGTGTAAAGCGTATCTTATGAATTTACGATTACTTAATTTAGTGGTTGATATAGTTTCTGTATGAATTGCTTATATGACCGTGAAATACTTTCTAATATCCAAGGATTCTAGGTTGAAAGGATAGCTCACCTAAAATAAGTCTAGACTACATAATAAAGTTGATGAGCCAAGTGGTGAACATCGATAATCTATAGTTGAGTAGGAAATGAGTTTATTTCCCATATTCTTTAGAGAAGAGTAACAAGTGACTACCCTTTTTCTCTAATGATTGGAAAAGGATTCAAGTATCAATGACCCGTTAATGAAAGGGGTGGTGGCGAGTACCCATAATTTATATTAAAAGATATAGAGGAGAATACCGACAGATTATATTAAAATTAGGTGGAGGTGAATCGACATGGAATATGTTAATTGGGAATCAAAGAGAATATCCGTGATTCTAATACGACACAAGGGTATACCTTAGAAATTATGGTATCCTCAAATCGTCATAAGGAGTCGGCTTCTCGGAGGTCTAAGACAAGCCCTAAGACATCTTTCATTGCATAATTGTAAAAAAACATAAATTTAGAACACTTCATAGCACATCATATGCTATATCATATGCCTTTCAACCAAATGTATCTAAGATGACGAGGACTTTTAAAACTATTGAAGAAGTTTTAATAAATTATATTTGGTTTTTGAAGTTTATTGCTAGAATATATTGAATTATTGTAAGAGTACTTTTTAAAATATTGTGTACACATATATTTCTTTATAAGAATGTTTATTCACGCAAGACATACTGTCTTTTGAAGTATATTGTAAATCTATATGTTTGAATTAATTAATTCACAATTTAATGCTTGAGATTATTTATTGCACCTAAATTGGATTTTTTAATTAGAAATTGTGGCAGATAAATATTTTATAGCTAGAATAGTATTATGAAACTTAAAAGTGTAGTCATAATACTACTTCCACCAAGTGTATCTAGGAAGTCAGCCTAGACTAGGCATAAAAGGCTTACACGTTAGAACTCTTTCTTTCTTTACTAGACATAGAGACTTATACCTCATTGCATCATATAAGGACTCGTCATACTTCATTGCATCATACGAACACATCAGCATACCTCCTACATTTTAGTCATAAACTCACTGAGTTCTTACTACAAGTAAACCACCCTCATAACCCCTTCACAAGATTACTTCTGCAATGTACACATTGAGTCCCATACCCCCACATATACTAAGTAACCTCAATGAGGATCCATAAGTGCAATCCAAATAAATAAGAATAATTCATGTCTTAACATAACAAAGTCACTTAATCATGCATTCATAGAATGCTTACATAACATTAGTCTTTACTTCATAAGGGAATCCAATCGTATCCTTTCTTGATGTCATCTATTGCATTGCATAGGTAGGGTCCATAGTCCTACCTATCGTAAGTGCACTTCTCAAGGAATTTAGATTAGAATTCATAATCTTATTTTATTTAATATATTAACCATATATATACATAGCCAAAACCGACATAGACCATGTTAGCTAGATGGATTCCGATTAGCTATATGGACCTTCAAAAAAAAAAAAGATATTCTAGTGTATTCACTAAGCTAATACCTATGGGGGCACATATTTATTGAACGCGGTAATTTCTTTAAGAAACATTAACTTGCTAACGTAGAGGTTTCCCTCTCATGAGAAAACATCTTGGTTGGGAACGCGGACATGGTAACATGAATGTTCTCTTTGCAGGAAGAAAAATTTAATAACGTGAAGCTTACGATCTCATTTGTCATGTTCACTCGGTGCTAAGAATAAACTTCCTTTTTAAACATCATTTATCCCTTAGTTAACATTATTTCATAAATATTATGTATTAGGGACTTACTCTCTCATATATCATTTAACTCATAGGTATGTAAGATGAGAATGTCCTTTCATCATAAAACCTACATCATGTGAGAATATCCTTTCACATTATTATATCATATTCATATTATAAACTAGTTTATAGTACAATTGATTATTTTCTTTCAAGAGACTCACTTATTCATTAGACCACCATTACATACTTCATTAACACATGCATGTGTTTGTTTGCATATATGTTAAATCTACCTTCATATAAACACCTTTAGGCACACATGTTCAACAATTCAGTAATCACATACTTTGCATGCATACAAATAAGTAATGATTCATAGGAGAACTATCATTTCCTTAGTTATGATGAATATATCCTACTTTTTCATATGCATGAAGTGTGTGTCACATCTGGGTTTACCCCTAGACATAATTGGCGTCGTAGTCCTGTTTTAGGTCTAAGACTAGTCCTTTAGTCTCATGTCATTACATTCGTAGGTTTAAATTTGCGGAAAATTTTAAAACTTTCATTGAATTTACTTGGAGGTGTACATATACCTCTACATACGTATAATATAAGACGTATGGAGTATACATAGACCCTTCGTATAGGAATGTTACATGGCCTTTTACTTTTATTACACATACATATGTTTAAAGTAGCAAATAGTCTCAAAAATTGACTCATCTCATACCATCTAAATAATCATAACAATTTGGGCATTGCCCAACATCAAAAGTAGAGAAGCCACATATAGTGTTATACAAGTCGTAGACAATGAAAGTGGAATGAAAATAAAAGTCATACATTACAAAGCAACTTCCTAACAAAGATATTGGTGTTGTTCTCGTAAAGTGAGGACCTACCTAAATGTATGATAGTGAATATCCAAGCCTTCTTCAAGTTGTCTGAAATGATCCTTCAACACCGAAAACATAAAATGTTTGGGAAAAAGGACGAAAATGGCGTTAAGACTCCACATATACTAAATATGAGACAATATACACATATAAGAGCAAAACATGATAAAAAAAAAAAGGGACATTTAGTAAAAACATTCTATTTTACCCTTTGAAAAGTCTAATGCAAAATCAAGCAAGTCAAACCATTAAACAAAACATGCTTACTAACTCAAACAAGTAATATTTATCCTAACATACTTGAACCCATGACTTACTACAACCCTATCATTAAGGAATAACATCACAAGCATGACTAAGAGTTAATAATATAATAATAATCAAGACAACTAACCATGAATCCTTATCAATTCAACAAGTACAATGACCATGAAAAGCCCCATAAACTTACTCAAACAAGTAACCTCAATAACAAACCATAAACAATGTCCGACTTCACATAATATAACATTTAGATATACATTCAATTTTATTTTAACAACATAACCCAACACATACTCATAAATGAACTAATCAACATATAGTATTAACATTATACAAGTTTATCATTTACATGTCATATATCATCGTCACATAAAAATATATAAGAACATCATCCTAAGAATCCCTTCAAGTCTAACTAGTGCAATGCTTAGGTAGAGTCCCATGACCCTACCTAAACTAAGCTAGACCCCTAAGGTTATCCTAGTTAAAGTTCGAATCCTTTAATTCATTTTACCTTTTGGGACCATCTTGTCCTCACAAACATAGACAACATGAGCTAGTGTGGAAGCCAAATCATAAAACCCTATATCGAAAAAAGGTAGACTCACATCCAAGGTAGTACCAAAACATAAAACATAGCAACTACGTGGATCTTCTAGCTAGTATTCTTATTGGGGAAACAAAGTTCACGGACTAGGAGATATAGTTGGGACCCTCATTATGCTCCTTGAATGGTAGTCTCCAATCTCAAGAGTACTTTAATGCTCCTACCTTCCTTATTAGGAAGGGTTACTTCCCAATCTAGTTCACTCGGTGCTATCGTAGAGTCCTTTTTGGAAATGTATTTAAGCCTTTAATTATCAATCATAGCTTAGTGTAGGTTAGAGGTTCTATCCGTTGTATAATAATCATCATCAATAGCTGAATTGTATGAGTATAAGTCCTCTCATTACAATTAATGTAAGTCAGTTTAACACATTATAATTTCATATCATAAAAATGCACATTGATCGTCACAACCATCCTTATAAAACATACACATTAATAAACCTCACAACATAGTAAATACGTTTCAATTCAATATCATACCAACCTATCAAGCATAATACTAGGATTACTCCAATATAGCATCACGACTTAACCACAATTAATCACAACTGAATATAAAGATAGAGATCATAAGACTTACCAAGTCATCTTCATAGTTTCTAAGAAAGGACTTACCATCAACCCATAACTAAATCAAACTTGGGGTGTAACATCACCACACAATGATAACCAATAAGATAACAAGGTCAATTGCATCACTATAACACAATGCAAAACTAAATCATAGTTATAGATAAGAAACTTGGGGCAATTTCACAATATACGTCGTAACCTAAATCACATCTCAAAAATAGCATATTAGAACTATAAGTCATCTTAATTAATTCTTTATAAAACCATAGTATAGTAATCCAATCAATAACCAACTCAACTGAATGATCATAATACAATATAGATCAAGACAACAACCTAGTGTTAGGGGTTGAGGAACATGTTGTTCAATTTATACCAAAACATCAAAAATTATAACGATCAATTTAAAATACATTTTAATATATACATTATACCGTAAATAAAATATAAAAAACTCAGTTCAACACATCAATTTTGTAATTGGATGAAACCCATATGAAAAATCAACATTGGTAATCAAGGAACACTTTGAGGAAAGAGTCTTAAAGGTTAATAGATCTGATATATCAACGTCTAATGAAGATTTAATGGTTAAATAGTCCCTTTCCATCCCCCAAAACCTCCCCCTAGCTTTTCTTCAATGGTGGCTTCCAAATAGAGAAAGATAGAAGAGAGAAGGTAGAGAAATTAATTTTTGAGTTCTAATTAGTTTAATGGGGTTGGGGAATTTATATGAGAGGTTAACTAACATAATTATTCCCCCTTAATCCCCTAATTAATGACATAACCCCTTAACTTATTGAATGAACTTAATTAAAACGTGCAGGAAAATCAAGATCTTCCCAGACGGAACCTTGTCGACAGGTCGTCTGTGAGTTGACGGTAGGTGCCCCTCTGTCCTGCACAACCGTCTTCTTGGTAAGACACTGGTTCTTGCGAGGGAATTGACATGATCTTTAAGTGTGGAACAACGGTGGAAAATATGCCGCTTCGGTCCACACACGAACCGTCATTCTCCCTGTAGATGCACACTTCCCAGACAGTGTTTCCTGAATCTGCAGGGTCATCCTCAATGGCCCTTGGTTGGACCTTTGGGAGTCATACTTGGACTTTTTACCATGAATCATCTATTACAGGTTTCACCCACATTTCACAAAATTTCATTGATTTCGGACTCCTAATATCTAGTCAATTAGGCTAAGACACACTATTACCTCTTCGAACCAACTTTGAAATGTTATGGACATTCTTGGACGTTTTAGTTTCTAAACATCCTAAAAGACCTATATTCATCAAAATGGACTTAAAAACAGTTCCTAGACCTCATTAATCTTATGTTAGGATGTACAAAACGTCTTGAACTTTCGAAGTGTTACATTATCCCCCCTTAGGAACTTTCGTCCCCGACTGACACTAAACTTCTTTTGAAGTAAGGAATAGACTCAAGTCTAGAAGTCCAACCAATATTAATGCAATACGCATAATACATATCATTTCAACCAACGCAATATAAAACTTCAATAACTTAATATGAGACTCAAACATTACTTCATGAGGTATTTCCATCATACAACAATATTATGAGCTCAACATGATATACGTGAGTCAATTAGAATAAAGTTCAACTTATCAACATGCCATATATTATATCATAAATACTAACCATGTCAAATGTAATACATAACTCAAAACATTGCAATAGCAAAAATTTCAATTTCAATGCACTATTTACTGTAACTTCACCGTGAAGTTAAAAAAAATGCACATTTTGAAAAACTTCACACAAAATTCAAGAAACTTCAAATTCTAGGCAAATTTATATTATTAAAAATAATGACTAACCTTAATTAGCAAGACGATGAGGGTAACGGGACTTCATGTCGGCCTCAGCCTCTCATATTGCACCCTCAACTAGGTGATTCTACTATAACACTTTTACGGAAACCACCTCTTTATTCCTTAATTTCTTCACTTCTCAATGAAGAATTTGAACATGAACTACCTCATATGAGAGGTTATCAATGAAACCAAGACCCTCAATAGGAAAAATAGACTCGGGATCACCAATACATTTTGTCCACATAGAAACATGGAAAACTAGATGAACGAAGACAATTCACTAGGGAGTTTCAATTCATAAGCAATCCTACCAACCCTTTGAAAGATTTCATTGGGACCCATATAACGAGGACTCAACTTCCCTTTTTCCCAAATACAACCACCCCTTTCATTGGTGAAATATTCAAATACACTTTATCACATTCTTCAAACTCCAAAACCCCTCTCTTATGATCGGCATAAGACTTTTGTCGACTATAGCCCGTTTGCAACCGGTTCGTTAGGATATGAAACATTTCCAAAGTCTTATAAACCAAATCGGTACCACGAAGCGAAGGCTCACCCACTTCCAACCACCCTATATGAGACCTACACCTCCTACCATACAAGGCTTCATAGGGAACCAGTGATATGGATGAACGAAAACTATTATTAAAAGCAAACTCCACCAAGGGAAAATGTTTATTCCAATTTCATAGAAATTAATTATGCAATCCCTAAGCATATCTTTGAGGGTATGAATAGTGCGTCCCACTTGACCATCCGTTTGAGGATGAAAATCGGTAATCAAATTCACCTTAGTACCCTACCCTTTTAGGAATGACCTCCAAAACCTTGATGTAAATTTTACACCCAGATCCAATATGATGGATAACGGAATACCATGGCGACACACAATCTCATCTATGAAGTACTAAATAATCTCCCGTCGAGTAAGTAGATTTGAAAGGAATAAAGCGAGCAGACTTAGTCAACCTATCAACAACCACCCATAAAATCATATGACCTTTGAGTGTGAGGTACACCAACCACAAAGTCCATATTGATGTCTTTCCACTTCCAAGTAGGCATTTGGATCTCTTGTAGTAAGACACCCTGCTTTTGATGTTCCTTTTTACTTGTTTGATGTTTCGACACTCAGCGCCAAACTCCTCTATGTAATTCTTCATACCTTCGCATAAATAAATTTTTCTAAGATCATGGTACATTTTCATCGAACTCGGAGGAATTGAGTAGAGGTACCCATACGCTTCTTCAATGATCCAGTCCCTCAACCCATCTACATTGGGAACACAAAATCTACCTTGGTACCTCAACACACCATCCCCTGTAAGGGGAATGACTCATTTAACTTGCCGAGAACTGATTCCTTCAACTCAATTAATGGTTGATCCAGCTGTTGTTTGGACTTCACCTCCACCACCAAAGATGACTCGGAGTTATGATGAAACGTAGAACCATTTTTTGGAGAATTGTCTAATCTCACCCCCAACCAAGCCAACATATACACATCTCACACTTGTTCTTTCTTGGCTTCATCAATGTGAGATACACTACCCATAGTCATATTACTTAGGTCATCCGCAAACACATTACCCTTGGCGGGATGATAGAGGAAACTCATGTCATAATATTTCAACAATTCTAACCAACTTCATTGTCGGAGGTTCAACTCCTTTTAGGTAACTACATATTGGAGACTCTTATGTATATTGTACATGTAATGCCTCTATATTTCCATAGAAAATACCACGGTCGTTACCTCAATGTCATGGGTTTGATAGTCTTGCTCATGGACCTTATAAGTAGCAAAGAAGCATAGGCTATAAACTTCCCATGATGCATAAGCACACAACCCAAACCCACTCGGGATGCATCACATTACACAACAAGACTCTTTGTACCCTCCGGTAAGGTCAACACATGAGCGGAGGTAAGCCTATGTTAAAAACTTTGAAATTTTTTCCAACATGACTCCGACCACTTAAATTTCTTACTCTTTTGGGTCAAAGTAGTCTAGGGATATGCAATGGACACAAAACCATCCATGAACCTTCTGTAATAACCTGCTAGACCCAAGAAACAGGTAACGTAGGTTGGAGTCAATGGTCTAGTCCAATTCGTCACTTCTTCCGTTTTCCTTGGGTCTACCTCAACTCTTTCACTAGACAATATATACCCAAGAAATGCCATCGACCTCAATAAAAACTAACACTTGCTATATTTTACCTCAAAACTTCACGAAACAAGACACACTGCGAATATACACCATAATAACTCATTTAAGGACCTTATAACCTCATGAATAACACATAAACACAAAAAACCACAAATGAGGAACATAGGTTACTTAGTCGTCTAACATCATAGTCGTCCCTTGACGTTTGACTTCCAATGCACCTAAACTCTTAGACATTCACTCAATACCACATTATAAAAAGTTTTTGTACCTTATACCCCTCATAAAAAACATGTTAGTCTCTAGTTCACCTACCGATAAAGATTCAATAAGAAACTCATGACCATACCATAAAAAATCTAACACAATTCAAAACTCTAAGAAAAATCAATTTCACATAACCTAGATGATCACAACAGAACAAGAAACTAGAATGAATTATATAACTCATGTATGCTATAAAACTCTAATGCCTCATTCCAAATATAAAAACCTCATCTTATATTCAATATCATGATCATACACATAAGTTCTAACCACATTCAAACAATTTTATACCAAACAATGAATTAGTCATTTTTCCAAAATCTTCACATCGAATAGGATGTCCTTTGTACTGAACTATTCAATTTTTTTCAAAAATGCATTTTTATGAAATCCATGATGGAAATATGCTATTATGCAATTTAAAACAACATAAACATATCTTACAAAAAATAATTTTTCATAAAATGCACAATACGAGGAATCGATGAAATTCAATTCCAAAAAGACCCCTAAACACAATGCACATGCAACATACTTCTATGATTTTCTACTCTCAAATGGAGTTGAATAGAAAAGAGGAAACAATTAATAAAAACTACTTTACTCACCACACTCCCCCACTTACAAGGAACTCATAACACTTAAGAAACACCAGAACTTGCAATAATCATCCTCCTCATCCGGCATTGACCCTCTAGTCCGGAGTGCATAGAAATGCTTCTTATTAGGAGAATCATCCTATGGAACATAAGGAGTAATTTGTTTACCCTCTCTTCCTATAGAAGCAATGGTTGGAAAATCTCTCACCTTGTGTTCTTCTTTACCGCAACCAATGCAACGCCCGATACCCTTTAGGCATTCCCTATAGCGCCTCTTTACACAAGTGACAAATGTAGGTTTTCCATTTTTAGAACCCCCTCCTTTCTCCAACTTCACCTTAGCACTCCTAGGTTCTTCAGGGGTTTGAGACCTCTTCTAAAACCAAGATTGATCCTGGTCACTAGAACCACTTCTCTTAAACTTTCTAGACATCCTCTTAAGTTTATTCTCTTGAATTTATTTGGGATATACCATGGGTCTAGATAGGGTCATATCATAATGTAGCATGGCTATACGAAATTCATCCCTCACTAGATCGGTAACACCCATCACAAAATGACTCTTTTTATCCCTCGGATTAGATATAAGGGATGGGCATATCTATATAACATGGAGCACCTCAAAGAGTATTCCTAGACACTCATATTGCCTTGCTTGAGATTGATGAACTCCTCTACCTTAACTTCCCTCCTTTCACGGGGAAAGTACTTCCCAAGAAGAGTAATATAAATTCTTCCCATATAATAGGAACCGACACCACTGACCTATTATCCTTCAATTGGGTGTACCACACTTGACGAAGATCACTCAACTGAAACGAAGCTGATTCTATCTTCTCCCTAGGTTTAACTCCCACAGCACTCAACACCTTCTATACATTTTCTATGAACTCTTTGGGATACTCTCCCACCTTCGAGAAAAGAAAGATAGGAGGATTAAACCTCAAAAATTCTCTTTCCTTAGAGGTCATAGTGATCTCCACTATGTTCACCCTAGGCACCATACTCAAATTCACTTATGTAGTCACGGCTCGCGCTAAAGTATGGAAAGCTTCTTGAATATAACTATTACTCAACTCCGTGGTAACCACCGGAATACCATTACCTTGACCTCCAATAGGGACATTTTCACCATGAGCCCCTTGAGAAAGTTTCTCAACTTCCTCAACTTGAGGAGGAATCTCCTCATAAAAATCATTCTCTTCAACTCTCATAGTCGGTGTCCTTCTCGTATTCATCTTCCTAGAACAAATTGAAAACAATAAAAAAAAATATTACTCATAACTTTTACTCGATGGAATAACATATGAGTAGAAAACAAGGGGAAACTCTATTGTTCTATAGCCTCTCGCCCATAGATGTGTTGCGACTCACATCGATGGTCAAGACTCTACTAGATATGACTTGATGAGACTTCTTGATTCCCAAGACTACTTTCATAAACCTATGCTTTAATACCAAGATTTTCACAACCGAACCACAACCTAGATGTTAGGGAGAATCTCAGATTGCAACTGACATACTTGACCTCTCGGAGGTCTTATACAATCCCTTTAGGTATTGTTCATCCCATATACATAATGAAAAGTCGTGAGGAATTAAAACTTTTCACAAAACATTAGAATATCTCAATAACATCTTTCAATAAAAATCATAGAAATACTATGTCTCAATCTCATCAAACATAGACATGATAATACTTTGGGACAAGGCCCATACGTCAACATATAGATATTCTTAGTCTATTACATTACTTTGAAATAAAAGACATATACGTATAGCCTCGAGTCAATTGCGGGCATCCTTCAACATTGCTTGAATGTCTCTAAAATCCATGCTTTGTTCACGATCCATCTAACCTTTACCCTACACATTAGAGATTTAAAAAATGTATGGAGTTAGTACAAACCATCATACTAAGTATGGCATTATACATAAAATCATTCCAAAATGCACATTTATTATAAATATGCATCTTTTTTACTTAAATATGTAATATAATCATAAAAACAACATTTAAAACCTTATAAACACATAGTATAACATTTAATCGATTTAGGACATTTTTAATTTTATAGTAACCTATATTCAATGTACAGTGAATTTCTTCACTATTACAATGAAATGCCTCCTTTTCACTTTAGATACTTCTTAGCATGTATTCGTCTCACTGAAAGATATCCTAGGACTCACTTAAGAAACACAAAAAGAGACTAACTATAAAACATATCTAAGAATGCGTAAAATATCCTCATGACTATTCGTAATGAGACACCTATACATTTAAAAAAAAAACAAAACACATAACATGAATAGTATGACATTTTACTTACCAAGGATTTAAAAGACTAACTTAAATAAATCAAGAAGATAAAGTGCATGATTGACCTATTCAAAACTACCTCAATAATCTTTATAACTACCTAGGGCTTAGATCATGTCCACATAATCAACATCTTCCCTAACTAGAGTTAATTTTAAGACTTATCTAGGTAAGATACACAGTGAAAATTCCTATGCCCCCTTCACACCTTAACAAGGCAACCCTTAACTAATCTAGGTAAGAACTTATTCTTTTAACATGCTTTATTAACATAAGTCGATACATTAATTAGTTCATTTAAGACATATTCAACACATAAAGACATTCAAGTTATGGTCTTGGACAAGACCTAGGGACTCTAACGAACACCTTGAAAGCCAATTGTGCAATGTCTAGATAGCGTTCAATACAACCACCTAAACTTCATAGAACTCTTCTAATGCTCATAGGTATCCCATATGATAAGAATATGGAATAACAGACATAGACCGAGGTAGAAATGCATGGAATCCGAAGTTCTATCCTACTCCAATGAGGGTGTTCTACTTGCCAATGGTAAAACTTTTACACATCTTATGTAGGCACATGGTTAAACAATATGAAGGTTGTGCTTTGTACTATGGTCTCATTCTTTATCTAGAACTACTTCCCTTACCATAAATACTTTGTCCTAGCATTTGTTCTCATAGAGTAATTTACAATAATGGTTCATAAAAACGGGTTACATATCTAGTTCATAACCCAATAACATATACCTTACCAATGAAAGGTCCACTAGGGCTACCTAACAACGGCGACAAGAATCTCATAATGATTTTACTAAGATTTGATATGACATTTTTCTAGACAATCAACCTTAAGTCTATTATTCCATTACTTGATGGATGCCATTACGACTTTCGACTTCAACATTAATAACCTTACAACTACGTTAAAGGTTTCACATAAAGGATTCTCTTAACATCATTATGTCTCATGTAATTCATACATAAAAGACTAAGAAGTTTTAGCATCCTAAGTCAAGACATCTCATATTCACATTCATACATACATCAAATAAGATACACAAGTCAACCAAGACGAGACACAACATACTTCACTTAAACATATATTACATATCATTCTAGAAGAACATAGAAATAAACTTTATCATCATTGATTCATCCTATACACTAGCATATCATCATCAATATGACCATCATAGACTCACATAGTCAAGTATGAATAACCATGAACTCTAATATTAAACACATAGATACATAGTTATAATCGAACATGATCAACTAAATAGCATTAATTCTACGAACACATATACTTTCACATTACTTATCACGTCAGTAGAAATTATCAAACTTCACATAATAAAATAGAAAAATCATCATTAAAATTAAAGTAGTGTCAACAAGGCCATGATCATCATATTACATAATGTAACGCTGACAAGGCCACATCAATTTCAAGTAAAACACATAACACCACCATCATATGTGGACTATACAAATAACAACATAATTGAAGTCTAATTAACATTAAATTAAGGGAATTAGGACAACATAACACCACTCAATCCTCAACACTTCAATCCAATGATAAACCAATCAATTCAATACCATAAGCCCCTTACCGATGGCCAAAACTAACAATTCAATATAAAAACTATGATACTCAATTAAAATAGGTCAAGTAAATATAGAATTATCAATCTAAGACAACCTATATATGAATTCAATACAATTATTACAACAATTAATAACCCATAGGAAACAACACTAGAATTCATAAGCATTTAGTAAATATCAAGTAACCTATAAAGTATTAAATACCAAGGGTTCATAAATTACATGGGTTCTTAGATTAATTGATTTATAATCATATAATTAAAAACAATTCAATCAATATTCAATGCTATAAAACCTTTAATGCAAGAACCAATGGATAAATCGTGAAATTGGACGATTCATCTTTGAAAACTTTAGAAACTTCTTTGAAAGTTGGGCTCCTTGATTAATAGACTTTCAAGGATCAAAAAACATACCTCAATGAATATAATTCTTCAATTTTATGAATGATCTCCACTCAATTCTTCAATCCTAGCCTTTTTTTTACTTTTGGCTCCAATGGAATTCTAGGGAATTTCTAAGGGATTTTGGATTTTGATTTTGAGTCAGGAAAACTTCTATATATTTGTAGGCTTATAAAAATATTTAAAATACCCAAAAGACCCTTTCAAAACCTCCCAAAGTCTTATTTGTACGTTAGGTCAATTCACAACTTCACCTCTCAAGGTACACTAAAGTTGCGTACACAGACAGACCCAATCAGTTGTTGCCCATCGAGGAGGCGTCAATCCACGCACTAACTGTCCTGTCCTCCATCGATGGTTTCACAGGCTATAAATGGGATCTAAGATCACTATTATAATTACCTAATGACTCCCTACACCAATGAGGCATCGACTAGGCCACTGGCCGTCATTTTCCATCTGTAGGTGGGACTGCCTTTGGTAGTTTTTGCCACCAACATGGGTCCTTCCTCAAAGACCATTGGTTGGTCCTTAGAGATGTTTGCCCGAGCGTTCCCAATACAAAAATGATAATATACTATTTTAGTACCTCTCACAAGAATTTCATCAAAAATGAAAACATAAAACTCGACGAAACATGCCTAGACACACAAGGTAATTTCAAGGAAAACCTTCCAAAACGTCAAGGTTTTTCTTGGATGTTTGACCTCCAAATTTCAAGAAACTTGACACACTACCTATATAAACCTCAATATCTAATATGAGGACCTTATAACCTTATGAATTACTCATAAATACATAAAACCTTAAATGAGACTCATAAGTGACTTAGTCATCCAACGTCTTAGTCGTCCCTTGATGTTTGACTTTCAATGCACCTAAATACTTAGACACATAACATATTTCATATCATTCTTCCATATGCCATGGGACCTTGGAATCATGGACATGGAATTAGGACTTCCAAAAATGAAGTATCAACATATGGGACCTTAACTAGGGATCTTTCTTTAGTAAATACATTGTGTGCTTTATTCATTCATATGTACTTCATTTTCATTCATTCGTAAGGTAGAGTAAACACCAGCATGTAGTCTAAGATTTTCATTTGGTTCGCTATGCATTGACCAAGAATGACCTAGTGTCATTACATAAGTCTAGCTCATTTCTTAATTATCATATCCTATCACCTTTGGTATCGTTCATTTCATTATGTGTATTTCTTCAGGCTAACCTCATTCTTTCTTTGGGAACTTTAACCTTAACAAACATAGATCATGTGAGCATCATGAATTCCAGTGATTAACCCCAAACCAAAATGTGGTGGAATCACCGGTCAATGTGAATTAAAAGATGCTAGCGTATATAAGCAATTGAACCCTCCCAGATCCAAATAGTGGGAGTATAGGTTTGAATACTAGAAGATATAAGGATAACCATACCCGGCATGCTGGATAGTCTCATCTCATGAGAGTTCCGTGAACCTCTGCCCTTCCTGAAACAAGGCATCACCTCTCATAGCTAGTCTATCGGTGCTCACTATAAAGTTCCATTACATTCAAATCATGCATCATGGAAGTTGGCTTCTACTATGACGAAGTCATAGAGTTATAGATAATTTCTCATATCATCATTAGTATCGAGTGTGTTAGTCACAATAAATCTATTAGAGTGTTCATAGAGACTGGTCTCTTCATTAACTTTACACTCTCATAGATGAGTACGTTTTGGTAACATTTACTTAGGTTCATTTGAGATTGCCCTCATCTTTTATATTAGCCACATATCATTTTGTAACAACATTCATTATCATTAGCATATTTGCTCTTCATAGTTACTCACCCCTTGTTACGTGAATGTTCATTTCATCATATGAGAATGCATTTGGCCATTTGGTGTGTTTCACACTCTTACTTAACCATTATAGGGTTTCATCATTTAACTGTTCATTTCATAAAATACCAATTCACTTAGACATTTAGTGTATTTTACACTCGTAGTTAACCCTTCTATGGTTACATCATTTCATTACATACATAATATGTTACTTTAAAATGTATGCTAGACTTATTGGTTAATACATAGAAGCCATTGGGCTTCATTCATTATTTGTCTAAGTGATTCATATTAACCCAAGATTATGTGGTACAAGACTTATCCATCTTGTAGATATGCTAAGAAATTTATTTCGATCATTAGAGGCAGCATTCATTAAATATTTACTTACGTATGACTTATGTGCCAGTGTGGAATTTTGCAAGGGAAGCCGATTTTGAATCTCTTAGACAACACTTAATTTTAATTTGGACTTGATACTCAAATTTTTTAGATTTGTGGAACCCTAGTTTGATCCCCCACAAGCTCATTATTTTTCGATTATTTATATTTTAAGTTTATCACCTATCCCTGAGGTTTTCGTTCAATCCCCACTCACCACGTTTATTTTCTCCTCTTTTTTTTTTCTCCTAACTCTCTCATCCATTGGAAAGGTTGTGGGTTCCATTCCCAGTCACCACATCTATTTTTCCTTGCATTTTTCTAACGAATTTTTTATGAAATTTTGATTTATTTAGGTCATTGTTTTAATCCCCAATGAACACAAATTTTAAAAAAAATGAAAAACGAAACTCATTTTTTTAATGTTGGCCGAGACTACAATTTCTAGCAGGCTGGAAATTTAGTCTCTTCCAATCCATTTTTGTCTTAATCTTTTGTTGAATTTTGTGTAGCTTTAATGTAATGATGTCTAGGGTTCAATACTTAGTGATATCACCTATTTTACATTTATTTTTCATTGCATTTTGTACCATTTTGTTTTTGCTGAACCCAACCTAGCAAATGCTGGAAATTTGTTCACTCTTTTCAACTTTTTTTTATCATCATTCATACGTTAATTCTTAAGGAATTTCATGGATCATTTGGTGCATCTTTAAGTGTAATATTTTTAGGATTATATTCAGACAAGAATTACCATTTCATCCAGCAACATTACAGCACTTTTACCCCACATGATTTTCACAAACATTCGCACATAAAATTCAACCATAAAAACATTCTCAAAAACTTTTGATCGACATAGCTTAATATACTTACAATTCCTAACACATAATCATGAACACATTATCACGAAAATCCAAATTCATACTCAAACTACCATAAAACATACTAACAACATGATCTATGTCCTATTAAACATTGAGATCAAAGGATACTAGGGACAAGAAGTTCGACAAGAACGGGAACAACCCTATTTTTCAAATAGATACATCTGAGCCTTAAGGGTCTCTTGGGAAAGGTACATAGAGTAAGAAAACCAATACATTATTTTGACGTTAAAACCTTGAAGTTTCTTCCCAAAACCTCCTCTAAAAATCACATCAAAATCACCTCAAAGTCAACACCAACTAGACGGACAAACATCTTTTTTCCTACGTGATTGATTTCGTTTGTTTTCTAATATTTTCGTTGTGAGTTGTTCAAGTGTGAAGAACTTTGGTTTACTTACTGTTTTTTTGAAGTTATTTGTCAGATAAAATCGTGAGTTAGAGTGATAGAGACGTGCGAGAGAGAGAGATGAGCGTGGGAGAGAAGAGTTTTCTTAGGATTAGGAGTCTAGTTTAGGATTTAATCAAATAATGTTTTTATATAATTATTAAAAATATGATTTCCTTTTATTTAGATAATAAAATAAATATTAATTATAAATTAATTGCATTAATTTACCAGCTTAAACTAAAAGTAATTTAATTCATTGTTTCCACCTATGTTCGAACCCGAGTGGAGCAACACTTCACTTCAAGAGACAATTTTTGGTCCTCTCTCCCTAAAATGCCCCTCCACCATATTAATTAAATAACTAATTAAATATTAGGATAATTACATTACCACCCTTAGTTTGGAAAAAGATTATTTTACCCCTAGACCTTCTAAACCTAAGATTTTCCCTTTTTAAGTCTAGTAAAGACTCCTTCAAGTAAATCTTCGTATTCGAGAGACCTAAATGGTTGGACCCAACCTTTTCTGGCTCAACTAGTTCCCCAAGTTAGTTGTATTGGCTGTAACAAGGGATCAAAGGTCAGGTTCTACGTTCATCAATACATGTGAACCCGGTCTAATCGTAGGCATTCTAGACACATTAAGCATTACATAGAATATTCATTTTTGTAGGGTTGTTACAGTAGACTCTAAGTTACCTTAGTTATTTTTTGAGATCTTACAAAAAGATACTATAGTCTTTAACTATGTATAATGATATATTAAAATATATAAAATGTAATTTTCAAGCATATTATGTGATAATAATGTTTTAAATTATCCGCTAAATTTACCTATGACCATGTGATGAATGACAATTATGGGCTTCAATAAGACCTCGAAGAGGTCATGTACGTCAATGTACTTCTAGGGGGTGCTCCCCAGATGTGACAAAATGGTATAAGAGAATGAGGTTTATAAAAATTGTTTTAGATTTTAAAAGTATCATATTGCAACGTTTAGTAGAGTCTTTTATCAATGGTGGTGAGTCACGACACATCAAATTATATGAGAGTCTATATGACGATAGAGTTTCCCTTCTTCATCATTCTCATGAACTTCACTTTGTCAGATCTCTCTCTTGTTTTTTCTGGTACGGTGGTCTTTTAGATGTGATTGCTTGGATGAGATTGTATCTCTACGCTTGAGGAAGAAAAGGTTAGTTTGATGCTTATCTTGTTTTTATGGTTTCATGAGTATGTGTAAAGGTTAATTTTGCAATAATATGTTGAGATGATGTGCCTTCTTGCTATATGTGAGAACCTATGTGAAATAGCATGTTATGTTAAGGAATGTATGTCAAGTTATAGTAAAGAATGTCAGAAGTTATTATCGTTAAGATGAGTTTATTTTGTTAAAAGTGTTCAATGTTTCCCATTGTATATATGTGGTCCTTAATAATTTGCTTAGTATGGATTGCAGTCCTTTGTATAGGCTTGATCCTAGGTGTGATAATAGTATTCTTGTCTTGGTAATGTTTTGTATCTTATATTGTCGTGCTTTTCCCATCAATTGCCTAAATGTTCCATTTTTTGAACTTTGAAAATTGTTCATTGTAATACTTGTCAGCTTACTATAAGAATATTGGGTAATCAACTAAATTGTTCTTTGCCTAGAAGTTGTTGAATTGTTTATAGAATTGATGCATATGAGCATGATATGAATGCAAAAACGAGATTTTCTATTTGGAATAAAGAATGAGAGTCTTATGGCATGATGAGTCACAAATTTGTTTCTTACTTCTTATTATGTTGTGAGTCCTTTGATGATGTGGAATTGATGTTTCCGCTAAAATTGAAAAAAGTATTCTTATCTTCGTAGGGTAATGATGTGGGTTTGATTGATATAGAATTTACCTTAATGTAATGTTGAAGGAAAAGAAAGAGTCCTTATGATCAACTCTACTTGTTAATTTCTCCTAATAATATATGACCTTGTTGTCAATGTATTATTGAAGAACTTATGTGGTAAATGGTATGACCTAACTTGATAATTGGGGGATAACTTGACTAAAGTTACATGGTTTAGAATACCTTTGTTTTCATATGTTAGCTTATTGTAATCCCGTAAAAAATGGTAATCACTTTTAAATGATGAAAATGTAGGGTGTTAAGTTAATATCCTCTTAAGGTTGGGTTAAGTTAATCTTAATTTGATCTACCCTAAGTGGGGGATAGTGATGGAGTAGTAAGGTTGTAGATATTTTCTACCTTGGCCTTGTATTCTTACTTGAGTTTGGAGCGAATGAATTCCTAGTAAACTTGTTCATGACTAGTGTTTTGCATAAAGTATGAATTGCATGACCTTTATACGTTTGGTATGAATTAATTTTCATTACCTTAAAGATATTGTGAAGATTTCAAAATGCATGAAGGAAAAATTTTGATTAACCTCATGGTTTTTTCATGTTGATTGTGAATCTTGATATGCTAATTCTGCATTTAACTTCATGAGTTAAGGTAAGAAGCTTGTTTGAAGTCACTTTTGGTATTAAGGGTTTATCATTATAATGATAAAATGAAATATGTTGACTCGCTTGAACCCTATGTGGCTTGTATGATTTGGAAAGCATAATTGTAGGTCCACTTTTAAAAGGTGAAGGCATATCTAGTTATTGTCCTTGTTTGTGCCTATAAATTGTAAGACTTTCCCTAATTGAGGCTTACTATGAATGATATTACTATGCTTAAAAAATTCATTTTATGATATACATTCATATTTGTTGTGATGTGCTTGGTGTGACTTACGATTTAAACTTCACTACCAAGAAAAACATGAACATGTGTTGGTTTAAAAGTTGAGAATTTCTTATGTTATCGTAAATATGACATTTGTCATTTGCTTGGGTATAAACTCACGTGACATGTAAGTATGTTGAGGAGAAGGACATTCCTCCATGGACACAGCTTAACATGGTATGATTTACTATGGACCCGATAGAAGTAGGTCTAACTAATAAGAGTCCATTGTAAATCCAATTAACTAAAGTCTATGTGCTTTGAAGTATGTGTTCTTAAATGGCTTTTGAGTTTCGTTAGAATATCCCTATATGTTATCTTACATGATGATCTCAATGATTTTAGATGTAATTACCATATAATTATTAGGACAAGGATGTTCCTCCTATGAACATTATAAGAGCCTATGTGATTGATTCATTAAGTAGTAAGTGAGTTGAAACCTTGCTTACTTTGTTGTATTGAATGCTAAAGGATTTGAAGTTGTTTCTTGTAATCTTGCTGCATTATATTATATATGATGATGTTATTACTATTTTGGGTTGATCTATCGTTCATTAAAATTCTTTTAGTGATTAAAGTGTCCTAAGTGTAATTCAAGGACGATAGTTCCCAAGTGGGCGATATTGTAAGACCCCCAAAATGAGTTCGGCTGTAGAGAGCCTAACTTGATCCTATAAAATTTTTAACATGTTAATACAATGCCTTAAAGTATCCTTTGGTGATTTGAAGTCATTTGGAAGTCAAACTCCAGGAACGACCAAGACATTCAACGACTAGTCACCTAAGGGGCATAATGTGAATATTTCAAAAGGTTCTATCTGAAGCAATATATGTGTATATGCATAATCTCAATAGATTACTGTAATGTTCTTATTTCCTTGATTAAGTGTGTCTTTTATGTATTATACTTCTATGATGGTATATGTTGGCTTAGATAAGGTGTATGTATTATTTTCCTTGTGGCCTTAAGGTGATGCATTGCACCAAGCATCCCTAGAGGGTTACTTGGGAGGTTAATGAGCTTAAAGAAGGATTCACTATAAAAAGAAAAGATGCTCACTGTTCAGGTAAACAGCTAGCTCACCGTAAAGTGGCCTCTAATATGGCTTAAATTATATATGTGATTTTATATACTGTTTGGCTTTTTAAAATGTCCATATGAAGTATGTGAATGGTATTAATGTTATTGTATAAATATTTTATGAAGATTTACTTAAAAAGTCATGAAGTATAATTTCAAGAAAATGTCTCTTTTAAATGCATATTTTTTCAGGGTTGTCATATTTAGTGCATTCGTGTACTAACTCCACTCTTCTCTACATTTTACAAAAAGTGTAGTTTATGGAAGCTTAAATGAGTTCTCTATGATTGAGGATCTTTATAAGTGTATTCCCAATCTTAAGGAAAGGCATACTTAAGTTCAAGGATTCCTAAGTCATGTCTTTACTAAAAAGTGTACAAGTTTACTTATGTATAATGTTTTAACGGTCATGTCCCTATTGTACTCTTATGATGTTGTGTCTAGTATGGCAAAGAGACTTAAGGTCTAAATATGTACTTATGCCATTTTATATATCTATGAGGTAAGGTTTCTATCCTATGATGTGCAATGAGAAGTTGTTAATTTTATCCACTAAAATTACTACGACAATGCGATGAATGATAAAAATGGGATAGTAAAAGACCTTTGAGAGGTCAAGTACGCTATGTTATTTTAATGTCCTAAAATGAACTAAGGTGACCTAGAGCCTCGTGGTTGTTTCTTGAGTTGATTTTAACTTAAAATTAGTTACTTTACTGTTCTTAGGTATTGTATAAAGTCTGATGAAGTTTTGAGGTCAAACACCCGAGAACGTCTACGACGTTCATCTTAGATTGTACTTGTGTGTCTTGACGTATTTGAGTGAGTTTTACATGTTTTATTTCCTTGAAACTAAGGTGGTATATTACTAAGACATAAAAGTCTTATTTTAGAGGTTTAAATTCTAGGAAAGACCCCACCTAGGACCCACAAGGGGCCTTAGATGAAGGGTCCAATAATTAGACAAAAGATGCCAAGGACACTGCCCAATCGACGGAGTAGTCTACTGGGAATAAGCCAATAGACGCCCCGTCGACTGAAGGTCATCAGTCTAAAATAACAGGGAGGACAAGACCCTCCGTTGACAAGCTCTGAAGCCATCGACGCCCAGCAACACGGGTCGTCGATCAATCGACGACCAGTAGCTTAGGCCGTCGATTGGCACCTGCTAAGAATGTTGCACGTGGCTACCTACTTGGGATGTTTTGTATAAATTCGCCACAAGTTTTTAAGGACCCTAGTATGATTTTTTTAATTTTTTTTTAGGTTAAATTAAGTTAGTTTTAAACCCTAAACCTAGACAATACCCCTCACTACAAATATTAAAACTGCCTCGCTAGAGAAAACTCTGCCAATGTCACCATTGAAGCTAAGATTCAACGAGGTCTAGAAGGGTTGGTTGGGAAGTGAATCTTCACAAAAACTGGTGCTTTTAATTCTCTTAGGGGTATGGTATCCATCCTTTATCCCTCTTCCATTCAAGGGGTCATTTCCAAAAGATTTTAAAAAGTGTTTTCAAACTCAAAATTCTTCTATCTTTAATTTTCAGTATGGGTCTTCTTGTAAAAGTGTTCTAGTGCAATAAATATTTTTATACTTGTATTAATTGATTATTTTCATGTTAATGACCCTAATGAACTCATATTTATGCATATCTCAACTTCTAGCTTGGGAATGGGTTATATGAGCTTGTTTGGATAAAGTATGAACTTCGGTTTTCTTTTGTTAATACGTCGATTTATCTACTTCCATAAGAGTCTTATTTTGATGAAATGTTGATAAAATTTGTATAGGTTATTATGGTTTGGTTAAATGTCAAGTTGCTTTCACTGTATAGTTTTCATTATAATTGCTCTTGAGTGGTATTGTTCACCTTCTTGGTGGCGGTGTTTATTTAATAAACTTGATATTACTTAATATGTTATCTGAGTGTGGCTTTGAATTCCTAGTAGGTGAAAGGAAGTGGTTTTGAAGATAAGTCTTGTCTATTGTTTTTTTAAGTTGAATAACATGTTTGTATTAGATTATGCCTAGGTAAAGTATATGACTTGTGAAGCATGTAAAGTGTGTAAATTGATGAATGTAGGACAAAAGTATGTATATAAGCTAATAATAATGAAATGATGTTTACATGCAAGATGTGCTCACAAGTACTCACACACACGTAAATGAATGTATGAAGTTAATGTGATTAAATAGAAGACTTTTAAGGTGGACACTATTCGTGACTTGTGATGAAGTGTTTACTAGTAACCTCACTACATCCCATTAGCTTTACAAGATAGGTTATAGGATGAATGCCCTTCCTGAGTTGAGATGTGGTGTTCACTAGTTATACCTAACTCTACAGTTTAATGTTTTTAGAAACTGTGAGGGTTATATCAAGAACCGAGAGGATATGAACAAGAGGTGGTTACACTTTGTGAGTTTATATGTTGTATTCTAATGTACGTATTGATATGAGTACTGCTCGTGAGTAGAGAATGAGTACTTAGTAGCAATATCTTTATCCTTTATGTAAGACCCCGAAAATGACTTAGGTGAACTACAGACTAACATGTTGGTACTGATGGTATAAATTCCTAAATACATCTAATATATTGAATAAAGGTAGTATCTAGAGTATTAGGTGTGTTTGAAGTCAAACGTCAAGGGACGACCAAGATGTTTAATTACTAGGTCACCTAAATGCCTCAAATGTTATTCTATGTGTTTATGTGTGTTCCATGAGGTTTTAAGGCTATTAAATTATTTATTATAACATTTATATTCAGTGTGTGAAGTTTTGAGAATTTTGGAAGTCAAATGACCAAGAACGTCCATGACGTTCGAAAGATATGCCTTGAAGTGACCTTGTATGTCTAGGCATATTACATCTATTTTTATGTGTTTGTTATGTATGAAATTTATGTGGGAGGTTTTGAACTCATAGCCAATAATATTTGGGCTTGATACGTCCAGGAAAATTATCCCCAAAGACCATCCAAAGGTCCTTGAGGAAGGACCCAACTTTGGTGTCAAGGCTGTCCATGGCATACCCCAAATGAAGGAGCAGTCGACGGCTCGTAGTTCTATTGACGCCCTGTTAATCGGTGTGGACGATAGGGAATTGGCCTTGTGGAAAGAAGAGAGAATTGCCAACTCTCTGAACCCACCGACGGATTCCAGCACGGCCCGTCAGTTGGGTGAGACCCCACTGAGTGCAGTCGCCAGTGGAAGCTAATTTTCTGCGCAAGTTGCGGCCAAGTTAGGAGTTAAAATGTAAATTCACCCCACTTCTAAATGGATGTATTGGTTGTTTCTTAAGGGTATATTGAGTATAATAAATAATTATATAAGTGTTTAACACTGAGAATATTTCATTCTTCCTAATCAAAACCCAAAAAATCCTTAGAATTCTCTCAAAGTCTTCATTAAAGCCCAAACCAATGAACAGCTTGGAGGTGACGTTTAGGGTGAAAATTCTTCATCAAAGTGAATAATTATCATCCTTGAGGTATGGCTTTTGATCCTTGAAACTTGTTTCATCAAGGAGCCCTACTCTCAAGATGTTTTCTAAAGTTGAATTTTCCAATTTTCATAATTCAACCATGGGTTCTTGCATAAATAATTTCTAAACATTGAAATATGATCTAATTGATATTGTATTGATTATGTCAATCTAAATTACCTATGAATCCAATTTAAATATGATCTAATTTTATGTGGGTTATTCAATGATGTAATAAGTATAGTAAATTGATATATATGTTGTGATTTATTAATGAAGTTACATTGAATTAACCTAGTTCATTGATTATTGTAGTTTTTATGTTTAATTGTTGGTTATGGCCTTAGTATGGGGTTTGTGTTATCTAATTAAGTAAGTTGACATTGAATTGAAGTGTTGAGGATTATTCGGGGGTTATGCTGACCTATTTAAATTATTTTGATGTTGCTTATACATTAATTATATTCTGATTTGTATGATCCACTTCTGGTGGCCGTGTTTGTGTTTTACTTGCAATTGATGTAGCCTTGTCGACGTTATTTTATGCGATATGATGATCATGGACCTATTTTCAACTACTTGAAGTAACATGAATAATTGTGTAGTTTGGTTATGTGAATCATGACATTATTTGTCTACATGTGAACTCATATATGTATTCTTCTATTCGTGTTGTCTTAGGTTATCATGTTAGTTTATGACTTTGACATTATTAGTATAGTGTTAGGGTTGATCCTTAATTATTCCTACATGTCTATATGAGTCTATGTCGAGTATATTGATGATGTTATGATAGTAATAGGATTACTGGAAGATATTAGGTTGCTTCCTATGTAATCCTAGCATGACTTGGATTATGACTTCAAACTGAAGTATGTGGTATCTCTTCTTTGTTGACTTGTGTCCCTTGCTTGATGTATATATAATTATGAATATGTGATGTCTTGATTTAGGGTTTTAGAACTCTTAGTCTTTAATATATAAATGACATGTGACCTTAAATGATGTTATGAGAGTCTTTTATGTGAAAACCTTCACTTAGGGATAAGGTTAAGATTGTTGAAGTTGCAAGCCGTAATTGTATCCTTCAACGTAAAGGGATGATACACTTAAAGTTAGTTTGCTGGAACGACATCATATTAATCATTAGGAAACTCATCGTGAGCTTCTTGTCCCCATTGTGAGGTCGCCCTAGTGGACCTTTCCTTTGTTGGGTAAATGACCAGGTTATAAACTTGATATGGGACCCATTTATGTGAACCTTAATGAGAATTAATCTATGAGAAATAAAGCTAGAATCAAGTAAGAATAGTAAGGGAATTAGTTCTAGTTAACTATGAGACTAGAAAACAAAGAAACCCTTCATATTCTTTAACCATGTGCCTACATGGGATGTGTCTAAGTTCTACCATTGGCAAGTAGAACAACCTCATCAATGTAGGATAGAAATGTGGATTCAATCTCTTGATACAATAGTCTCTATCGGTTATTATCTATTATCATCGTGTGGAATACCTATTAGCATTCGAGAGGTTTATGAGGTTTAGGTGGTTGTATAGGACGCTATTTGCACATTGCACAATAGCCTTTGAAGGTGTTATGTGGAGTTTCTAGGTATTGTCCAAGCCCATTGATTGAATGTCCTTTATATGGTATATGGGTGTTAATGAACTAATAAACTAATTACTTATGTTAAGAAGTATATAAATAAAGGAGTACCTAATCTAAAGTGACCTAAGCATTCCTTAGCAAAAGTGGGAAGAGGGCATAAAGGATGATCTCTTCATGTCTTATCTTCTTCATGTCTTATCTTTGGAATTCTTGAGGATGACTCTACTTAGGGAAGTTGGTTTATTTTGTTTACATGATCTAAGCCTTAGGTAGTCTGATGGACTATTAGGTAATTTTATAGTGGTCATTGTGGACGTTATCTTCTTAGTTTACTTAAGTAGGTGTTTGATAGACTTTTGAAGGAGAATGTCATATCACCTATGTGTTGATTTATTATGTGAGCATGATTCTATCTTAGGGAGTCTATAGAATCTCTTAAGTGTGTGTGTAAGGAATTGTATGGGCGGTCGTTTCACAACTCACTAAAGTGAGACTCAGAGTTCACCTTTGGTAGAATAATCTTACCTTGATGTTAATAATACTTTCTAAGTGTGTATGTGACTCATTATAAGTAATCCTAAAGTTCGTTTAGGCACACGGTGTATCGACGGTCTCTCTTTTTTTTTATTTAAGTGAATGTTAGGATATCTTTGAGTGAGAAGATTACATGCTAAAGGGTGTCTAAGGTGAATAATAAGTCATTTCACTGTACATTGAAGTAATTCATTGTAACAGTAAATGAGCTTGTTGTAAAGTGAGTTTTAAAAATGTGATTTTCGGTTTAAAGGTTAATTTATGTGTTTAAGTTGTTAAGTATCGTTCTTATCATTATAATATGACATTTAAATGAAAAGATTCATACTGCCAATAAATGACCGTTTTTCATGATTTTTATGCATAAAGTCTCACTTAGTACATGTGGTTGTACTAATTCCATGCTTTTATCTATACGGAAAAGGGTCTAAAATACCCTTAAAGTATTGGAAATGGTACATAATTACCCTCTATCCACTTATTGGCTCCAAAATGCCCTTCTTACCCACCTATTGGGTACAAAATACCCTTGTCATCCCCCTTTTGGTTCAAAATTGACCACTTATTAAATGGTTTATATTTAAAATGTTTAAATATTTTTTTGAATACGTGGCGCTCAACTATTTGTTATAATTTAACAGAGTAGTATAATTTAAAATCTATCCATATCCACCCATTAATAATTAACCCCGTTGTAAATTAATTAAACTTGTAATATTATAAAATGGGCAAGATACTGCCAATTGAGGTTTTTAAAAAATTTGAGGCGAAAATATCATAGAAGTAAATTATCATACTTGAAGTGTCTAAGAAAAAATGACCGATAAACTTAAAGTCTGACATGTTCACTTAATTATTCTTACGTTAAATTATGTGATGTTATCATAGGTAACATTCCTTTAAAAATAATATTTTAAGGTTTTTTAAACAAATCATTAATATTTATAAACATTAATTTTGAAAAAGTGCATGAATTAAGTTGGATGTATTACATCTTTTACCTGTACTCTACATTTCTAATCAATTTTGAAGAGTGTCCTCCTAAATAAGAGGCTCAACCTAAATGTAATTGGGGTTTGATTCGTACTCGATAATTTTTTATGTCATTTTCAAGGAATCATATATTCCATCGTGTTTTAGTAGTGTCTATGCGATTTGGTATAAGAATTGAAATTAATTGGGTGAGGTTTATTAGTACCTGCGTGGGTAGTGGGTTAGTTTATAATGATTATTAATAAATTAACATTATAACCAATAGTTGAACGCTAAAAATTTTAAAAAAATATTTAAAGCTTTTAATTTTAAAAACAATTTAAAAAGTTGCAATTTGAACCAAAGGTGGATGAACAAGGGTTTATTTGAAGCAATAGGTGGATGAAAAGGGCATTTTGAGCCATAGATGGATGAAGGAGTTAATTTTGTACCATTTTCAATACTCAAGGTATTTTAGGGCCCTTTACGTCTTATCTATAACATTTAGTTTTTATTAGTTGAAGAGCTTTGAGAAGTGAAGACTTGGACTTAGAAGATATTTCAAGATTATGCATGTTGTCAGTTGACTCGAGGGCATATATGTCTTTTACGTTTTTCATTCATAGTATTATAATAGACTAAGTATTTCAATATTCATATTTAGAAGTACGGGTCGTGTCCCAAGTATTCTTGTCTCTTAAGATGATCAGATTGAGACTTAGTATTTCCTATTACTTTTATATGAAAGAGATTTTGAACACTATGTTATATTTTGTGAAAAGTTTGGATTCCGCACTACTTTTTACTATGTGTATGTGATGAATGTTATGAAAGGTGTTGTATAAGCCCTTCGAGAGGTCGGTACACCGTACAATCGAAGATGGAAACCCTAAATTTTAGGGTGGGTGTTCGATGTTAATGTAAAATATGCTCCGCAAGGTGTAGCTATTTTGAAAGCAATGTAAAATCTAAAAAGATTGACCTTACTCGAGGCAAGTGAGGATCCCTCATTCGACAGGGGTTAATACCGGGATTTCCATATCTAGATCTCATTGTCTATGTCAGTTAAGCTAACTCCCACAAAAGAATTTATTGAGGTAAGTCTTTTAAAAGAATGTACTACTTAGGGTAGGTGGTGGTATGCGACACTATCTAGTCATTGCACTAGGTCGAACCTTCCGAAAGAGAAGACTTTGTGCCAAAAATTCTAAAAGAATATCTTACTTAGGGTAGGTGCTGGTATGGGACACTATCTACTCATTGCACTAAGTAGTTATTCCGAAAGGGAAGACTTTGGTGGTTTTTTGTTGTTTTTTAGTGTCTTGCCATTGATTGTGGGTCTTGTTTCTCCCGTGTTGAGTAAGACTAAAGGGGTAATCTCGAGGATTGCTTTGGTGTGTATTGAAGGAGGCATAGTCATACTTCCTTCATATCTTACCTTAGTGAGTCTTAGGATAATCCTGAGGTAAGGAATCTTTTACGCAAAATGAACTCACTTTCTCTTTTGATGTGCTTTGGAAGTTCAGTCATTTAGAATAGGATTGTTTGTTTTAATTGGTCAAGTTGAGTTCATTGTGAATGCTTTAACTGATTTACTGTAAAGGCTTAAATAATTTACTGTAAGGGTCATTTGATTTCACGTTGAGTTATGGTAAGGTTACTGTAAATGGTCACTTTTGGTTAAAAATTATGTAATCTCTGATCCAAGAGTTAAATGATATTCCTTATGATGTTTTGCTTTTATATTCTTGAATATTTTACTTAAATTGCATAAAATGATATTTTACTAAAATGTCCCTTTTCACATGTTTTTTCATATGTCATACTTAGTACATTATTTTTACTAGCCCCATACTTTTCTATACCTTATAAGTATAGGTTGAAGACTTTTTGGAAGATTCGAGGGTGAAGCTTGGGGAATTAACACTCTCAAGAATTTGTATGTCCTCATATATTCAAGGACATAGTCTATTGTCTCGTAATTTTACTATTAAGACATATTATATATTTGATTTCAATGTAAAGGGTCGTATCCCTAACATATTATATGTGATGTCTTACGTTTGGCTTGTGACGATAACATTTCTTAAGTATTGATGAAAAATTTCCTTTTTATTAAATTATTCATGAAAAATTTTAATTATGAACTACTTTTCATGTCTTATGTAATGAATGCTAATTGAAGGGCTTGTACCATGCCCCAAAGGGTCAAGTACACCCGGCCATAAAACGAGGGTTCCTCCTAACTTCTATGGGGTACTTAGGGTTGTGGACAGATTGTATCAATAGATGGTTATGACAAATGTGTAGGTGTACAAGGTCTCAAAGCAACATTAGTAGTATCTGGTATTGGGTTATCCACGGACACTCCCGAAACAAGAGGATATAAACTGATAGGAAGTTTCACTTTCTTCTCTATTCTAATATCGTGCCTTAGAGTTTAGTCATATAAGGTATCTTCTATTAACCTCTTCTCTTTGTGATTATAGGAAATGAATACGATGATATAAACCGCAAGAAGGGATGAGGGATGTGTAACTGATGAGAGGGTCCCTCCCCGTGTTCACAATGTTTCTATTGTTGGTCTAGAGGAAGAGAATGAAGAGGTTCCCTTTTAAGAACCTCAAGTGCCTCGAGAGCCTCATGTGCCTCCTATGCCTCAAGATCTTTTTGTTAAAGGAGATATTACTAATGTATAGTTGAGGGTTTCCCTAATAAACTTGACCCAACTCATCATGGATAAATCTCATGTCTTCAACAATAACTTTGTTGCCCAAGCTTACCAGGGAGTTGGACCCCAACCTAATGCTAGAACTCCTGCTTCTAGAATTCGGGATATAATGAGGATGAACCCTCCCATTTTCCATGGAAATAATGTGGATGAAGATCCACAAGATTTCATAGATGAGGTTTTCAATGTGGTAGATGCTATTGGTGTGACCCCTTGGGAGAAAGCGGAGTTAGCTGCTTACCAACTCAAGGATGTGGCTCAAGTGTGGTGTAACATTCTGGAAAATTACATGTCTAATGAAGAGCAAGTAACTCTGTAAGAATGTGTATTTGGATACATAGGCATCCCAATGCGCAATATTGAAAAATATTGGGCATATATTAGAATATTGGCTATTGGGTGTTAGCCAATTTCTATGTATTCAAAAGTAATTAAGATAACAATATCTTTTATATGTGATAAAATTAATTTAATAGGTATCCCAATGACAAATATTGAGAAAAATTGGCCATAGTAGAGAAAACTTAGGTAAGAGATATTAGCAAATTTTATATATACGAATATTAAAAAAATACTTTTTGGGTTGCCATACTCAATCCTAGATTAATTTACTAAGATGTGTACCTTCAATGAAGACCCTAATCTAATAAAAATTATGACTTCTCAAAAAAACATATGAAGTACTACGCATCCAAGTTTAAAGCCAAGCATCATTCCACATGACCATTTAAAATGATCATGTAAATTAAGTAGAGCCAAAGGACATAGTGGTCCTTAGGACAATAAGTAAATATTAAAAATAGGACATCAAGAAGAGTTAGTTATAAATTTACAACAAACCCATGTGCAGGAAAAGGGGAAAAGCATGTGGGAATCGGCCATAAGAGGGAACCACCCTAACCGAATTTAGTAAGGGTAGTTACGGGGAAGAATGTGTGAATGGGTCCCTCCATGTGGGGCCTATCTTCCTAAAAAACTCTAGGTCCTAATTAAATGACCTAACAAGCTAAATAACCTAGGACAAAACCTAATGGACAATCCAGTGCACCCAACAACCTAGGACTAAACCGGGTTGACACAAACCTAGTACTAGTTAAAGAGACAACCTAGTACCTAACCTAGGATGGTCCAAAGAGTTAGTTAAGGTCCTAAGAACTAAGGTATACTTTAGTAATTATCAAAGAATACATAATAATTAATTTATAAACTTAATTAATTAATTTAAAGGGTCAAAACTAAAATTACAAAACTTTTTTTAGATTTAGGTTTAGACGAAGAAATGACAACCTAGTAACAAACCTACGATGATCCAAAGGATTTATTACGGTCCTAAAGACTTAAGGGTACATTAGTAATTACCTTAGGTAACCTAATTAATTAAATTATAAATTTAATTAATAATTTTAAATTTTCAAAACGGAATCCTTACAATAACCTAGTATAATTCAAGAAACGTCCCAGGAATTAATCTAGGATGGTCCGAAAGGGTTGATTTTGGTTCCAATGACTTAGGGGTAGTTTAGTAATTAACCTAGGTCCATAAATTAATTTAATTAAGGATTTAATTAATTAATATAGATTTAAAATGTTGACCGAAACCATAAGAAACACCAATTTTCGTATTGGAGTAAGTCTTATGTTTTCCCATTTCTAGTCAATCTAGGAGGGGCTTTTCAGTAATTAACTAATTAATTTATTTAATTAAATTACTTACCCTAATTTGAATGAGTAAATATCAGTTCCTAATAATTATACTCACGTTCAAACACTAAGAGTTTCATAACGCCAAAAAGTGAATGAACGAAAGCCACAAACCGGCAAAAATTCATCAACTTTCTTAGGTTATTCCAAGGTTTGTTCAAGTTCTCGTTCTAGGTGGTCTCCTTGGACTATGTTATAAATAAGGTATGGGCTTATATCCTGGAATTTCTTTATACAAGAGTACTTTCCATCATAATGAATCCATGAAATCGCAAAACTAGGGTTGCTTTCCAAGGTTCTCGCGGAACTTTCCTACCCCTAGTATCCTTGTTACAAGTCTATGTTGTATAGATTAGTCATGATCATGTTTTTGGTTGGTGCTGGATTATATTAATATGTAGGTTTCACGAATTGTAAATGTCGAATGAACCTAAGAAGTTGTAATCGTATGATGTTAATTGTTCTTACGTGAATTAAAGAATGATGATATGCTAAGCTATGTTCGAAAACATTAATTGTGATGTCTGATGCCTTAATGCATAGTTAGTGTTAACGTGATTATATGAATAAATTATATAAATTAAAATGTCAATATGACGTTGTTCAAAATGGCTTATAACGTTGTGGTCAAAATATGATATAAGGTTTGTTAAGAAGATCTCCATGAAATCATATTTGAATAAATGTTTGGCTTATGCCAATAAATAGGGCTAATAAGTCTATTCCTAAACTACGATTTAAGATATATTTATAATGATTTCATTGAATAATACTTGAATTAATGTGTGGGTTATAACAATAAAATGGCTATGAAGCCATTTTTAAATTTTCCTGGTCAATACAAATTTAGCAATTCATATACACTAAAAAAGTATTAAAACAGGACAATTATAATAAACATCTGGTATTCAATGAGCCATATCATAGGGCAGTCATCTTTGGGACAATTCCCGACATGCCCTAAAAAATTGAACTATGAACATATGTAACTCATATGAATGAGAGTGTCATAGTCCATAAACGCATGCGGAAAAGCTATAAATGAATGTAAAGCCAAAATGAAAGTAAAGGGAGTACTAACATAAACTAAAGATGTCTATGTTAAGAAAGTGACTGCGAGGAGGTGTTAAAAAGAAGTACCGCCCCCCCCCCCCCCCACCCCCTCCCCCCCCCTGACAAACCACGTACACCTAAGATACTATGTTAAAAAAGTATCACAAATGAGGTGTTAGAAAAACAACGCGGTGTGAGAATTGTCTCATTAAACCAAAGATGTTAGTAAAGAAAAAAATTCACATTTCATCAATGTAACGAAAAGGATACAATCAGCAATAGGAGTAAGGTCAAATCTCAATCTAGAACCAAGCTTCCATAATGTTTGAGTCGACTCTAAAAGATAATAATATAATAAAAGTGATTAAAACACCGATAAACTAGTTATAAGCATGTGGCTGGACGTGTAAGTCTCATGAGACGAGGCTACCACCGAGGTGGATAAGTTGTCTTCTTAAGTCACTAGTGTTCGAACTATGTAAAGACAACATGGGAAATATCATGTGGTTTCCACCTAAGAGAGCTACATGTGTTTCGATCTAACCTTAGCCATTGAAATCACCTCTTTTTTGTAGGGGGTAGACACTGTATTTAATGCTTATCTCACATGATCTAAGTCATTTAATGCTCAAAACATGTTCTTGTTTCACTATAGCCGTGAGCCACTCCTTTTCAGTGTGGAGTGAACACTTGATATGGATTCAACCCCTTTTTGATGTAGAGTAGACACTAGATTTCATGAGTAGATCACATTATAGAGATTCATTTTGACCGGTGAATCACCTTTTTCAGTATGGGAAAGACACTGGATTTCATGTTAGCTCGCATGATCTTACTTCAAATGATGTCTCTAAGAAAGCAAGAAAGAAAAATGATGGGCGTATGTTCAAAGTTAGGTATGAAAGTAAGAGCTTAAGAATGTAAATTGCAAATATAATTACCAATGAAGTTTCAGCAAATAATGGGTAAAGCCAAATAAAATAAGCTTATAATAACTTCTTATGTGATGCCAATAAATGGGAGTAGAAACATAATACAACCTCAAAATATTATAACTGCCCTATCTTGAAAATGATGAAATAAGTGGCATAGCCAATAGAAAGTGGCTTATGAAGTATTAATGAATACTTTAAGCAATGAATGACTTGCTGTAAGGATAGTGAAATCATAACCAATGAAGTTTACAATAAGAAAAAGGCATATCCAATAATGAATCCTCATGTTATGAATATTATAAAGCCAAATAAATTGACTTATAATGACTTTTTATAATTGAAAAAAGATCTTAGCCAAAAAATATTGTCTTATAATGACTTATTATATTAGGATAATAATACAATAATATGAATAGTCACTAAAGATTTGTTTATGAAGATTTCAAGCCCCAAATTGTAGTTAAATCATTTCCTTAATCTCTTGAATTACTTACTGGATTCATTGTGGGTATGGGACTATAATGAGACATTGCACTTATAAGTAAAACATTGGACCAAAGAAATTATTGATTTACACAACAAGAAGAAGAAAAAGACTGAGAAAAATAAACTAAGTATAAAAAGATGAGCTCTTTGGTTCAAGAAGACGAAAATCTCAAATCTGCGCCCGACTTGTTATAAAAGTATATGGAATATAATAATGTATTGAAATTTTATAGAAAATGAGTTTTGTGTTTTGAAAGAATTAAAATATATTATATTCATTCCACAATTCACACTTACGATTTAACCAAGTCTAGTGATTATACTTTCCAAAAATGGCATTTTGTTAAGGAAGAGATTTCCTTGACCATGCATAGCCTTATGTACATTTGTGAATACATCCATACTTAGTTAAAGTAGTATAATAACCCTAAACAAATTTACTATTTTATAGGTGAAGGTTAGAAAAAAGATTGAAAACTCTTTAAGTTGTTTGGACATCAGCGTTCCCTAGACCATTTGGTAGGTCTTGTCGATTTCGAGGATGATACAATATTATTATATACTTAGTTTTAGAAATATATAGTGGATATTTTCCCTAAAGTTTCTTTAATACTTTATTCTTGAAGATTTTTGATGTAAGGCAGTTTTTGCAACTTATTATAACATATTCATCTTATATTTCAAGTTGGTTTTGTAATGATTGATTGTTATTCTTTACATTGAGCTTATTATATGAAGTAACTATGTGATAATTATATGAAGTCTATGTATAATTCATACATTTTATTTTATTTTAATTTTCTGCTAAAATTAACCATAAGAATGTGATGAATGCAAAAAGAGGCTTGCCTGCGACCTCAGAGAGGTAAACGATGCCAGTTGCGATTTGGATTCAAGTATACGGGTTATGACAAACTTGATATCAGAGCATGAGGTTAAATAACCAAAGAAATAATGCTCAAAACAACCACGATACATAATTTCTATCTTATGGTTGTTAAATAAGGCACAATCATGACTTAGAGACTACGCGATAATAGGAAATCTTCCCTTCCTCTACTCTTTATCGTGTTATCTAGAGCTTTGACACTCTGTGTCATTATAAGTATCTAACTTCCTTCTTGTGTTAACGCGTAGCAGAATAAACACATGAATTAGGATGGCCGAATGATCAAAATCTCGTCTTCTCATGTAGGGGCCATAGTGGAAATGTCCATCATGAATGAAAGACGTTGGTGAGTGTGGTTGTTCGCATGAAGTTGAATGCATGGTATGTTCTAAAACCCTGCTATGAGTACTGATGAAGAGGAGAAGGCTATGTTGACTGCATACCAACTCAATGATATGTATATGGTATGGTTTGCTTCATAAATGTTATCCTACCATAGTCTATAGAAACAGGGTAGTAAGGTTTCAGTTGCCAAATGAGTTAGAGTTGACATGGAAAGGGCGTAATTCAAGTACAATTGGCCAAAATATTTCACATTTAAAGTCCAATAAGATGATCAAGGGGTATTTATGCCACTTAATTACAATTAATGACTGAAGATCAAGAAGTCCCATCCATAGACTCTCTGTACATACTGAATGAGTTCCGAGATGTCTTTTCGGAGGATTTACCAGGAGTCCCTCCTAAATGTGAGATTTAATTTGGTGTTGACTTAGATCCCAACACGAAACCAATTTATATTCCTTCGTATATTATGGCACCAACCGAACTCAAAGAGTTAAAGTTGAAGTTAAAAGATATACTTTATAAAGGCTTCATCAAGCTGAGCATATCCCCATAGGGTGCTCCAGTAGTGTTCATAAAGAAAAAAGAATGGAACCCTTAGAATGTGCATTGATTATCGACAACTCAACAAAGTCACTCTAAAGAACTCAAGGACCGACTCGCTTTCTCCCTCGTCCTAACTTTTTCGAGAAGTGGTGAGGGCTACGTGGTGTATTTAGATTGTACCCTAGTAGGTTTGGGATGTGTTCTTATGAAAGATTGTAAGGTAATTGAATATGCCTCATCATAAGTTTTTGAAAATCAACGAAAAGAAGTACCCTACTCACGATCTTGAATTAGTCTTGGTTTTCTTTGTGTTGAATCTTTGGGGACATTATTTATATGATGTAAGTGTTTATGTATACACTTACCATAAAAGTCTTAAGTATGTGTTCACGTAAAAAAAAAATTTAACCTTTATCAGAATAGATGGCTAGAACATCTCAAAGATTATGATATGAGTGTGTACTATCACCCAGGTAAGGACAATGTAGTGGTTGATGCATTGAGTAGATTGGGAAGGGGAAGCATGTCTCATACTGTAACGACCTGTTTAGTCGTTTTGAGTAGCAGATTTTAATTCTGGAAAAACTGGCAGAGGCAACGGATGCGGGGGGGGGTGGGCGGGGGGTGGGGGGCGGGTCTGCGGCGTGGGGGCCGGTTGGGGGGGGGGGCGTTGGGTGGGGCGGGGGGGGGCGTTTTTTTTGGTGGGGGGTGTGGGGGGGGGGTTTTTTGGGGGTTGGGGGGGAGAGCGAGAAGAAGGACCGTCATGGTCACGACGGACCGTCGTGGAGTCCCTCCCAGAAAACTTAGGAATTATAAATTTGGGTATGAAAATCGATTCTCTGAACTTGTGACGGAGTGGCCGGAGGTGGTATGGACCGTCGCAGGCTCGCGCAGTCACGGCCATCACTTATAATCGAGTTTTTTGAGCTTGTCAAGGACCGTAGGAGGACCGTCGAAGCACGACGGCCCGTCACTGGTTGGGCATCCCAGGCTGGTCAGATTTTGTTAAGTAATTTAAGGGGCGTTTGGACGATTTAATTCTGCCTGTAATTATAAAGTGGTGGGTAATGGTAAGTAAGTTAATTACTTGGGGGTTAAAATGAGGTAACCTTTAAGTTAATTAGTGGTATAGTGCCATCTTTTATACTTAATTATATGATATTAGGGTAAAATAAAAGAGGGTTGAAGAAGAAAAAGAAAAGACAGACAAGAGAGAGAGACACGATCGAACGAGGAAAGAGAGGGAAATGGCAAAGAGAGAGAGAAAACGAAGAGACAACAAGAATTTGAGTAATTGCTTGCTTGCACGGAAATCTTCGGTGGAGGTGGTTATGGTTTTCACAACTATGTAGTAAACTCTTAAATAGCGGAATGTAGGTGTTGGATCTGATTACTAAGTCTCTATAGCTTTACATGTGTGTATGCATGATTGATTTTTTATATGTTAGGTACTATATATATATAATATAATTGTGATGAAATAAGCAGGATGAAGATATGAATCTTAAATCTTGAAGAAACCCAATCACGTGGTTAATGATAAGATCTCTTGTATAAAAGTAAGGCTTAATGAACGAAAAGTAGTTGATATTAGGATCGGTGCCACGTTCGGCTACCAGGATAGAATATTGAGAATCGGGCGTGTCACCTTCCGACACCAGGATAGTATATGGATCGAGTGCCACGTTACTGTACCAGGTATAGAATATGAGGATCGGAGTGTCGCGTTCCGACACCAGGATAGTATATGGATCGGGTGCCCGTTCCGGTTACCAGGAAGAATATCGGATCGGAGTGTCATGTTCGACACCGGATCGAATATGGATCGGTGCCACGTTCCGGTACCAGGATAGAGATGAGGAGAGGAGTGTAACGTACCGCACGTAGATGTAGGGGAGCGGAGTGTCACGTACCGACACGAGGTAAATAATATAATTGATTGAAAGATGTTAATATACTAAATCTAAGAACCTAATTCCCAAATGAGTATGATTGAGTAGGCGTGAGTCATCATTGATGTGCTTGGTGTTGTAACCAAAAGTATGTAATTGTAAATGCTGCATTGCTAAGGCTATAGTTATTTATATGTTACTTGAATAGGATGTTTTCTATTTGAGTTGGCCGATGATACCTCTCGAGTACTTGTGTTTGTACTGACCACCTACGTGTATGTTTTTCTTCTTTGTTAATTGTTTGGAGTGCAGCAAACGCACCGTCGTCTTCAACTCAACCGACGACCTGCCAGTCTTATTACACGGATTTCAGGGTGAGAGCTAACGCTTCTAGCTTGGACTGGGATCTCTTCCTCATGTCTTGATGCCTGAAGTTTCGGCATAGACTAGAAATTTATTTGTTGTTAGCTTCTGTAGAGACTTCTTAGTTTAGTAAATTGATCATAGTGTCTTTTGCTGATGATGACTTCCAATTTTGGGGATAATAAAGATGTGGAATTTTAGAAGGTATGTGAATTAGTTTTTATTAATGAGATTAAGTTCGATGTCCGCATGGCTTATGTTGATAGGTTAAATTGAAATGATAAGGTTTAGTAGTGGTTGGTCACTCAAAAGGAGGGTAATGTTGGGTGCTAGTCACGGCTCGGTTTTGGGCGTTGACAAACTTGGTATCAGAGAATTAGGTCGTTGGTCTCATCACACAGGAAAGGTCTATGTAGAGTCTTAAAGAACGGTAGGGGGACCGGCCTTTACTTTTCTTTGAGAGGCTATAAGACTTTAGGGGAAAAATCCATTTCTTCTTTCATTCTTTCGTGCTATTACTGAATCATTGGTTATCTAGGTGATACAAATTGTATCTGGACCATATTCACCATTTCGCAGATGGTTAGAACTAGAGCACGAAAATAGCCAACGCCCAGCACCGGGAACAGGTTGGCGTCTGAGCCAGCCGTGGGGCTGTAGCCGAGAAGAACAACGGCAAGAGGCCGTTGGTACAGGTCGTGGGAGGACGGCTCTAGGGTAATGAGGACGAGCAACCTTTGCCCATCTAGACTAGGGGGCGGTTGACTCCTCCACCGACTGAGGAAGTAATAAAGGAAGGGGAGGATGGGGAGAATGAACAATACAAGAGCGGAAATGCCACCCCAAACATACCCAGAGATGATAAATCAGGTCTCGCTTATTTAGGTGGGTTTGTCTGATCAGGGGCAGCGACCACCATGTTTTCTGACCAAACACCTCCGGTGTCAGAGGTACAATAACATGCAGCCCACTATGGCACCCTTGCATAGATGCCTCCATTGGACATAGCAAGGTTTCCACGCTGAATACTGGGCATATCATTACAAATGACAGGCATGAAACCTTTCGTAAGTTCTTTAAATTGAAACTCAGTCTTCAAGGGTGCGAATCTGAGATGCGACGATTTTCCTGGTTGACTGTCATGGAGCTACGCTACACACAATGGGTATAGTAGAACGATATGGTGTTGAGTTGCGTCACGACCCAAATCAGGGACGCGACTGGCACCCACATTTGACTCTACTATGTGAGCGAACCAACCCACTAAACCCTAATCTTTCAAGATCTTATCAACAGAAATAATGCGGGAAGATTTAAAATCATTACTAAAAACAATTCAATACTATTATTATAGTCCCAAAATCCTGGAAGTCATCATCACAAGACATCTATGATCAAATTTACTAACTAGGAGTATTCTAAGAACAAAATAACTAAAAAGCTGTCCATGCCGGAAGTGCAAGGCATCAAGGACTTGAAGAAGAAGACCCAGTCCCAAGTAGATCGGACATTAGCTAAACCCTGATGTTCGAGGAAGTGAAGACGGATAGATCTACTGTTGAGTGTAAGTTGAACGAACGTTTGCTGCATTACACAAATAAACAAGAGGAAAAACATAAAAGTAGGGGGTCAGTACAACCACACGTACTGAGTAGATATCATCGGCCACTCAAAATAGGGAACAGGATATATCAATAATAATGTAAATCAACTACAATAATCAACATGTAGCAATAACAACATGAATTCATCAATAACTACAAACCGGTTCACACATGAGGACTCAAGCCTCAATACCATACTCTTTTGGGAATTAAGTTCATTAGATTGAGTATATTCATATCTTTCAAGTTCATTATCTTCCTTCCTTGTGTCGGTACGTGACACTCCGATCCTATATTCTATGGTGCCGGAACGTGGCACTCCGATCCTCATATTCTATCCTGGTACCGGAACGTGGCACCCGATCCATATTCTATCCTGGTGTCGGAACGTGACACTCCGATCCTCATATTCTATCCTGGTACCGGAACGTGGCACCGATCCTCATATTCATTCTATCCTGGTGTCGGAACGGACACTCCGATCCTCATATTCTATCCTGGTACCGGAACGTGGCACCCGATCCTCATTTCATTCTATTGGTAACGGACGTGGCACCCGCCCTAATTCATCAAGCCTTCTTCACATAAGGCATTATCATTTTCATTATATAATTATAAGCCTTCTTTCATACTAAGGCATTATCATTCTCATTATATAATTTATCAAGTGAATTAGGGTTCTTTCAAGATTTGGGATTCAATAACTTCATCATGCTTTGTAATTCATCACAATTTTATAATCATAATCATGCAAGCATACAACATTAAGCACCATAGAGGGTTTTACAATACTATCAACACATAAATTCACTATTAAGAGTTCACTACGAATATCGTAACAAACCATAAACTACCTCCACCGAAGAATTGAATCAACAAGCTATCTTCTCAAATCCTTGCTATCCTCTTCGTCTCTTCTTTGATGATTCTCCCTCTCTTTTCTGTTCTTTCTATTTCTTTATTCAAACCCTCTTTCTTTTACCCTATTAATGTATAATTAAGAATGAAAGATGGCAATAATAACCCACTAATTACTTAAGGTTACCTCTTTTAAAAACCCCCAAGTATGTTAGATTTATTAACATTACCCTCTACATTATAATTAAAGCAGGAATAGTCCAAAAACGTCTTTAAAACGTTGAAGAAATCCGACCCTAACTGGATTGCTTAGCACGTGACGGCCGTGCGCCTGCGACGTCCGTCCTGCGTCCGTCCGCATCCGTCAAGGCTGTTTTCAAGTGTGGCCTGTGACGGGCCTCGAGCCTTGCGACGGTCCTCCTTGCCACTTCGTCACGACGTTAGAGGTCCGATTTTCAGTACCAATTTCAGATTTTCTAAGGTGTTTTGAGACCGACACTCTCCAGACGTCGTCGTGCTGTGGAGTCCCGTCGTGGCCTCCTTCACCGCTGCCATTTTTTCCAAGAATAAAATCTGTTTGCTCTCAAAAACCTGAAGTCTTTAAGTTCGTGAGTAATATCAGTTCAACGGAACGCCAAAATTGTTGTGGCGGTCACATGTTAGTGTCAACCACAAGGCACCACCTATGACTTGGGCCTCATTCTCTAGCTTGTTTATGGAGAACTATATCCCCCGGACCTTGAGGATGGAAAACGGGATGAGTTCCTTGAGCTAGAGCAAGGTAGGATTCGTCCATGCATTAAGGCTAAGTTTCTTGCACTATCCATATATGCCACCAACTTTGATAAGTCCCGCCAAGAGCAGTTCGCGTTTGGAAGGGGTTGAGATCAGAGTGCGAATTTCACTTGTACAAGTATCGGTCCACAGCGAAATATTTTCAAGAATTGGGTAGACTTCGTGTAAGTGGACGGAGTGAATCCAGATGATTCACCATGGCATCGACATCAAGAGGTTCGAAAGGGAGGTGAATTAATGGTTTCTTACTCTAGAGGACAGGTTCCGAGGTTTACTCAGTTCGACCCATTCAGTCTTCACTATAAGACTATAGTTGGAGGTCCACCTCGGACCGCCAACATTTCTCTGAGAGGCCTATCTTGAATCCGAAGTTGTTATGGTTGGAGAGACTGGGCATATCAAAAGGGATTGTCCAAACAGAGTTATAGAACCAATAGCTAGAGGTTGAGTTGTCATGGTAGAGGCCGTTATCTGAGGGCGTGGTGGCCGAGGTAATAGTGGTCACCAAACGGCCGGGTGATGGGCAAACTGGGAGCCACTACACACCATGGTGGGGGAAATGGACGATAAGTAATTGGGCCCATGTTATGCTTTCCTTGTGGAGATCGGAGGCGGAGACATCTGATGCCTATCATCACAGGTAATCTTCTGGTTTGGATTGCATGGCTTCCGTATGTTTGATCCTGATCCACATTTTTCTTATGTATCTTCCCTCATTTGCTACTGGTCTAAATTTACATTGTGAATTACTTTGAATGCCTATTCCTGTTTCTACTCCGGTGGTGAGTCTGTGGTAGTTGAAAGGTTATATAGGTTTTGTTTGGTGAAACTTTGTGGGAGCAACACTTATGTGATTTGGGTATCTAGAAATGGTTGATTTTTGATGTAATTCTGGGTATACTTGGCTTTCTCCGCAATTTGCGATCTTGATTGTAATTCTAAAACGGTTGAACTTTAGCCAAGCCTGAGACAGATCCGTTAGTGTGGGAGGGTGATCTCACTTCCAATCAACGGTGCGTATCATATCCTTTCTTCATCCTAAGAAATGGTTAGTAAAGGTGTTAGCTTCTTGTCATCCTCTCAAGGATGACACTACCCAATTACCTTCGATTGAGTCGGTTTCGGTGGTCCGTGAGTTTCGGGATGTGTTCCCTGCAGAATCTTCCTGGTATGGCCACCAGATAGGGTTATTGACTTCGTATTTTATCTTGAACCGGGTACTCCCCCATTTCTATACCCCCTTAGAGAATGGTCCCCGCGGAGTTAAGAGATTTAAAAGCCAAACTTCAAGAGTTTTGTTGAGCCAAGGCTGCCATTAGACCAAGTTCTCTCGTTGGGGTGCCCGGTTTTTTGTTTGGGTGAGAAGAAGGATGGAGTTTTCAAGTGGAATGTTCATAACTACCGCAGTTGAACAAGGTAATACCCTAAAGATCAAGTATCCTCTTCCTCTCATTTATGACTGTTTCGAGGTCAGTTACAGGTGCTTGTGTCTTCTCTAAGATTACTTGAGATCCGGTTATCAAATTTGAAAATCGGGCAACGGATGTGTCCAAAACTGCTTTACAACCAGGTATGGGCATTACTATTTGTAGTGATGTCTTTGGGTCGTACCGAATGCCCTGCTGCGTTCATGGTTTTGATGAAAGGTATTTTAAGACAATTTGGATCTCTTGTGATCGTATTTATTGATGATATACTGATATACTCTAAAATAATGAGGAACATGAGGAGCATTTGACAATGGTATTCGAATGTTGAGGATAGAAACAGCCTTTATGCCAGTTCGCTAAGTGTGAGTTTTGGCTAGAGCAGTGGTCCTTCTTTGGGCCGGGGTTTTCTAAGAGGGTGATGGTGGATCCTTCTAAGATCGAAGTAGTGACAAATTGGGTAAGACCTACTAATGTTGTCCAAAATAAGGAGCTTTGTTGGGTGCTAGCACTACCGCCGATTTGTCAAGGGATGCTCTCTATTGCTTCCCAACTGACGACTTGACTAAGCACCATGTTCCATTTTGGTATGGTCGGATGAGTGTGATGAAAGCTTTCAGAAGCTCAGACTCTGTTGACTACCGCACCTATCCTTACCTTGCCAGTGGAGGGTAAGGACTTTCATTGGTGTTATTGTGATGCCTCCATTCTGGTTTGGGTGCATACTAAATGCAAGATAAAAAATGTTATTGCTTATGCTTTCGAGGCAATTAAAGGTGCATGAACGTAATTTATCCGACCCATGATTTAGAGTTGCTGCAGGGTTTTTGCATTAAACGCCATGGAGCACTATTGGATATTGGGGTTAGTGTGAGGTCCTATACGGATCATCGTAGCTACAGTAATGTCTTTACTCAGAAAGATTTGAACTTGAGACGAGTAGATTGAATGGAACTACTGAAGGACTCACGACATCATATTTTGTATCATGCCGGGGAAGGCGAAATGTTGTGTGGATGCTTTCAGTATAAAGGCGGTGAAAGCATGGGAAGTCCTGCTCACTTGAAAAGCTTCTAGACGCCCATTGGCTAGAGAATTCAGATTCTGCTAACGACCTATGAATTAGAAGTAAATTGAGAAGGGAGGATTTTTAGCTGGGTGAAGGCCAAGATCTTCCTTCCTTGACAAGATTAAGGGAAAGCATGTTAATGATGAAAAATTGATCCGGAGCCGGATAAAGGTTTCCAGGAGAGGCTAAGAAGCGAAAATCGATGAGGAAGGTGTTTTGGAGGATTAAGGGAATGGTCTGTGTACCCCGCGTCGATGATTTGATCACACTTTCTGACAGAGGCTCTATTTCAAGGTATTCGATACATCCGGGTGCACCCCAGAATTACCGTGACCTAAACAACACTTTTGGTGGAGTCGAATGAAGCGTGGATATTGGTGGATTTTTTATTGCCAAATGTCCAAATTGTCAACAGGTAAATTGAACACCAGAGGCCCGGAGGAACCCTTCGCGAGAATACCCATCCTAGAATGAAGTGGCGAGAAATTGCAATGACTTCGTGTTGGTCTCTCCCGAGACATGGGGTAAGTTTGACTCTATTTGGGTACTTGTGTACAGATTGACAAGTCTGTCATTTCATACCGGTCAAGGTGACTTATAATACGAGAAGTTAGCCAAACTTTACATCCAAAAGTTGTTCGATTGCATGGAGTTCCACTGTCTATCATATCAATAGGTAGCAGTTTAACTTCTAAGTTTTGGAGAACATTGCTCGGAATTAGGTACTAGTTTGGCTCTTAGTACTGCGTTCCATTGGGATAGCTTCTTACCCTTAGCGGAATTTTACATACAATAATAGCTTATCACTCAACATGATATGGCCCCATTTGAAGCTTGGTAGTAGGAGCTGTAGGTCCCCCATTGGTTGGTTTGATGCATTCGTGGTTAGACGCTTTGGTGTACTGACCTTTTGAGGGACTCGTTAGAAAAGGTGAAATCCGTTCAAGAAATCTTCTAGCGCGCAAAGTAGCAAAAAGAATATGCAGATCGAATGTTTAGAGACTAGATGCTCATGGAGGGTGAACAAGTCTTGTTGAAAGTTTCGCCAATAAAAGGGGTGATGCGGTTTGGGTACAGAGGAAAACTTACGTCAAGGCTATTGTCCATTTGAGATTCTGAAGCGAGTAGGGGAAGGGTGGCTTATGATTAGCTTTGCCTCCAAGCACTCTCCGGTTACATTCCGGTATTCCATGTGTCGATGTTGAAAGAATTACGCATGGTGATGGAAACTATATTATCCGTTTGGATTCCATTTTGGGCTTGATGAGAATTTTGTCTTATGAGAAAGAGTCTGTTGCTTATTTTAGATAGAGACGGTTCCCAGTTGAATGTCAAGGGTAGATTGCATCTAACAGGTGCATGAACGAATCCACCGTTGTTGAAGAACCACTTGGGAGAAGAGCATGATATGCAAGAAGATACCCACACCTGTTTACCGATTCATGTACTCCTTTTCACGCTTGTTTTACTTCTCGTGCTCGTTCGAGGACGAACGATGGGTAAATTGGTATCTAGTGTAATGACCTTTGTTTAGTCGTTTTGAGTAACGGGAGATTTTACTTCTGGAAAAACGGTCGAGGCAACGGATGCCACGACGTACCGTCATTGTCACGACCTGCCGTCGTTGAGGTCCCGTCCCAGAACACTTAGAATTTTAAGTTTTTGGGGGTATTAATATCGATTCTCTGCACTTCCGTGACGGAGTGTCAGGATGGACCGTTGCAGGTCGACTGCCCGTCACAGGCCATTCCACTTAAAATCGAGTTTCTTAGCATGTGACGGACGCATGACTGACGGGGCGTCGCAAGCACGACGGCCCCTCCAGGCTGCACAATCCAGGCTGGTTCGAATTTCTGTTATAATTTAAGGGGCTTTGGACATTTTCTACTTTAATTCTAAAGTGGTGGGTTAATAAATAAGTCTATTACTGGGGGGTTAAAAGAGGAACCTTAAGTTAATAGTGGGATTTTATTCCATCTTTATACTTAATTAATGATATTAGGGTAAAGAAAAGAGGGTTTGACTAGAAAAGAAAAAGAACAGCAAGAGAGAGAGAGGGTCGAACGAGAAGAAAGAGAGTGAATCGAGCAAAAGAAGATAAAACAAGCGATAACAAGAATTTACGGAATTTTGCTTGCTTTATCCACGAATCTTCTGTGATGTAGGTTATGGTTTTCACACTATTCGTAGTAAACTCTTAATGCGAATGATATGTGTTGGTTAGTATTATTAAGTCTCTATATATTTAAATGTGTGGCAATGCATGATTGATTTTATATCTATATATATATATAGGATTGTGATGAATTAGCATGATGAAAGCTATTGTAATCTTAAATCTTGAGAAACCCTAATCTACTTGTAATGATAATGCCTTGGTATAAAGAGCCTTAATACATGAAAGTCTGAATTAGGGGATCGGGTGCCACGTTCCGGTACCAGATAGAATATTAGGAAATCAGAGTGTCACGTTCCGACACCAGGATAGTGTATGGGTCGTGGTGCCACTTTCGGTACCATGATAGAATATGAGGATCGTAGTGTCACGTTCCGACACCAGGAATTAGTATATGTATCGGGGCCACGTTCCGGTAACCATGAATAAATATGATGTCAGAGTGTCACGTTCCGACACAGGAATAGTATATGGATCGGGTGCCACGTTCCGTTACCATGATAGAATTGAGAGCGGAGTGTCCACGTACCGACCTTAGATGTAGGGAGCGGAGTGTCACGTCCGACACGAGTGTAAATAATATAATAATCTTGAAAGATGTTATAATACTCACTCTAATGAACCTAATTCCCAAATGAGTAATGATGAGGAGGCGTGAGTCCTCATTGATTGTGCCCTTGGTGTTGTAACAAAGATTAATGGTATTTGTAAATGCTGGGCAATGCTAAGGATAATTATGTTATTTTATGATGTTTCCTTGATATATATTGTTTTCTATTTTGAGTTGGCTCGATGATACCTACTCAGTACTTGTGTTTGTACTGACCCCCGACTTTTATGTTTTCTTTCTTCTTTGTGTATTGTGATTGCAGTCAACGCACCGTCGTCTGCAACTCAACCGCGACTCTAGGCGTCTTCATTACCCGATTTCAGGGTGAGCTAAGCTTTCCTAGCTTGGCTAGATCTCGCCTCATGTCTTGATGCCTGAGTTTCGGCATAGACTAGCTTTATTGTTTGCTTCTTATAATACTCTTAGTTTAGAAATTGATCCATAGAGGTTCTTGTGATGATGACTTCCATATTTTTGGAGATAATAATGATGTTGAATTTAAGAAGTTATTTGAATTAGTTTTTATTACTGATTTTACGCGTCTCCTTATTGCTTTAGTTGAGATTAAATTGAAATGATAGGTTTAGATTGGTTGGTTCGCTCACATAGGAGGGTAAATGTGGGTGCCAGTCGCGGCTCGGTTTTGGGTCGTGACACATACTGATGATGAGAAGAAGGAGATCATTAGAGAGGTACACCAATTTGAAAGATTGGGTATTCGGATTAAAGATGCACCAAGTGGGGGTGTTTCGTTCACTCAAGTTACGAATCATCATTTGTTTTAGATGTTAAATCCAATCAGAATCTTGACCCTGTACTCATTGAATTGAAAGACTCAGTATTGAGTAAATTGAATGAATCGTTCTCCCTAGGAGAGGATGTCATACTCAGATTTACAGAAAGACTATGTGTACCAAATGTGAACAATTTGAGGTCTAATATTTTCGTAGAAGCTCATGGTTCCAGATATTCAACCCATCCAGGTTCCACCAAAATATATAATGACCTTAAAGAGTTCTATAGGTGGGAAGGCATGAAAAGAGATATCTCTATGTTTGTGGAGGAGTGTCTTAATTGCCAACAGGTTAAGGCCGAATGACTTAAGCCTGCGGATCTCGCTTAGACAATTGAGATCCCAACATGGAAGTGGGAGGATATAAATATAAATTTTGTAGTTTCTATGCCACAAACTAGGAAACTACATGATTCCATTTGGGTCAATGTTGACAGAATGACCAAGTCCGATCACTTTATACTTGTGAAGTCTATTTTAAAGATTGAAGTCTATGCCTAGATTTACATAGATGAGATAGTGAGATTGTATGGGATTTCTCTGTCTATCATATCGGATAGGGGAGGAAAATTTACTTGAATTTTTGGATATATTTCGAGAAAAGTTTGGGCACACAGGTGAAGCTAAGTTCTGCTTTTCATCCGCAGATGGATGGAAAAGCAGAGCATTCCATTTAGACCCTTTAAGACATGTTGATGGCATGTGTTATTGACTTCAAGGGAAGTTGGGACGATCATTTGCCACTGATAGATTTCTCTTACAATATAGCTATCATTTAAGTATTAGGATTGCACCTTTCGAAACACTTTATGGCCGAAGGGTAGGTATCCAGTTGTCTGGTTTGAGGTAGGAGAGTCTTCCACCTTTGTCCCAGAGATCATACATGAAGCAGTGTATAAGGTGAGAATGATCAAGGATACATTGTCTACTGCTTACAGTCGTCAAAAGTCCTATGCAGACAATAGGAAAAGTTCTCTTTCATTTGAGGTGGGTAATCAAGTTTACTTTAAGATATCTCCAATGAAAGGGATGATGAGGTTTGGTAAGAAAGGTAAGTTAAGTCTGAGGTATATAGGTCCTTATCAGATCTTGTAGCGAGTAGGAAATGTTGCCTACGAGCTAAAGGTTCCTCAAGACTTAAATTTTGTTCATCAAGAGTTTCACGTTTCAATGCTTAAGAAGTGTTTAGGCAATCCAGAATCCATCCTTCGTGTTGAGGGGATAGAAGTGATGAGAACCTTTCTTAATAAGAGGTTCTAGTATAAATATTAGATCGCCAAGTGAAGAGGATGAGGAACAACGAGGTGCCACCATTAAAGTAATATGGAGGAACCACCATGTTGAGGGAGAAACATGGGTGGCCGAGGCCAATATGAGATCCAGTTACCTTACTTGTTTAGTTCTTGAGGTTAGATATACTCTTCCTAAGTCTTTTTTTGTTTAAAGATACTCATAATTTTAGTGCATTATACGATTTTGCTGTTTTAAGTCCATAGTCGTGCATGACACTTTCATGAAATGAGTTAAAGTAAGTTCATCCATGCATTATGTTGCTTCTTTTTATAGCATAGACATAATTTTATGTGTTGCATGAGTTGTGATGTGCATTAAGTAAAGTGTGATTGAGAAGGAAGTTCCTGAATCTCAAAATATAAAGCTTCAGATAAGCTTGAATGATATGCATCATCTAAATATGTGTGAATCAGATATTCACCTAAGAGAAAATTTAAGCATCTTAAAGTAAAATTCAAAAATAACCTCTTTTTTTAAAATGATGTATAGTGTCATTCGGGGACGGATGTTTCTACGGAAGGAATAAAGTAACATTCCAAAAAATTATATGCCTAATGAAGAGCTAGTAAGTATGTTGAAATGTGTATTGGAGTACATAGGCATACTATACCCAATATTGAGAAACATTGGGCATAATATAGAATATTGGAAAATGGGTGTTAGCCAATTTCAATGTATGCACAACTACTTAAAATAACAATAACGTTCATATATTATCACATTAATTTAATAGGTATCCCAATAGACAATATGAGAAATATTGGGAATAGTATAAAAAAATTGGCTAGGAGATATTAGCCAATTTTTTATATACGAATATGAAAAAAAACTTTTTGGGTTGCCATACCCAATCAAAGATTCATTGACAAAGAAGTGTGCCTGCAATGAAGACCCTAAGATAATAAAAATGATGAATTCTCAAAAAAACATACGAAGTACTAGGCATCTAAGTGTCAAGCCTAGCACCATTCCACATGACCATTTAAAATGGTCATGTAAATTAAGTAGTGTGCAAGAACAAAGTGAGGGTCCTTGGGACAATAATTTAATACTACAAATAGGACATAAAGAATATTTATTTAGGAAAGTACAAAAAATTCATGTACAAGAACATGGACAAAGCATGTGGGAATCGGTCATAGGAGGGGACCACCCTAACTGTAATCGATTAGAGTAGTTAAAGGGAAGCATGTGCGGACGGGTCCCTCCATGTGGGGCCTAACTTACAAACAAAATATAGGTCTTAAATAAATGTACTAACTATCTAACTAACCTATGACTAACAAAAATGGACTCACTAGTGCACCCGACAACCTAGGACTAAACCAGGTTGACACTAACCTAGTACTAGTTAAAGAGACAACATATTACCTCACATAAGATGGTTCAAACAGTAAGTTAAGGTCCTAAAAACTTGGGGATAGTTTAGTAATTACCATACAATACTTAATTAATTAACATAGCAACTTAAATAGGACAAAATCGATATGACAAAACAATATTCAGATTTTGGTTAAGACGAGAAAAATACAACATAGTACCTAACCTAGGATGATCCAAAGAATTGGTTATTTTCCTAACAACTTAGGTATACTTTAGTAATTATCTTAGGTCTTTAACCTAGTCCTTAACCTATGATGGTCCTAAAGGGTTGGTTTTGGTTCCAATGACTTAGGGCTACCTTAGTACTTACCCTAGGTCCCTAAATTAATTAAATTAAGGATTTAATTAATTAATATAAAGTCAAAATTTTGACCGAAACCATAGTCAAAAACCAATTTCTAAATTTTCGTAAGTGTTATGTTTTCCGATTTCTAGTCAATCTAGAAGGGGATTCTTTGCAATTAACTAATTAATTTATTTAATTAACTTAATTACCCTAAGATGGAGTCAATATCAGTTCATAAGACTTAGAATCACCTTCAAATACTAAGAGTTTCACACCCGCCAAACAGTGAATGAACAAAAGCCAAAAATAGGAAAAGTTCCATCGACCTTCTTAGGCAATTCCAAGGTTTCTTCAAGTTCTCGTTCTCGGTGGTCCCTGTGGATTAATTCTACATAAGGTATGGGTTTCTCTTCGGTAGTTGTTTCTCTAAGGGTACTTTCCATCATAATGAATCTATGAAATCTCGAATCTAGGGTTGCTTCCCAAGGTTCTCGATAACTTCCCTACCCCTAGTATCCATGTTACAATTTCTATGTTTTATAGATTAGTCTTGATCATGTTGTTGGTACGTGGTGATGGATAATCTTATGTGTAAGTTTCTTGAATTATGAATGTCGAATGAACCTATGAAATAGTAATCGTATGATCTTAAGTGTTCTTACGTTAATTAATGAATGATGTTTTGCAATGTTATGGTCGAAAAATTTAAGTGTGATGTGTGACGCGCTAATGTGTAGCAACTGTTAACGTTATTATATGAATAAATTATATTTAGTAAAATTTCAATATGATGATGTCCAAAATGGCTTATAACGTTATAGTTAAACTATGATAGAAGGTTGGCTAAAAAGATCTCCATGAAATCATATTTGAATGAATGTGTGGATTATTCAAATAAAAATGGCTAATAATGTTATACCTAAACTATGATTTAAGATTAACTTTTAACAATTTCATGATTTCATATTTGAATGAATGTATGGTTTATGCCAATAAAATGGCTATGAAGCCATTTCAAAATTTTCCAGGTGAATACAAATTTTATGCCGACCATATATAATCAAAGTATTGAAATGACAATATAAGCACATGTAAGGTAATTCAATGAATCCATATCAAAGGGCATGCATATCTTTGGGACAATTCCTGACATGCCCTAAACAAAACACTATGAACATATGTAACTCACTAAATGAAGTTTTCATCGTCCATAAACGATGATATGAAGCTACTAAATGAAAGTAAGCAAGTTAAGTGACTACTAACATAACTAAAGATATCTAATTAAAGAAAGTGACCAGAATAATGTGTTAAAAGAAATGAGACAAGCCTCACTTACACCTAAGATACAATGTTAAAAATACTCATGAATAAAGGTGTTACAATGTGTGAGACCAGTCTCATTAACACAAAAGATGTTATGTAAGGAAAATTCATATTTCATCAATTATAAGAAAAGGATGACTAGTAATCAATAGAGTATGTAAATATCAATCTAGAAGAAAGCTTCCATAATGTTTGACTCAACTCTAAAAGATAAGTGGATAATGAAAGTGAGCAAAGCACCGATAGGTTAACATGCCGGTTGCGATTCTGATTCTAGTATGCGGGTCGTGACATGTGGTTTGATCAATGGAGGAGTGAGATACACGAAGAAAGAGGGTGGTTAATTGAGAAGAATTCAAAGAGACTTTCTAGGTAGGTTCTTTTACCTAGAGCGGTGCGAGAAGAAGATGGTTGAATTCATGAACCTTTTTCAAGGTAGAATGAGTGTGCAAGAGTACTCTCTCAAATTCACCCAACCCTCTAAGTATTCCCCATGCATGGTAGCAAACCCTAGGGCTAGGATCAACAAATTGGTGATGCGAGTGTATAGCTTTGTGGAGAGAGAGTGTCGTACGTCAATGCTTCTTAATGACATGGATATCTTTTCACGACCAGACAGTACCCCCTAGAAGTTAGGAGGAACCCTCATTTCGTGGTCGCGTGTACTTGACCCTTTGGGTTCTTGTACAAGCCCTTTGACAAACATTCATTACATAAGACATTTAAAGTAGTGCGGAATTAAAAATTTTCACAAATAATTTATTAAGAAGGAAATCTTTCTTTAATACTTAAGATATATTATCTTCACCAGCCGCACTAAAAAACACGCCATAAAAAACTTCGGGAAACGGACCTTTACATTAAAATAAAATACATAAGAAGTCTTAACATAAGGAAACTAACAAGGTAGAAAATATGCCCCCGAATATATAAGGACACTTTGTCTTGAGAGGAACTTTCACAAGCTTTGACTTCTAGACTTCAACCTTGCTTCAAACCTATACTTATATAGTATAGGAAATGTATGAGGTTAGTACAACTAATGCACTATGTATGGCATATGAAAAAACATGCCAAAAGGGACATTTTAGTAAAATAACCTTTCATGCCAAATAAGTATAATACTCATGAATTTAGAAACAAATTAACATGATGAACATCATTAAAACTTAGATGAGAACTCATATAATTTTTAAACCAAAAGACACTTTACAGTGAACTTACCAAAAAATAATAGTGAACTCAAATATAACATTTAAGTGAACTAATTAAGACTTTACAGTAAATTCATTTAAGCACTTACAATCAATCATTTAAATCATTCACAATGTATTAAACTTAATCAATTACAATTAACAATCTTATTCTAAATCAGTGAACTTCCAAGGCCAAGGGAAAGAGAAAGTGAACTCATTTCCCGTAAGAGTTTCCCTATCTAGGGATTATCCACTAATTAAGACATGAAGGAAGTATGCAATGCATCCTTCAATACAAACCAAACCAATCCGCAAGACTACCCCTTTCGGCTTACTCAAATCAGGGGAAACAAGCCCCTCAATCAATGGCAAGACAATAAAAGATACCAAAAAAACCATCAAAGTCTTCCCTTTCGGAATTCCTACATAGTGAAATGAGTATATGGCATCCCATGCCACCACCTACCCTAAGTAGAATATTCTTTTATAAGGTTTGGCACCAAGACTTCCCTTTCAGAAGGGTGCATGTGAATGGATTATAGGTCCATACGAACCACCTACCCTCAGTAGTACTTTTTCTTCCCCCCCCCCCCCCTAAAAGAGACTTAGTTCAATTCAATTTAAATACTTCACCAAGCAGACTCCCCCTTTCGGATTGCCTCCTTAGTGCAATGGATAAATAGCATCCGATTACACTACCTAACCTAAGTAGAACACTCCTTTAGAAGTCTTAGCACATTCATTTCTTTTTTTGGGAGTGTGCTTAATCGACAAAGACCATGAGAGCTAGACATGGAATCCTAACATTAACCCCTTTTGGATGAGGGATCCTCTCTTTTCTAGAATAGGTTATTCTCTTATCATTTACATTGCTTGCCCAATCGATACAACTATGCGGGCGCATTGTTAAGGGATAAGGAGATTGATATTAAGTAACTTATTCTCTACTAAGGAGGAGTACTCATTTCAAGAGGTATAGTGGAATAAAAAATCTCCACTCATGAAGCGTAATCCACCTCTCCTTCATATACTCTCGATGCTAGGCATAACTTCCCGCAGATTCTAAACATTATAGACTATGGGTAGAGAATAACTAGTGAACAACACATCTCAACTCAGGAATGACATTTTGTAAAGACATGTTTAGTAATTTTGAGCAGCAGATTTTATTTTTGGAAAACTGGTAGAGGCAACGGATGCCACGACGACGGACCGTCACGTCACGCTGACCGTCGGGAGTGTCTCGTCCCATGACACTTAGAAATTCGAAATGGGTACTGAAAATCGACTCTCTGACGCCACGACGAAATGGCAGGACGGACCGTCTCAACAGGCATGACGGCCCGTCACCAGACTTTTTACAAAAATCAGGTCTCTGACCCTTGCGACGGACATCAGGACGGACCGTCGCAGCAACCACGTGCCCGTCACGGCTGCGTATCCCCGCGGGTCGTATTTCTTTCCTGATTAATTAATTTAAGGGGTTTTTTGGACTATTTTCCCCTCCTGCTTTAATTATAAAGTAATTGGTTAATGTTAATAAGTCCTAAATACGTGAAGGTTAAAATAGGTAACCTTATTGTTTAATTTAGTGATTCTAGTGCCCATCTTAAAACTTAATAATATAATTAGGGTCAAAGAAAGAGGGTTTGAATAAGAAAATAAAAAGAAACAGCAGAGAGAGAGAGGATCGAACAGAGACGAGGGAGATCGGAACGCGAGAGAAAACACAGCTGGGAAAATTCTTGCTTTGATACCTAGTCTTCGGTGGAGGTAGGTTATGGTTTTTTTACACTATCCGTAGTAAACTTCTTAATAGCGAATGATATGTTTGGTAGTATTATAGAGTCTTCTTTATGCTTAATTGTGTGTATGCATGATGTGATTTTATATATATATGATTGTTAATGAAATCAAGCACTATGAGCTATTGAATCCCAAAACTTGATAAAACCCTAATCTCTTGTTAATGATGATGCCCTGATATAAAAGAGGTTGATGAACTAAAGTGATGAGAATGATGACGCCTTGGTAGTAAAGAAGGCTTGATGAATTAAAGAATTATGATTAGGGGATCGTAGTGTCACGTACCGACACTAGATTGGTGTGACGTGTCACGAACCGCACGTAGATTATGGGATGGGAGTGTCACGTACGACACATAAATTAGTGGACGGGTGTCACGAACCGACACTTAATGTAGGGGATCGAAGTGTCACTTACCGACACATAGAATTAGTGGACGGTGATCAACGAAACCGACACGTAGATGTAGGGATCGGAGTGTCACTCCAGCGACACATAGAATTAGTGGGACCTGTCACGAACCGACCGTAGATGTAGGGGATTCGGAGTATCACGTACCACACATATAATAGTGGGACGGGTGTCCACAACCGACACGTAGTGTAGGGATCTAAGTGTCACGTACCGACACATGTAGAATAGTGGGACGGGTGTCACAAACCAACACGTAATGTAGTGATCTAGTGTCACGTACCGACACATTATAATTCGTGGGACGGGTGTCACGAACCTACACGTAATGTAGGTGATCGGGTGTCACTTACCGACACAGTTTAATTAGGGGAACCGTATGTGTCACGTTCTGACACACTAGTACAGTTTGGGCATCGGAGGTCAGTTCCGACACATAGTAGTAGAGATCGGAGGCGCGTTACGACACAGAGAATGAATAAAGATAATGAATCTTGAAAGATGATAATATACTCAGAATCTAAATAGACATGTATCCCAACGATATGGTATGGAGGCTTGGTCCTCACAGATCTGTTCGGTGCATGCCTATACATGATTTTTTGTACTTTTGCTATCACATGTTAGATTCTTGTTGATTTTATATGGTTATCTGAGATAATATTGCTTTCTATTTTGAGTTTTGCCGATGATGACCCCTACTCAGTACTTGTGGTTGTACTGACCCCCTACATTTATGTTTCTTCTTGTTTATTTTGTGCATTGTAGCAAACTGTCGTGTCTTCACTCGAACCGCAATTCTAGCCATTCTTCGTACAAACACCAAACAAAAAAAACGCCGTCCACGACACCCAAAAACCGCAAACTGCGGGCGTACACCTGACTTCAGGTTGAGCTAATGCTGCTATCTTGGACTGAATCTCCTTCCTCCCTCAGGTTTGATGCCTTAAGTTTCGGCATAGACATCTTTTTATTTGTTTATCTTCTTAGAATACTCTTAGGTTTAGTATTGATCATAGAAGTTCTTGTGTGATTACTTCCAGATTTTGGGATAATAATAGATGTTGATTTTTAGAAGTTCTTGACTTTGTTTTTTAATTAATAGATTAAGTCTTCCGCTTGCTTTTGTTGATATGAATTGAAATGATAAGGTTTAGATTGGTTGGTTCGCTCACATAGGAGGGTAAATGTGGGTGCCATTCGCGGCTGGGTTTTGGGTCGTGACACATTCATCCTCCATCATATCTTAGAAATCTCATGGGATGTAGTGGGGTTATTACAAAACACTTAATCTCAACTCACGAAGAGTGTTCAACCCAATAATCCCCTTTAGAACTTAACTTAGCTTCATTCATTCATTCAAGTGTGAAAGTGTGTATATGTGAGCACACCTTCCACATAAGCTTTTTTTCATTTACATTTATCTTCTATAACTGCTTAGGCCTTTATTCATCACATCACACACCTTACATGCTTTATATAATCATATAAGTCCTTTATACATAATCATTAACATACGTCTCACAACAAGCTTCATAAAACACTGAACAAGAATATTTTCATTTAAGCATACTCTATATCCTATTTCACATAATATCTTCATAAGGCACATTTAACAAGAATCGAATAATCTTCATCTTGCTTCACATAACAATCCTTCACGTCCCCTTTCACAATAAACTAGTAACTTTATATTCATACAATGAAACCATCGCCACCAAGAAGGTGGATCATACCACTCAAAAGCATTTCGAAATTGAAACTGAACAGCATAACAAACTTAACCTTCAATCCATGCATTCATCACCTATAACTTTTTATTCAATAATTCATCAGAAATTAGCCCTTTGGGAATTATCTAAAAAACAATAACAACCATTAAAAATCAAATCTCAAAGACAATCAATTCATGCTCATATAACCCATTTCTTAAGCCAACATTAGATGAAAAGCTTTAACATGATTTTAGTGTAGTTTTAACCTTAAAATAATCAACTGAAATTGGAAATACCATTATTAATTCATTAGAAATATTTTAATGCAAGACCCATATTTAGATTTGAATAAAGTAGAAACTAGGGTTGAAAACCCATTTGGAAAATTACTTTGAAGGGGATCATTGAATGAAAGAGAGGTCAAGGATGGATACCATACCTCACATTGAATTAATACCAAAGATTTTTTATGAAGAAACAAACATCAATAGCCCTCCTAGTACTTTTGGGCTTCTTTGCTTCCTCCCTTGGAGACAGGCAAGTTGCGGAGTCGGGGGAGGTTTAGGGTACGTCATGAGGGTGAGTGAGTGGGCGTAAAGGGGGGGTGTATGTGGTGGGGGGGGATGATTATCATGTGGGGGATAGACAATCGATGGAAATGGTGGTGGGAGGGTGGGGTAGCTTTGGGGTCAGTAGTGAGGAGAGCGTGAGGGGTATGAGGTAGGGAGGGTTTAAATAGGAGGATAAGGCATTGGGGGTGAGGTTAGATAGGGTGCGTCGGGACGGGCGTGTGGATTGGTTGGGGGAGGGGACAGTAAGGGGGGCCGGAAGTGGGTGTTAGTGGAGGATTTGATATTGGGACGTGAGGTGGGGGCGGGGTGTATTGTCTTTGGGTTAGATAGAGTCGAGCGTAGTGTTGGGCGGGTGGGTCGCATTGAGGGTAGTTTACATGAGAGTAGTTGGAGTGCTAGACGTGGGGTGAAGGGTGGTGGGGGTAAATGAGGGGGTGGGGAGATGGGTTTTGTGTATAGGGGACTATTGATGTTGTTGTATGGGAGGTTTGATGGGAGGTGTGGAGGTGGAAGGTGTTGAGGGTGATGAAACTCATGGGAGTGTGGGGGTGTATTAGCAGAGAGGAGTGTACTGGAGCAGTCGTGGGTCTGACGGGGGGGGGGGTTTGAAGGGCTGCTGGAAGGAGAGGGTAGAAGTGGAGTTCAGCGGGATAGGTGAGTCGGGACATGATGGGGTTTGGGGTGGGGGGGGCTGGGGTAGGGGACGGGGGTTGAGGTAAGTAACGGTTGGAAAGGATGGCCTTTGCTGTGGGATAGAGGGGTAGCAGTTGGTTGGAGGGTTGGGGGCCGGGTGTGATGTGAGTTTTGTGGTTTGGGGGGTTGTCAGTGAGCGGTGTAATGTGGTGTATATAGTTGGTGAGTAATTTATGTAGGTGGGGGGTGGGGTGATTGTGGAGTTTTAGATGAGGAGTTCTGTGGACGGGGCTGGGAAAGTCGGAGGCTGAGTTGTAGAGAGTGTGGGTTGGGTGTCGTGGTAATAGGATGTAAATTAGTGGGGTGGGGCCTTCTCTTTGCTCTTTCCTTGGCATACTTGTGATAAAATTCTAAGAGAGAGGGGTTTTGTGTTTTAAGGTGAAGGGGTCTAAAAAAATAATTTCTTAGGGTTTAGAACATTTTAATATACATAATAAACACTAAAACTAACGTACTAGGGTCATAAAAGTCTTGGGGTTAATTAACCAAACACCCCAAGATAAGGCAACAACTTACAACTTTTTGGCAGACCCCACAGACGAGACCTAACCAACGTACCGGCAGTGCATCAATGGACCTTTGGTAGGGTCTCGTTGTTTGACACGTAGACCCAAATGGATCTTAACAATACTGTCTTTATGGTCCAATTTACTCCCTAGGACAACGGACCGTTGGTGTACAAACGGACCGTCCTAAGGGTTGTCGTATGGTCACTGCTTTGGCAGTTTTGTCCATGTCTTTGGCCATTCATCTAGGGCCCCTTAAGGGTCCTATAAGGGGTCGTAAGTGGACATTAAACCTATAAACTAAGTCTTCTAGGTCTTAGTAAATCCCTTTCTAGTTTCAAGCAAAACAAATACATAAAACTCACTCAAACAACTCAAGATACACAAGCGCTACCTAAGGCACGCCTTCCAAACGTCATGGACGGTTTTAGGAATTTGACCTTTAAATTTAGCAAAACATCACACATATACTAAGAACACTAAAGTAACTCATTTTAAATTAAAATTTACTCAAGAAACAACCATGAGGATCTCGTTCACCTCAATTAGTTTTTCGGCGTTACATTCTCCCCCACATAGAATAACATTCGTCCTAGAATGACACTAAAAGTTCAAGAACAACAAGGATTCACTTAGCATCACATAACACATTAAAATCAACGTTCAAACACTAAAAATCAAAGCATCAACTAGCAAGGATCATCATTTCACACTTTCAAACACATAGAAACTTAAGCAACTCTTGCAAACTTCAAAATTTTCAAAACTAACACTTAACCTTTTTTTATGGAGGAACTACCTTCTCCAACATTAAACATGTTGATATACAACACTTTTTAACACATTGAAACTTCAATCACTGACAAAACAATATTTCTAAAAATCACAAATCTTACCGTGCACATTCACTTCGCCACTACCAATATACTTAAAACTTTCAAAAAAATCCATTCTTTGAGAAATTCATCAATAGGGAATGATCACATGAAGTATAATATCATATAAACTCATCTTATAACACATTGAAACAAGAATTCACGAAAGATGCAATTTTCTCAAAATTTGGACTTCATTACTGTGAATTCAATACATAACTATGTAACATGCTTAAAAATTCCTTTTTGCACCTTCCAAGAAACAATATCAAGATGTCATAAAACTGTGAGGGACGATACCACACTAACTTACTCCAAAGAGAGTAGGTAAGTTTCACTAAGTGCAATATAAGACTAGCATCCCATACTACTACTCCCAGTTAGTGGCCCTTGATGATTCTCTTTGACTAAATACATTACATGACATTCTACTCTACTCACTCTCCCCCACATAGGGTAAAGATATATTCAAGGCCTCATACTTCAAAACACCATTATGACTGTCACAAGTTAAGAACTCACATTACCCTCAACTCATGCACATCAAGATTAAACATCAACCTTACATGTTAAGCATAACACTTTCCTCTTATGATTCAAGCCTAGACAAACTCTCTTAAACATCACTTTATTTAACTCTTAGACATAACTTAACTACATCTGATGGAACCAAACTTCCTCACTAGGTACCATATATCCATCTAAGTAAAAGCCTACACCACAACATCCATCACAAGAATAACTTTTCAAACATTAACCACAGAAGAGGGTTGCCCTCAAATCCTACAAAATCTCCACTGTCCCTCAGCATTTCCTCAAATTCAAACCATAAAGAATATCTACCATCATTGAAAAAAATAACAAGATAACTAATTTATTCTCATAAGCACTTTATTCATCCGTATAAATCATACCATGCTTAGAACTAAATCACCAAAATGTTTCTCATCACAACACTCCTAACCTCACAATTCACACCTATCCATAAATGGCATTACATCCCATATCTTAAAACTTACCTTCACATCTACTCTTTTAGCCACAAAACCATCACCACATCAAAACTCACCATTTTCTCTCTGTCAAACATACAAACATCTTTCCCTCTAACCAATCAGGCCTCGAAGAACAACGGACAAGGGAACATAAGAGAGAGAGACCTTATAGAGTTAAGTTCTATGGCATGATTCTTAGGTAATGAAGAATGTGAAACTCTATTGTCCTATAGCTTCTTGTCCGTGGATTTTTCGCGACTCACACAAATGACCAAAATACTACTAGACAAGGCTTGTTAAACTTTTAGACCTTAAGCTATTTCCAAAACCTTATGCTCCCATACCACGTCTGTCACGACCCAAAAGTACCCCCTAGATTTTAAAAGGAACCCTCTTTTCGTGGCTTGGCATACATGACCCTTTGGGGTGCTGTACAATCCCATCAACTAGCATTTATTACATAAGACATGAAAAGTGGTGCGGAATTAAAACATTTCACGAATAACTTAATAAAAAGGAAATCTTTCATAAATACTTAAGTAATATTATCATAAAAAGCCGAAATTAAAGACAGACATAGATAACATAGGGACATATCCCTTTACGTTGAAATGGAAGTCTTAACATAAGGAAAGTAAGAAGATAGAAATTATGCCCTCGAATTTATGAGGACACTTTGTCTTTAGAGGAACTTTCCCATGCTTTGCTGTAATGACCTGTTTAGTCGTTTTGAGAAACAGATTTTATTCTGGAAAAACTGGCAGAGGTAACGGAGGCCACGACGGACCGTCACGGGCACGACGGACCGTCGTGGAGGTGTCGTTTTCAAAACACTTAGGAAAATCTGAAATTGGGTTACTGAAACAATCGACTCTCTGAACGTCGTTGACGGAGTGATGGCAGGACGGGACCGTCGCAGGCGCCGACGGGCCCACAGGCGAGACGCCCGTCACAGGCCATCCACTTAAAAACGAGTCTTGGTAGCATGCGGCACGGACAGCAGGACGGACCGTCGCAGGCGCGACGGCCCGTCAAGGCTACGCAATCCCAGTTCGGGTTGGATTTCTTTATACGTTTACGGGAGTTTTTGGACTATTCATGCTTTAATTATAAAGTTATAGGGTTTTAATTGTACTAAGTCTAACGACGTGGGGTTTTAAAAAAGAGGTAAACCTTAAGTTAATTAGTGGATTATAGTGCCATCTTTAAAACTCTTTAATTAGATAATAAGTAGGGTTAAAAGAACGAGGGTGTGAATAAACGAAAATAGAAAGAAACAGAGAAGGAGAGAGAAAGTCGAACGAGAAAGCGGAGAAACGAAGGAGAAACCCAAAGCTTGGGAAAGGCTTGCTTGATCACTAAATCTTTCGGTGGAGAGTAGGTTATGTTTTAAACTTTCGTAGTAAACTCTTAATAGCGAATGTGAATATATGAATGATAATTGTGTTGGTAGTATTATTAAGTCTTCATTGCTAATTGGTGTATGATTGATGTGATCTTAATATATATATATATATGTTGTGATAAATAGCATGATGAAGCTATTGAATCTTAAATCGTGAAGAAAACCCTAATCTACTTTGTTAATGCTGATGCCTTGGTATTAAAAGAAGGCTTTAATGCTTTTGAGAAAGTAGTGAGATTAGGGGATCGTGGTGCCAAGTTTCCTAGGTACCAGCGATAGGAATATGAGGATCGGGTGTCACATCGGACACCAGGATTAGTATATGGATCGGGGCCAAGTTCCGGGGTACCAGATAGAATATGAGATCGGAGTGTCAGGGTTCCGGACACAGGATAGTATATGATCGGGGTGCCAGCAGCCAATTAGTTGCATGGTTACTAGGATTAGAATATGAGGATCGGGGGATAGCGAGGTCACGTTCCGCAACAAGGTTAGTATATGGATCGGGGGGGGTGCCACGTTCGGTACCAGGATAGAATTGAGGAGCGGAGTGTTCACGTACCGAAACGAGGGGGGGGGCGTAAAATAATATAATGAATCTTGAAAGATACTAATATTACTCAATCTAAGAAACATGTTTCCCAAATTGAGTATGATGAGAGGCGTGAGTCCTCAGTGATGTGCTTGGTGTTGTAACCAGGGAAAATTTATGCGTAATCGTAAATGCCTTGCCTGCTAAGGATATAGTTGATTTAGATGTACTTGATATATAATGTTTTCTATTTTGAGTTGGTCCGTGGATACCTACTCAGTACTTTGTGGTTGTACTGACCCCTGACTTTTATGTTTTCCTTTTTTTATTTGTGGAGTGCAGCAAAGTTGCCGTTCATATTCGAATCAAACAGTAGTTCAAGCCAGTCTTCGTCACACCGGATCTTCAGGGTGAGCTAATTGCTTCTATCTTGGACTGGATCTCCTTCCTTTTCAAAATGTCTTGATGCCTTGAAGTTTCGGCATAGACTAGCTTTTATTGGTTCGCTTCTTAGCGAATACTCTTAGTTAGTAAATTGAATCATAGATGTTCTTGTGGTGAGACTTCAGAATTTAGGAATTAATAGAAGTTGAATTGATTTTAGAAGTTATTGAATTGTCTTTATTCAAATGAGGTTTAAGTCTTCCGCATACTTTATGTGTAGTAACTTGAAATGATATAAGGTTTAGATTGGTGGTTCGCTCACATCGGAGCCACGTAAGGTGGGTTGCCAGTCGCGGCTCGGTTTTTTTGGGATCGTGACAAACTTGGTACAGGCGCATTAGGTTGTTGTGGTGCTCCATACACAAAGAACGGTCTAGTAGAGTCTTTAAAGAACGGTAGGGGACGGGCCTTTACTTTTTTTTTGAGAGGCTATTAATACTTTTAGGAAAATTACGTTTTTCTTTCTTCTTTCGTGCTATTACTTGATCCAATTGGTATCTAGGTGATACAAAATGGTATCTGACCATCTTCAATCTATTCGCAGATGGTTAGAATAGAGAACGACTACGCAAACATCAACACAACAAGACAAGAGCTCTGAAGCCCAAGCCACCTGGGGCTGTAGACTTAGACGTGCAACAGTGGCAAGAGGCCGGGTAGAGGTCGTGGGAGGGACGCCTCTAGAGGGAGAGGACGAGCACCTAGCCCTTTCTGGTGCTAGGGCGGTTGACTCCCCACACGACTGAGGGGACGGTTAGAGTAGTAGTAAGGGGAAGGGGAGGATGGTGGAGGATGAACAAGTACGGAATGAGGAAAATGCCACCCCCAACCTACCCCCCAGAGATGATCAATCAGGTTCTGCTTATCTAGGGGTTGGTTCTGATCAGTGTCAGGCACCACAGTGTTTTTCACCAACACCTCCGGTTTCAGAGGTACAACATGCAGGCCACTAGGCTCCTCGTATGGATGCCTCATGGGACATAGGCACGTTCCACGGCCTAATACTGGGCCTCCTATTATAATGGACGAGCAATGATCAGCATGAACTTTTTAGTAAGTCTTGAAATTGAAACCTCCAGTTTCAAGGGTGAAGAATCTGAGGATGCTTACGATTTATGGGTGACTATCATGAGCTACTGCCCCAACAAGATGGGTATAGTAGAACGGTTGGGTTGAGTTCGTGAGGGGAGTTAATCAGTTTCAAGGGAATGCCAAAATGTTTGGTGGGGTCACATGGTTGAATGTCAACACCAAACAGAGGCACCACCTATGACTTGGGCCCTATTCTTAGTTTGTTTATGGAGAAGGTATATTCCCCAGAGCTTTGAGGGATAGGAAAGGGATGAGTCTTGAGCTTAGAGCAAGGTAGGCGGTCGGTTCAATGCTATGAGGCAAGTTTCGTGCACTTATCAAGATATATGCCCCACCAAACTTTGTTTAGTCCACAAGAACGGATTCGCGTTTTTGTGAAAGGGGTTGAGATCAGAGGTTGCGAATTTCAGCCTTACAAGTAGGGCCACAGCGAAATCTTTTCAAGAAGTGGGGGATAGACTTCGTAGTAGGGTGGAAGAGTGAAGCCAGATGAATTCACCACGCGTCGACATCAAAGAGGTTTTGAAAGGGAGGTGAGATTTATGGTTCTTACCTAGAGGAAGGGTTCCGGAGGTTACCTCAGTTCGACACCATTAAGTCTTTCACTACAGGACTGTAGTCGGGGCGGCGTCCACCTCATGACCGGTCAACATTTTTCTCTGTGAGTCCTATGCGTGAATCTAGAGAGGTGTTTGGGTGTGGGGAGAATGAGACGGGCATATCAAAGATGGTATGTCCAAAACAGAGTATGATAGGACCCAACAGTAGAGGTTAGAGGTGGTCATCGGCCAGAGGCCGTATTCCGGAGGAAGAGTGGTCGAAGGTATGGTGGGGTCACCAAAATGGCGGGGGGGGGTGATATGGGCAAAACAGGACCTCCCACATAAAACATGGTCAGGGGCAACGACAAAACAAACGAAAGGGCCCATACTATTTGTTATGCTTTCCCTGGGAGATAGGAGGCGGAGACATCTGATGCTGTAATCAAGGTAATCTTCTGGTTTGTGATTGCATGCATCTGTATTGTTTGATCCTGGATCCACATTTTCTTATGTCGTATCTTCCTCATTTGCTAATGGTCAAATTTACATTGGAATTACTTGATACGGCCTATCCGGTGTTGTTTCTACTCCGGTGGGTGAGTCTGTGTGTTTGAAAGGGGTATTATATAGGTCTTGTTGGTGAACTTTGTGGGGAGTAACCACTTATGTAGCATTTGGTTATCTTAGAGGATGGTTGATTTGATGTTCCCCCCCCCCCCCCTTTGTCCCCCCCTTCTGGTATGACTTGGCTTTCTCCGCAATTTGGGATCATTGGATTGTAATGCTAAACACGGTGACGTTAGCCAAGCCTGGGACGATCCGTTAGTGTTTGGGAGGGTGACTACCACTTCCAATCCGGATTGCGATAATCTCCTTTCTTCGTGCTAAGAAAAATGGTTAGTAAGGGTGTTTTTTAGATTTCTTGGCACATCTCAAGGATGACACTACCCAAGTACCTTGATTGAGTCGGTGGTTTCGGTGGTCCGTGAGTCTTGATGTATTCCCTGATATCTTCCGGTATGCGCCCAGTAGGGATATTGATTCTGTAATTGATCTTGAACCTGGTACTCGCCCCCCTTTCTATACCCCCTTCTTAGAGATAGCCCCCGCGGAGGTGTAAGGATTAAAAGTCCAACTCAAGAGCGTGTTGTTGAGCAAAGGCTGCATTAGACCAAGTGGCATCTCCTTGGGGTGCTCCGGTGGTTTTGTTTGTTAAAGAGGAACGATGGAGTTTTCGGATGTCGCATAAGAACTACCGGCAGTTGAACAAGGTGGTGACATTAAAGAACAATATCCTCTTACCTCGCATTGATGAATGCTTCGATCAGTTGACAAGGTGCTTGTGGTCTTCTCTCAGATTGACGTGAGATCCGGTATCATCAATTGAGAATACGGGCACGATGTGCCAAAGACTGCTTTTAGACAGGTATGGGCATTACGAATTGGTTAGTGATGTCTTGTTTAACGAATGCCCCAGGCTGCGTTCAGAGTTTGATGAATGGGATTTTTAAGCCATTATTTGGATCTTTGTGATGTATTTATTGATGATATACTATTAGACCCAAGGTAAGAAGGGGAACTGAGGAGCATTTGAGAATGGTATTGGAAATTGTTGAGGGAGGAAAAAGCTTTAGGCAAGTCTCTAAGTGTGAGTTATGGCTAGATGCAGTGTCCTTCTTGGGGCACCAGCGGTTTCTAAGGATGGGGGATGGTGGATCCTTCTAAGACTAAAGAAGTAGGTGAAGAATTGGGTAAGACCTCACAATGTTCAGAAATAAGGAGTTTTGTTGGGTTAGCTAGCTACTACAGCCCGATTTGTCAAGGATTTCTCTTCTATTGCTTCCCAACTGCCGAACTTGACTAAGCCAAAACGTTCCATTTGTATGGTCGGATGAGTGTGAGGAAAGCTTTTCAGAAGCTCAAGAACTTTGTGACTACCGCACCTATCTTACCTTACCGTGGCGGGTAAAGAACTTCATTGTTTATGTGATGCATCTATTCTGGTTTGGGTGCAGCGTGCGTAATGCAAAGAGAAAGAATGTGATTGCTTATGCTTCAAAGGACAATTAAAAAGTGCCGATGACGTAAAATATCCAACTCATATTTGGAAATTGGCCCGCAGTAGTGTTTGCACTTAAAGCAATGGAGACACTATTTATAGGGGTTGAAGTGTGAGTCTATACGGATCATCGTAGTCTACAGTTGCTTCACTCAGAGAGATTTGAATTGAGACAGAGGGATGGATTGGAAATAATGAAGGACTACGACATCACTATTTTGTATTTCATCCGGGGAAGGAGACTGTTTAGTGGTGCTTTTACAGTAGAAGGCGGGGAAGCATGTGTAAGTCTAGCTCACTTGTAAGCTTCAGGCGGGCCAATTGGCGAGAGAAGTTCAGATTCGGTTAACGACTTAGGGAGCTTAGACGTAAATGAGGAAGGAGATTTTAGCTTGTGTGGAGGCAAGATTCTCCTTCCTTGAAAAGATTAAGGGAAATGGGAAGCATTTAATGATGAAAAAATTTTTGATCCGAATCCGAGATAGGCTGTTTGCAAGGAGAGGCTAAAGAAGCGAAATATGAGGAAGGTGTTTTGAGGATAAGGGAAGGGTAGTGTACCCCGCGTCGATGGATTTGTCAACACTATTCTGCCAAGGGGCTCATTAGTTCAAAGGTATTGATACTCGGGTGACAACCAAGATGTACCGTGACCCAAGCAACACTTTTGGTGGAGAAGAATGAGGCGGTATTGTGGATTTATTGCCAAATGCCAAATTGTCAACAGTAGTATGACCCCAAAGGCCCGGAGAACAACTTCAGGAATGCCCATTCCGAATGGAAATGGGCGAGAATTGCAATGGAAATTCTGGTTGGTCTTTCCAATGACCATGGGCAAGTTCGACTCCATTTTGGGTGATTTGGAAGATAACTAAGTCTGCTCATTTCATTCCGGTTTAAGGGGATTACAATGCAGAGAAGTTAGCCAAAACTTTACATCTCAGAAGGTTTTCGATTGCATGGAGTTCCACAATCCATCATATCAGTGTAGAGTTACGCAGTTACGCTAAGTTTGGGAAAACATTGCATGGGAATTGGGCATGGTGTACTAGGTTGGATCTTAGTACTGCGTTCCATCCTCAGACCGCACGGTCAGTCTTTGGAGCGAACGATTCAAGTGTTGGAGGATATGCTTCGTGCATGTGGATAGAATTTGGTGGCCATTGGGATAGCTTCTTACCCTTAGCGGAGTTTGAGTTTCATGACATAATAGCTATCACTCAGCATTGATATGGCCCCATTTGAAGCATTGTATGGTAGGAGATGTAGGTCTTCCATTTGGTGGTTGATGCATTCAAGGTTAGACTTGGAGGGTACTGATCTTTTGAGGGTTAGATAGAAAAGGACCAACGCTATTCAAGAAAAGCTTCTAGCGGCCGCAAAAGTAGACAAAAGGAATATGCAGATCGAAAGGTTAGGACTTAGAGGCATGGAGGGTGAAAGCTTGTTTGAAAGTTTCACCAAATGAAAGGGGTTTTGTGGTGGTGATGCGGGGTTGGTAAAGAGGCAGCTAGCCCAAGAGGTACATGGTCCATTTGAAGTACTTACGAGAGTAGGGGAGGTGGCTATGAGGTTAGCCTTGCCTCCAGGGCTTGTCAGGAGTACAATCCGGTATTCCTTGCTGTCGAGTTGTTGAAAAGATACCAGGGGAGGAAAATTACATATCCGTTGGGATTCAGTTTTGCTTGATGAGGAATTTGTCTTATGGAGGAGGAGCCTGTTGCTCTTTTAGATAGAAGAAGTTCGCAAGTAAGTTGAGGGTCAAGGGGAGATTTGCAATCTGTACAAGTTCAATGAAGCAAGAATGACAGTTGAAGAAGCCATTGGGGAAGAAGGAGGCAGAATATGCGAGGAAAGATACCAACATCTGTTTACAGATTCAGGTATTCCTTCCCCTTGTGCTTCTTGTGATCTTTCGGACGAACGATGGGTTAAAATTGGTATCAATTGTAACGACCTATTTAGTCATTTTGAGCAACAGATTTTATTAGGAAAAAGCGGCAGAGGTAACGGAGGGCCATGACGGACCGTCACGGGCACGACGGACCGTCGTGGAATGGTTGGTCGTTCAAAAACTTAGAAAATTGAAATGAGGTGGTACTGAAATGAAAATCGACCTCATGACCGTCGTGACGGAGTGGCAGGACGGACCGTCGCAGGCGCCGACGGCCCCGTCACAGGCCATCCAACTAAAAACGATTCTCTGTAGCATGCGACGGACAGCAGGACGGACCGTCGCAGGCGCGACGGCCCGTCACAGGCTACGCAATCCCAGTTCGGGTGGATTTCTTATACGTTTTATGGGACGTTTTGATTTCCTGCTGTAATTATTAAAGTTTAGGTTAATAGTGGATTATTAGTGCGCAATCTTTTTAAAACATACATTATATACTAATTAGGGTTAAAAGAAAGAGGGTTGTTTGAATAAAAGAAAATAGAAAGAACAAGAGAAGGAGAAGAACGGCGAACGAGAAAAGCGGAGAAACGAAGGAGGATAACAAAACTTGGGAAATTGCTTGCTTGATCATAATCTTGGTGGAGGTAGGTTATGGTTTTTACATGATCGGATGTAAACTTCTTAATTAGAGAATGATATGTGTTGAGTAGTATTATTAAGTATTCTATAGACTAATTGCGTGATGATGATGGATCTATATATATATATATGTTTGTGATAAAATACGATGGATGAAGCTATTGAATCTTAAATCTTGAAGAAGAAACCCTAATCTTTTTTTTTTTTTTTTTACCTATGTTAATGATGATGCCTTGTTAATATAAAAGAAGGCTTAATGATGAACGAAAGTGTGAGTTAGGGGAATCGGGTTTTTTGTGTGTATTGCACGTTCCGGTACAAGGGCTAGAATATGAGGAAAAATCGGAGTGTACGTTCCGGACACCAGGATAGTATTAGTATATGGATCGGGGGTGCCACGTTTTCGAGTACCCCAAGATAGAATATGAGTATAGGAGTGTCCAGTTCCGAAACCAGGGATAGATATGGATCGGGTTGGCACGTTCCCGGTACCAGGACTTAAATATGAGGATCGTTAGGTCACGGTCCGACACCAGGATAGTATATGGAGTAGGGTGCCCACGTTCCGGTACCCGGATTTTAAGAAAGAAATGAGGAGCGGGTGGCACGTCCCGACACGAGAGTTACAATAAGATAATGAATAGTGAAAGGATACTCATTATACTCAATTTAAAGAACATTGTTTACCAAATGAGTATGATGAGGAGGATGAGTTCATTGAGGTGCTCTGGTGTTGTAACCAAGGATTATGGTTAATTGTACATGTTGCATGCTAAGGATATAGTTGTTTTATGGATGTTACTTGATATATATGTTTTCTATTTGAGTAGCGATGATACCTACTCGTACTTGTGGTGTACTGACCCCCTACTTGTATTGTTTTCCTTGTGTTTATTTGTGGAAGTGACAGCAAACGTGTCCGTCATCTTCGACTCAACAGTAGTTCAAGCCAGTCTTCGTCACACCAGGATCTTCAGGGGTGAGCTAATGCTCTAGCTTGGACTGGATCTCCTTCTCATGTTGATGGCCACGAAGTTTCGGCATATAGACAGCTTTACTTGTGACTTGTTAGTTCTTAGAATACTTAGTTTGTTAAATGATCATAGATGTTCTTGTGTGACTGACTTCCAGATTTTGGGGAAGGGAATTAATAGAAGTTGAATTTTAAAGAAGTTATTGAATTGTCTTTATTAATGAGTTTAAGTCTTCCGCCTTACTTTAGGTTGATATTAAATTGAAATGATAAGTTTAGATTGGTTGGTCGCTCACTTCGGAGGGTAAAGGTGGGGTGCAGTCGCGGCTCGGTTGTTGGGAGTGACTGAATTTGCTTTCTAGACTTCAACCTTTAATCCAACCTATACTTAGATAGTATAGAAAATGTATGAGGTAAGTCCAAATTGTGTAGTAAGTATGGCACATGTAAAAACATGCGAAAAGGGACATTTTAGTAAAATCTTTCATGCCAAATAAGTAAAGTATTCATGAATTTAGAAACACATAAACATAATGAACATAATTGAACACTTAAATGAAAACTCATATAATTTGTAAACCAAAAGATATTTCACAGTGAACTTAACAAAACTTAACAATGAACTCAAATCTAAGATTTCAGTGAACTAACTATGTCTTCACAGTGAAACTTTTGACCACTTACAATAAATCATTTAAAGAATTCACAATGTATTCAACTTGAGAAATTACAATGAACTACCTATTCTAATTGATTAAACTTCCAAGACAAGAGAAAGAGAAAGTGAACTCAATTTTTCATAAGAGTTTCTTTAAGTTGGGATTATCCTAAGACTTACTAAGGTAAGACATGAAGGAAGTATACACATGCCTCCTTCAATACACACCAAATAAATCCGCAAGACTACCCCTTTTTGTTTACTCAAATCGGAAGAAACAAGCCCCTTAGTCAATGGGAATACATTAAAAGACACCCAACAAACCACCAAAGTCTTCCCTTTAGAAATGTCTACTTAGTGCAATGAGTAGATGAGTCACATAGTCCCCAACTACCTGAGTCTAGCAACATTCTTTTTAGAAGCTTGTCACCGAGTCTTCCTTTTGGATGGTCCTACTTGTGCAATGGATAGAAGCATCCCATACCAACACCTACCTAAGTAGTACGTTCTGTTTTAGAAGACTTAATTCAATCAAATCAAATAAGTTCCCAGACTACCCTTTAGAAATTTCCTACACCTAGTTACAATAGATTAAAAGTCGTGTCCCTTCAAACTACCGAACCTAAGTAAAACAATCCTTCGAAGACTTCTTTAAACATTCATTTCTTTGGATGGGAGTTCGTTTAACCCGGACCTAGATCATGAGATTGTGTGCGACATGGGCATACCAACATAACCTCTATCGGATGAGGGATCTCACTCTTTCCTAGAATTAGGTCTTTATCTTAGCAATTACATGGCCTTTTCCAATAGCTACACTATGGCGGGCGCATATATAAGGGATAAGGAGAGAGATTGCTGAAACTAAGTAACTCATTTCATTTACTACGAGGAGAGTATCATCTCAAGAGGTTACATTGAATACAACATATCAAACATGAAGTTAACCACTCTATTCATATACTCTCGAGTTTTTAGACATAACTTCCCACAGATTCTTAGCATTTTGGACTATAGGTTAAGGGTAACTAGTGAATGACACATCTCAACTGACAAAGGGAATTCATCATCAAACCTATCTCAGAAATCTCATGGGTTGTGGTGGGGTTTCTACTAAACACTTCATCTCAACTCACGAAGAGTTTTCACCACAAAAATCTCCTTTAGGACTTAAATTAGCTTCATTCATTTGTTCAAGTGTGATTGTGTGTAATTGTGAGCACTTATTTACATTTAACTTCTATACATTTGCTTAGACCTTCATTCATCACATAACACACCTTAAGTGCTTCATATAATAATATATGTCTTTTGTATATAATCCTTAACATACTTCTCATAACAAGCTTCATAAAACACTTAACAAGAATATCTTCATTTAAGCATATTTTCTAGCCTATTTCACAAAATAGCTTCAGAATGCACATTTAACAAGAATAGCATAATTTTAATTTTGCTTCAAATAACAAGACTTCATGGAGTCATTCACAATAAACTGGTAACTTCACATTCATACAACTAAATTAAACACTGCCACCAAGAAGGTGGACCATAACACTCAAGAGCATTTTGAAATTGACAACTAAACAATATAACAAAACTACCCTTAATCCCTAAATTAAGTACATCACCTATAAAATTTTATCTTAATAATTCATCATAAAATTATCCCTTTGCAAGTAGCTAAAAAAACAAAACAAAACCATTAAAACATCAAAAGCTCAAAGACTATTAATTTGCTCAATATAACCCCCCATTCTTAAGTCAACATTTGCTGTGAAGCTTAATATTATTAAATTGTAGTTTTAACCTTAAAATCATCAAATTATATTAGAAATACCATTATTAAGTAAGTAAAAATGTTTTCATGCAAGACCCATATTTAGACTTGAAGATAGTAGAAACTAGGGTTGAAAACCCATTTTCAAAATTTGTTTGAAGGGGATCCTTGAATGAAAGATAGTTCAAGGGTGGATAAAATACCTCACATTGAATAAATACCCAAAGATTGTTTTATGAAGAAACAAACACCAACTGCCCTTCTAGCACTTCTTGGCTTCTAGATTCCATGGAGACTTGAGAGAGAAATCTAAGAGAGGGGTTGCGGGTTTTAGGAAGAGGGGTCTAAAATGAGGTCTTAGGGTTTAGAACACTTTAATATACCTAATAAACAGTAAAACAAATGTCCAACGTTCATAAAAGTTATGGGGTGAATTTACCAAAAACCCCAAGTCAAGGCAGCAACTTACAGCTTTTTTGCAGACCTCACAAACGAGACCTAACCAAATGGATCCTTACATCGTGTCATGCAGGTAAAATGGTTTTCCTAGGTCGAAGGACAGTTGGTGGACCAATGGACGGTCCTTAGGGTCGTCGTTTTGTCACTGCATTGGCAGTTTTATCCAAGTCTAGGGCCCTTCATCTAGGTCCCCTTGTGGGTCCTATGAGGGGTCGTGCCAGTACTTTAAACCTCTAAACTAAGTCGTATCGGTCTAAGGAAAATCTCATGCATGTTTCAAGCAAAACAAACACATAAAACTCACTCAAACACCTCAAGACACACAGGTGTTACCTAATGATCACCTTCCGAACGTCATGGACATTTTCGGGTGTTTGACCTTCAAACTTTACAAAACATCATTCACTACTTAAGAACTCTAAAGTAATTTTAATTTAAAATTAACTAATGAAAAAACAATGAGGCTCTAGTTCACCTTAGTTCATTTTGGGGCATTACTTATCACTAGGCTCATGGTCTATGCAAAACAAATTCAGTATTCCAAAATTATGGGGATAAGTCAATAGGGTAAGAGTCCTAGGTTGGATGATTATAGTCACTAAAATCCTAAGAATAGGTTATATCACTAATATTATTCCATGAGAATCAATGATAGGGATCCAAACAAAAATTCCCAAGGTGGTGGACATTCTTTTTAGACAACTAGTTGCCCTACATGTGGGAAGCAACATTTGGGTAGGTGTCTTGCTTGAACGGATGGTTGTTTTGCATGTGGTAATAAGGTCCAAAAGATGACGGAGTGCCCCAACATCAAAGCAATAGGGAAATATGTAAATCAACCTTTCCTAGATCATAATGCTCCCAAGAAGAATCCTTGCTATGGGATGGGATCTAGGAATGATAACTAGTCTAGAGTTGATGATCTTGGTAAGGATTACTTTTTTTAATTTATTTTTATGATATTATATGAGTTTATGTGTTTCGATAGTCCATAATGTAACATTCCGGAAAATCATGTCTAATGAAGAGCCCATTTTTCCCTTAGTATAGCCTATTAGGGGTAAGTAGGCACCCCAATGCCTAATATTGAGAAATATTGGGCATAGTACTACAAAAAATAACGAAGGGATATTCGCCAATTTTCTATACACTCAAACTTACTTCTCAAATAAGATGTAAAGCAGTCGTATCTAGTAAAGAACCCAACTAATAAGGTTGAGATCGTTCCCACGAGGAAAAATAGTTCAGACTTAACTTCAATCTATTATTACTATTATTCCTTAGAAATCAAAGACAATAAAATGGAGGGGGGGTTTATTTCTAAATGAATGAAAACAACTAGCTAAATTAAAGTAGATAACTAATAGATTCAAATGTTGGAGTTTAATCAATTAATAAAAATAATTAGGGGGTTTAAGTTTCCCCACAGGGTCCTAATTTAATGAATTCTAACTATAACATTTTCTTTCCTAGTATCTGCATTCAAAGGATATATGTATTTCTAAATCCTTGGTCTGGATCTAGAAAATTTCCACTCCGCAAACGGGGTCCGACTCGTGTGTTGCTCTTGTTGATATACTAACCCTAACCTTCACCTCATATCAAGCCTTATATTCGATATTTGGACTAAGTTATCACATGTACCAACATCAATACAAAGACTATTAGGAAGTATACACTAAATCTATGTTGATAATCTTTTCCTTTATATTCCTTCCTTGTCCAGCAAGTATCATTAAGGCGAGTTCTTAAAATTGGTAATCCGTTAAAAAGGACTTCTAAGCGAAAGAATTATCAACGAAATGCTAGACGCTATTTAGCATTGTTATTTTATTAGACTTACTATCATTATTCACTCCATGTTTCCACAACCCTAGTTATGGAGTTTAGTACCATAATCATTAATTCATTAATATTCAGATATGTAACATAAGAATTCATGCCATTACTTCAATGAGAAGAATAAAATCCAGAAAATTTATTGCTTAATCCATAAATCACCAAACAATCACTCCAGAGAAAGTGTAACCCCCAATCCAAAGTTTAATATCCAAAATAATTTACTAACAAAGAATCTAACATAAAAGTGTTTTACCCACAAAAGTATAACCCCAAAAATGATGTTTTTACAACTATTTATAAAAAACAAAAAAACCTAATAAAAAGACTCTAATTGCTGAAAATCTATCAAAATGCGTCTGGGTCAAAAGACCTAGTGACAAACCGTCACGGTTATGACGGGCCGTCATGGACTCCGTCGTCCCATAATTTGCAAATACTTCTGCTGCTCTGTTCATTACCCTCGACGGCAGGTATGAAGAACAGTTCCAAGCACCAAGGTCCATCGAGGGTCTCCGTTCCATAACTTTGAATTTGGGTACTGGGACTACTTCACTTATTATCACGATGAACCGGCAGGAAGAACTGTCATGGTTACGATGGTCCGTCATGCACTTCATAACCCCACACTTGTTCAGACATCCCCATCTCCTTTCAGCAGCTTCACTACGATGCCACCAACTGACCGTCAAAATCTCAATAGGTGGTAACTTTTCCGTATTTCTTGCTCAAAAACTTTTGCGTTGAGCTTTAGACAGATTTCCTGCAAATAAAGAGAAACTTACATAAAAATTAATACAAAAAGGCTTTTTGACACACACTAAACGTAAGAAACAAAACATTAAAAATTACCATTGAAACATGGTATCTCTACACCCTCAACTTACATTGTTGTTTGTACTAAGTGACGCACTATGACTCACTACAAAATCATTACACAATAGTATCCCAGGTTTTATCTTTCACAATCATTGGCTATTTCCATCCCGATAAGTCTCATTCATATTTATTACATGTCATAACTAATTCGGCATTGAAATGTTGAATCAGGACCATGACACAGGACTCCCCACGTACTAAACAACTATCCTCTTAAATGTCTCACCGAGATGCTAATATTTCTGGTATTGGCCAAACTAGTGTCCTCACTTCAAAAAAACATCCTCATTTTTCAACACAATGATTTCAGTTTCCAGTATAGGATTACTTTTGTAGACCCTCCACTCTAAGAAACAAATTTCATAAAACGTCAGCATCACATATTGCCATAAGCTTGCACTTTATTTTCACTTATTTGAGTTTCGCTATACAACTATTAGGATCACGATAGGACTTTCTTAGATTGAAACATAGGCTCACAGTCAGGTAGGGTATATTTAGGTATAATTTAGTGAATTTTTTCCCTCCTTGAAATAACGGTTAAACATACCTTTTTTCAGCATTTTAACTCGGCAAATTTCTCATATTTTTTCAGCTTGGTTTTTTTCCCTCTTTCTTCATTTATGTAAGTGACTCTCTTATTTTCATGTTTATATTTATTGTATTTTATTTTTTTATTATTTCACTTTTCTTTCAACTGGTTCTTGAGTCACATTACTTTTGTTCTTTCTCTCTCTTTGTTCTTTCAACCCCACGTTCCAGAGCATTCTTCATAATAGTCACCCTCAACTCGTGGCTTTGCTATGAGTAAAAGTAAACAATACCCAAGGCCAACACATTATTCCCAAAAAAGATCACTTGGGGTGAAAAATAAAGTTGTAGTTTAAGCTCAAATCATTTGGATCAAAAATGGATTAATTTCATTTTTTATTTTTTTTAGGCCAATAATGGGCTATATTGAACAAGGGCCTATGATCATTTCATAAATGTCGATTACAGCTTACTTTTAGTAGAACTGAGCAAGAAAGTTCTAGCTCAGTAGAAATAGTGGACAATAAAAATCTTCCTCAAACTAACTTGACATCTCATTACTCTACCAGATTTTTAGACACCTAGTTCGAATTCATAGACTTAGGGTCATGCAATGGTGTATCTCTATGTCATACTTAGAGCCACACATTTATGAATTACTATGCCTAGTCATGCATCATTTTTATTTCATCAGGATATAATTTTAGTCATCATGCCTTCAGAATTAAAATATGTTTCACATGAGATAGAAATGACAGGCTACCCACTAGTCCTCATCCAACCAGTCCTTTCTGTCTTTTCAACAATAAAAACAATCAGGTCTCTTGGGGAAAAAAGAAACACACTCAAGAAAACCCAAAGAGGACTAGTGAATGAGGGATACTCAGGATTACCCCTAGACTCACTTTCAATTTTACCCTACCCCCAACTAAAAACATGCAATGTCCCCAATTGCATAAAACAATTAAATACAAGAGTGGGAGGTGAGAAGCAAACTGGGGCGCAAAGCGCGACCGATCAGCTAAATCTTGGGATCGTTGTTCCACGAGGAAAAACTTCAGACTTACTTCTAATATATATACTATTATTTATTCCAATTATTTCCTTATAAATCATGACGATTTTTAAAAAGGGGGGGTTTGATTCAAATGAATGAAAATAATAGCTATATTAAAGAGACCAACAAACAAATTCAAATGTTATAGTATAGTTAATTATTAAAGTAATACATTAAAAGTGTTTCCCCACAGGTTTCATTAATTTGATATTTCTAAACTATACCCAATTCTTTTCTAGTATTCTTGCAGCAAAGTGAGAAGTTATGTATTTCTAAATCCGTGGTCAACATCTAGAAAAATTGCACTCCGCACCTTGGTCCGACGTATTAAGAATTGTATTCGATTTATTTACTAGTTATTACCTCGTAAAGCAATCAATACTAGCTTATTAAATAGTATACACTAAATCTGTGGTTGAGGGAATTTCTTTCAATTATCTACCTCCTTGGTCCGAAATGTCGACATATTTAAGGCTAGGTCTAACGTAGGTCATTAGTTAAAAAAGACTTCTAAGCGACAGATATTATCAACATGCAAGACGCTTTCTTAGAATTGGTATTTTAGGTTAGATTTTACCTAATTATTAAACTGATCCTTGGTTTCCAACAACCCCTAGTTATGAAGTTTAGTTACACAGTCATAATCACAATATTCATATATGTATATAGAATCATTGCAACAACTTCAACGAGAAGAATAAATACAGAAACTTACTTGATTAAGAGACAAAATCACCAACAATAAGATCAAAGAAAAAGTGTAACAATCCAAAGTCTAATATCCAAAATAATCTACTAACAAAGAATTAAACATAACAGTGTGTAACCACCCCAACAGTTAACACCAAAAAAGTGAAGTTTTTACAACTATTTATAAAAAACAAAAACCTAATAAAAAGACTCTAATTGTGAAAATCTGTCAAAATGTGGTTGGGTCGACAGACCTAGTGACTAACCGTCGCGGTTATGACGGGCCGTCATGGACTCCGTCGTCCCATACTTTTCAAATTCTTCTGCTTCTCTCTTCATTACCCTCGACGGCAGGTATGACCTACTGTTCCAAGCACGAAGGTCCGTCGAGGGTCTTTGTTCCATAACACTTAAACTTCTTCGAATTTTTGTACTGGACTACTTCTCTGATCATCACGACGAACCAGCAAGATGGACTGTCATGGCTATGACGGTCTGTCATGCACTTCGTAACCCCACACTTGGTAAGAGTACTTCCACATCTTCCTTCAGCATCTTCACTACGATGCCACCTATGGAACGTCACAATCTCTTTTGGTTGTCACTTTTCTGCATTTCAGCTCAAAAACCTCCGCGTTCTACATTAGACAGATTTCCTGTAAATAAAGAGAAACTTATATAAAAAGTAATACAAAAACACTTTTGGACACACACTAAACTTCAGGAAAAAGAATTAAAAATACTATGAAACCACGGTATATCAGATTGTCACACCCCAATCAAAAATTTATGTTCAATAAATTTACCTGCAAGGAAGACCTTAAACTAAAATTTTGGATTCAACCATATCAACCATACCACCACACAATGTACTAGGCATCCAAATGTCAAGCCTAGTATCTATGCAAGTGATCATTTAAAATGATCATGTAAATTTAACAGTGCCCAACGACATAGTAAAGGTCCTAGGGACAATAAGTAAATATTCCCAAAATAATGATAAATGATAGTTAGTTAGGGAAGTACAACCAACCCATGTGCAAGAACATGGGCAAGACATGTGAAGAAGCTTCCAAAGAGGGGACTTCCCTAAACGAATTTAGATAGGGTAGTTAAGGGGAAAACGTTCACAAGGGACAACTCTATGTGGGGCCTAACTTCCTAAATAACTATCCTAACTAGATTAATAACATAGGAATAACCTAAATGGACCCACTTGCTAACCCTACAACATAGGACCAAAAATGGGTTGACACTAACCTAGTACTAGTTAAAGAGACAACCTCGTACCTAACTTGTGATGGTCCAAAAGGTTAGTTATGGTTCTAACAACTTAGGGTACTCTATTAATTACCCTAGGTTACCTAATTAACTAATTAATAAAATTAATTTATTAACTTATGGCAACAAATATGGTTATGAAATCTATACTCAATTGTTTATGCCAAGACTAATAGTATTCCAATGAAATGGATAACGATACATTGTCTAAAAGTGATAGATGTTAATGTCTATAATAATATGTTAAATAAGCTAGTGGTTCATAAATATTAAATTTAAATATGAACATATGTAAAATTGACACATGCCAACAAAAATGGTTATGTACTTTAATATTTAAAGGTTGAGGCCTATACTAATCATAAGTCAATCTTGTGTAGTTAGAGTATCAAATGATAATATAAGCACGTCTAAACTAATTCAACAATTCTATGAAATAAAAAATGTCCTTTGAAGATAAGAACACTAATATAATTTTCATCTAAGCACGTTTATAAAACTATATGAAGGGATATGAAATTTTTGCAAAAACATACAAATTAAAATGCCTAACAGCACAAACTGAAAATGAAAACTGCAAAGTCTTAATAAACAATCCTATTTGACTAAAAACTGACCATGCAGAGCAAACATCACTGATCAAATTTCAATTTGAGCATGTTTCTCAAAAATATTGATCATATTCAAATTTTTTCCAAGGTTAAAGTGAAAACACTTACGGCGCAAAATAAAAATAAAATCCTAAAAACCGAAACCAACCATCCTACAAGATCAAAATTGATTATTGAAAATAACCGCGCTGATGAAATTTCAATTTGATAACGTTTATCAAAAGAATTGACGAAATTGATATTTTTAAGAAAAACATAATCAAATGTTAATACGCCTAAAAATAAAAACTGAAAGGAAAGCCTCAAAAATTGAACCAACCATCCTATAGATATAAAAATTATCTTTTGAAGCTAATCGCGCAAACAAAATTCCCATAAGAGCATGTTTACAAAAGATGTTAAGCAAAGTCAAATTTTGTCCAATAGTTAAAAGTTAAAACGCCTAACAGTACAAACTGAATATGGAAACCTAAAAATCCAAATTAACCATCCTATTAGAAGAAAAACGACATTTCACAAAACTTAAATTTGAGCATTTTCCCCCAAAAAATATCCTAATTAAAATTTTAGTCTAAAGTTAAAAGTTAAAACTCTTAACGACACAAGCTTAAAATAAAAGTCTCAAAACCCAAACAGCCATCCTATGAGACTGAAATTTAACTGATAAGGCTAATAGTGGTGATAAAATCGCAATTCGAGCACGGTTAAAAAAAATTATTGACCAAAGTGAAATTTTGCCAAAAGTTAAGTTCAAGTGCCTAACAATGCAAACTAAATATGGAAACCTCAAAACCCATACCCTCTATCGTATGACATAAAAAATGAGTTTCTGCATCTAACTACTTTGACGAAATTCTTATATGAGAACGTTTTTTAGATATATTGACTGATGAGAAAATTTTGCCAAAATTTATAAGTTATAACATCTAATGGCACACACTAAATATAGAAGCCTCAAAACATGAAAAAAAAATCATCCTATTAGATGTAAAATGAAATTTTGGAGTAAATTATGCTGACAAAATTTTCAATGAGCACGTTGACAAAAATATTTACCAAAGTCAAATTTTGGCCAAAACATAAGATTTAAAACTCCTATGACATGTAAACCCTCAAAAATTGAACCAACCTTTCCATTAGATCACAAAACTTACTTTCCCAGCGAAGCCATAATAGAGTTCTCATCAGGAGGCACGTTTACCACATACTCATGAGCCCGTCCTTGTGGTGGCGATAATTAAAAGTTAAAATGCTAACGGACACCCCGTTCATCTTCCCCCCCCTCGCCCCCTGATTTCCAAAAAAAAGGAAGGCAAGGGGGAGGGCCAACGGCGAAAACAAGGGAGGGAGGGCATAATGACCAAGAAGAGGGAGCGCAGGGGGGAAAGGGACGAGGAAACAACAGGGGGGGGGGCGGGGCAAAGGGGGGGGCAGCAAGAGAAAAGAAGGGGGGCAGAAACAGGGGGCAGCAAGAAGGCGGGGCAGAAGAAGAGAAAGCAAGGGGGGGCAAGGAAATAAGGAGCGGGGCAAAAAAAAAGGGAGGATTAAGTAATAGTGGTGGCGCAGAAAAAAGAAGAAGAGAAAAGGAAAAGAGAAAGAGAGTAGGCAAAGAGCCGAAATAAAGAAAAGAAGGGGCGACAAGAGGAAGGCAGCAGAAAGAAACGGAAAATAGACATGTAATTAAACAAACTACACACAGGAACCCAAGAAAAGGGATGAACAAGAAGAAAAATACACGCACTGCCAGGCGTCAAGTAGCAGACGTTCAGAACAAACAAGATAAGAATAGAAAAAACCCGCGATCGCAAGAAAACGATTTCAAGAGACCCCTCCCGCACGAAAGAAGGATGGTGCTCCATGCACTTTTCCGCCGCTACCCCCCTCCCTCCCCCCCCCCATAAAACCCCTCACCCGGTTGACTTCGATCGTTACTTGTATTCCACTCCTTCACTACTCTCCATCCCCCGTTCCCCCCGGCGCATCAAACCGAACAAATAAACAACAGAGGAAAAAATTAACACACGTACGGGAACAAAGACTTTAAAGTTAGAGAAAAAGGCACAAAGGCGGAAATGGTCTAGAAGACCTAAATAGCGACCAAAATGGGGAGTAAGAGACGAAAGACCTCCTGGACATCCCCACCCGTTATCCCCGGATCTCCCACGCTTTACACCGGCCGGTAGGGTTATATTACAAACTAAAACTAATATGTTGTAAATTTTACTAATGGATTGATCAGTTGTTGATTACATTACAACACTATTTAGTTGGTAGTAATTTACTAAGTTACAATCTTATTTGTCAAAAAAAATTCTAAATAATTGGATATTGGTTGAAAATTTTACCAAAAAATTATATTTCATAACAATTTACCAACACATTTATAGTTGGTTGGTAAATGTATCAATACAATCTTGTAGCAAATGTTTGGTTGGTAATTTATTATGTTATTGAATAATATAAACTATTGCTTTAATATTTACCAATCAATATATACCATATTGGTAATATTACAAACAAAAGATGTGCGTTAGTATATTTCAACTGGTAATCCGTTGATAAAATGTTTCAAATTTGCTGTCATTTTTTTGTGGATTTACCAAACTAAATATTATTTATTAAGTTATTTGTTGTAATAGGTTTAGAATATAATTGTATGTATGGTCACGACACAAAATAGACGCGCGTGCGAACCCACACTATACACTATTGGCGAACCAACCAATCTAAAACCCCACTATTCAAACATAATAAACAGAATATAATGTTTTACGGGAAGACATTAAAATCATAAGAAATAAATAAACCAAACTTCTACAAACTTCCAAAACTTATCATTATCACCAAAATCTGGGAAAAGGTATCATCAAAAGAACACATCCTCAAAATATACAAGTAAGAGTATCTACGAAGAGACGATCAAGTCCAAGCTAGAAACAATAGCTCAACCTGGAAAATCCTACTGTGTGAGAAGACTGTCTAGGAGTTGCGGTTGAGTGGGACGACGGTACGTTGTGCACTCCATAATTATCAAAATAAAAACATACAAGTAGGGTCGTACAAATACACAAGTATGATAGATATTCATCGGCCAAAGCAAAATAGAAGCAATATATATCAGATATATCATAAATCAAATACAATAATCAACAGGTAGCCAAAACAGTACAAGGATCTCATTGATAATAACGCTAGAGTACCCCCATGAGGACTCAATCCCCATACCATACTCATTGGGAATGGTTCATTAAATTTTGAGTATTTCAGGTAGTTCAAGATTCTTCTCTTATTCCTCTTGTGTCAGAAGTGACACTACGATACCTTATACTACGTGTCGGTTCATGACACCAGAATCCCCTCAATACTTAGTTGTCGTTTCGTGACACCCAATCCAATAATACTATGTGTCGGTTAGTGACACCCGATCAAATAATACTATGGTCGGTTCGTGACACCGATCACTAATTACTACGTGCGGTTCGGGACAACTCATCCCCTAACCTCATCCTTTAGATCATCAAGCCTTCTTTTTATACCAAGCATCATCATTTAACAGGGCGGTTTTAAGATTAAGATTTCAATAGCCTCATCATCTTATTTATCACATTATGAAATCACATCATGCAAGCACACAATTAAGCATATAAGATTTACAATACTACCCAACACATATCATTCGCTATTAAGAGTTTACTATGGAATAGCCTAAAAACATAACCACATCCACCGACAGAATTGAAGTCAAAGAAGAAATTACTTTTCCCAAGCTTTGCCTTTATTATCGTTTACTCCTCTATAGTTCGTTCGTTCCCCTCCTCTCTTTTTCTGATGTTCCTCATTCAAACTATTCGTCTTTTACCCTTAATTCCATATAATAAGTGTAAAGAATGACCAAAGTAACCCAATAATTAATTCAAGGTGTTCCTTTAACCCCAAGTAATTGAATTAGTTAACATTCAACCACTAACTTTATAATTATAAGAGAAAGAAATAGTCAAAAACGCCCATTAAAACTTTAACAAAATTGACACAGTCAAGGTTATGCAGCGTGTGAGGCCTCGTCGTGCCTACGACGGTCGTGTCATGCTGTTCACATCACAAAGTTCAGAGAGTAGCTTTGAGTTCAAGACTCTGTGACGGTCCGTCGTGCTACAAGGTCCCGTCATTGCCATGTCGTCCGCGAAGAAGTTCAGAGAGTGTTATCAGCTACCAATTTTTCAATATTCTAAGTGTTTCGAACGAGACACCATCGCGATCCATCGTTCCATGAGCGGCCGTCGTGGGATCCGTCCATTCGACCGTTATTGCAGAAATAACTCTATGCTAAAACGGACTAATAGGTCGTTACAATAGATACCAATTTACAATCGTTATCCCCGACGATCACAGAAGAAAAACAAGGGGCGAAAAGGAGTAAATGATATGTAAATAGGTGGGATACCTTTCTTGCATATCGGGCCTCCTTCGTCCCAAGTGGAATCCATTCAACGGGTCGATTCATTCCCTGAACGTTGAGGGATGCAATCTCCATTGATCTCACTTGCGGAACTTCTCTATCCAAAATGGCAACAGGCTCTCCTCGTCAAGACAAATTCTCACAAGAAGGAAGGAATCCCAACGAATGATGATAGTTTCATCCCCATGGTATCTTTTCAAAACATAGGACACATGAAATAACGGATGAACTCCTGACAGTCCTGGGGGTAAGGCTATTGCCAAAGCTAACCCTCCCCACGTGCTTCAGAACTTCAAAGGGACCACGACCTCGGACTAAGTTTACCTTCTTACCACAACCGCATCACCCCTTCATGGGTGTGAAACCTCAGTAAGACTGCGGCCCTCCATTAAAGACAAGTCCCTAACCTTCGAGTTTCATATTCTTCTGCCTACTTTGAGCGTACGAGCTTTCTTGAATGATTTCACTTTATCAACGATTCCCTCAGGAAGGTCAGTACCCAAGGTCTAAATCAAATGCATCAAACCCCACCCAATGGGGACCTACATCTTCCATACAGTGCCTCAAATGGGGCCATAACATCTGCAGTGATAAGCATGTTGATGAGAATTTGCTAAAGGGTAGAAGTTCCCCAATGACCACCCATTATCACACAATGCACGAAGATATCCTCCCAAGCCTGAATCATCGCTCAGACTGACCATCGGTCTGAGGGGTGTGAAATGCAGTGAGTACTAGATCCAATCTAATACCTAATCAGCCATGCAATGTTTTCCAAAACATAGAAGAGTTAAAAACTGTCGTACTACTATTTCGATATCTCCGAGGAGAGTGGAAACTCCAGGCACATCGAAACAATTTCGGAGATGTAAATCTTTGGCTAACTTCTCTGCATTATAAGTCATATTGACCGGAGGAAATGAGCCGACTTTTAGTTAATTGTCAACAATCACCCAAGTAGAGTAAAACTTACCATCGTCTTTGGAAAGACCAACCCGAAGTCCATTGCAATTTCTTCCCTTCCCCATTAAGGAATGGGCATTCTCTAAAAGTGTTCCCTACAGGATCTGGGTTTCATACTTTACCTGCTGACAATTCGGGCATTGAGACAGCCAAACAACACAATGTCACGCTTCCTCCTACTCCACCAAAAATGTGCTTTAGGGTCACGATACATCTTGGTTGCACCGGATGTAATAGAATACCTTGAAATAGGGCCTCCGAGAATAGTGGAATCAATTCATCGACGCGGGGTACACATACCCTTGCCTCTAATCCCACAAAAACCCCTCCTCATCGATTTTTGCTTATTTCGCTCTTTGCAATACCTTTCAGAATTCGGATCAGTTTCTCATAGTAAACTGTTTCCCTTAATCTTTCAAGAAAGGGAAGATCTTCGGCATCACACAGGGCAAAAATGTTCCTCCCTTCTCATTTACTTCTAGCTCGCAATGTCAATTAGCCAAAGTCTGAACTCTATAGCAATGGGCGTCTAGAAACTGAAAAGTGGGCTAGGCTTCCATGCTCCCTGCTTTCTACTTAACGCATCTGCCTATACGTTAGATTTTCTCGGATGATTACCCAGATAGTTGATATCATAATTCCTTCAGTCGTTCCATCCATCTCTCTGCCTCAGATTCAAATTCTTTCTGAGTAGTAAAGACCATATTTGTAAACTGCAATGATCTGTATAGACTTCACACTTAACCCCAATAGATAATGTCTCATTGCTTTAATGCGAACACTACCGAAGACAACTCCAAATCCGTTTGGGTCGGTAAATTACTTCATGCACTTTTAATTGCCTCTAAGCATAAGCAATTACATTTTCTCTTGCATTATCACCTGCACCCAAACCAGATGAAAGGATGATCACAATAAACAATGAAATCTTACTTCACTGGCAAGTAAGAATTGAGCCAGAGGTCAACAAAGTCTTGAGCTTATGAAAGATTTCTTTCACACTCGTCCCGACCATACAAAGTGAAACACTCTTGCTTAGTCAATAGTTGTCGTTGGGGAAGCAACAGAAGAAAATGCCCCTGACAAATGACGGTAGTGCAGCTAAAACCAACCGAAGCTCCTTACCTCTGTAACATTAGTAGGTCTTGCCCAACTCTTCACTACTTCAATCTTAGAAGGATCCACCATCCCTCCATCCTTAGAAACCACATGTCCCAAGGAAAGGACACTGCATCTATCCCAAAAACTCCACACTTGGAAATTTGGCATAAAGATTTTTCTCCCTCACATTTCCAATACAATTCTCAAGGTTTCATGTCCTTCGGCTCTTTGAGTATACCAGTCTTCAAAATGAATACGATGACAAAGAGATATAAAATATGGCTTGAAAATCTCGTTCATCAAGCTCATGCAACGCAAGCAGGGGACATTAGTTTAAGCCCACAAGAAGTACTAAGAATCATAATGTCCATACCTCGTCCGAAAAGAAGTATTTGGCACATCCGTGGCCCGTATTTCAATTGTTGATGTAACCAGGATCTCAAATCCATTTGAGAAGGTACAAGCACCTTGTAAATCTAATCAAAAAATCAATTGATTGCGAGGAAAGAGAGAGTACTTGTCTTAAAAGTTACCTTTTCAGTTGTATTTGTCACATTGCACATCCGAAACTTCCATCCTTCTTCTCACAAACAAACCGGAAAGCACCCCAAGGAGATGGCACTTGGTCTAATGAAGCCTTTGTTAATAAGTCTTTGAAGTTGGGCCTTTACACTTCTTAACTCAGCGGGAGGCATCCTATAAGGGGTATGGAAATAGTGGCGAGTACCCGGCTCCAATCAATTGCAAAGTCAAGATCCCTATCCGGTGGCATACCAGGAAGGTCGCGGAAACACATCCAGAAACTAAAGGGACTACGGAAACCGACTCAATTGAAGTTTACTTGGGTTAGTATCATCCTGTGAGGTTGATGCCAAGAAAGCTAAACAACCTTTTGAACCATTCTATCTTGCACGGAGAAAGGAGATAATACGAAATGGAGTGAAGTGTAGTCCCCTCCCAACTAAACGGATCTGACACAGGTTTGCCAACGGTACAGTTTTACCATTACAAAAATAAGATTGCAAAATTTGGAGAAGCAAGTCATACCCTGAATTTCATCAAAGTTCAACCATTCTAGATAACAGAGTCTACATAGTATTGCTCTTCCATAAAAGTCATAGCAAGACTAAAACCTTTTAAACTATCACACAGACTCAACACAGCGAGATAGATAGAAACACGAATAGGCATTTGTACCAAGCCACCCCTACACACAACCTAGTATGAACACAATTAAGACCACCCCCCCAGTGTAGCAACCATGAGGAGATACATATGAAAATGTGAGACTCCAGGGTCAAAATACAAAAGCCATTGCACTCACAAAACCAAAAAGATTACCTGTGTGCAGCATAGTGTCTCCGCTGAGATCTCCTTAGGTAAACGCTAACAAGGGGCCCTATCAACGCTGTCCGTTGCCACCTACCATGTTGCGCTGCAGTAGTTCCAGTTTTCCCTTCACCCGGCCGTTTTGAATGCCACCATTACTCGGCCACATGTCCTCCCTCCCCCCGAATAACGGCCTCTTCCATGACCACCTCTATACCTCTGCCTATTGGGGGTCTTCGAACCAATGTTTGGAAATTTCTCCTGAATACTGTCCCGTCTCTCAAAATCCATACTTCTCTGGTTCAAAGCATAGGTCTCTATGAGACGACGGGGTCTGGGGATAACATCCAAGATTCAGGAATTAGCGGAAAATGTGGACTAGTATGCGGGTGGGACCCCAGTTTTACAGTCTGTAGTGAGATGAATAGGCGGGCTGGGAAACCTCCCTAAAACTCGACCTTCTAGAGTACGACCCACCAAATCAACTCCCTTACGAAAGTTCTGGTTTCTGATGCCATGGTTAAGTCATCTGGCTTCCTCCCTCCACTCTATACAAAGTCTACACTCCTTGAAAGATTTTGCCTTTTGCCAGTAGATACCTTGTAAGGCTGGTATCTTAAAATCTGACTCAAGCCGTCACAAAACGACGATAATCCGCTCTTATGGAATGAAGCCAAGAGTTGACATACCTAGATAATGCACGAAAATTAGCCTCATACACAAATAACTGACATCATGCATTGCTCTAGGCTCAGAAACTCATCTCTCTCTATCCCATCAAAGTTCAAGGGGAGATCTTCTCATAAACAAGCTAGCGAATGATGTCCAAGTCATCGGATGTGATGTGCGGTGACACTCAAACATATGACCGCCACCACATTTTGGCGATTCCCCTAAAATTGATAGGGACACAACTCGACGCCCAAAGCGTGCTACTATGCCCAGCTTGTGTAGCGTAGCTCATGACAATCAACCAGGAAAGTCATAGGCAGCCTCAGATTTAGGCACCTTGAAATTTGAAGGTTTCATCTTCAAGAACTACTGAAAAGTTCATGCTCATCACTTGTCATTATTAGGGCCCTGTAGTCAAGCGCGGAAACGTGCCTATTCCAATGAGGCATTCCATGCGGGGAGGGGAGCACAAACAGTTGCCAGTTGCTTACTCCCGGAAACTGAGGTGCTGGGGACAGAAACAACCTGGAGTGTTGGCCCTGTCAGATAACACGCTAAGATAAGCAAGAAACCTGATTAATCCATCTCTAAGGTCGGTGGTTGGGGTGGTAATTCCTCATTTCTGCACTGCTATTCTCCCCTTCCTCCACCTTCTTACCACTTCCTCAGTCGGTGGAGGCGTCACCGCCCCTCCTAGTACTAGGAGGGCCAGTGGTGTGTCATCTTCCTCTAGAGGACTTCCTCCGTGACCTCTACCACGACATTGCCACGGCCCTATTAGAGATACAGCCCAGTGGACGCTCAGACGCGTCTGGTCTGGCCGGTGTGGTTGTTGGCCGCGGTTGTATGCGCTCGTTCTAACCATCTGCGGAAATAGATGTGAAGATGGCAGTACAATTTGGTATCACCTAGATACCAATTGGATCCAAGTAATAGCAAGAACGAAGAAAAGAATGGAATTTTCCTAAAGTCTTATAGCCTCTTCAAGAAAGTAAAGGCGTCCCTACCGTCCTCAAGACTATACTGAGGACTCGGGTATTGCTGTGATGAGACCAACGAACTAATGCGCCTGATACCAAGTTTTTGTACGACCCAAAAACTAGTGTGCGAGTGGAACCCCACTTATCCTACTTATTGGGGGAACCAACACTACCAAACCCCAACAATTCAAAACATAATAACGGAATATAAGCGGAAAGACTTTAAAAAACCATTAATGAATCAATAAACTAACTTCTAAACTCAAAACTATTATCCCCAAAATTGGAATTCACATGACAGTAATTAAACTAACCAACTAAAGAACATCTATCCCAATTACAAGTTCTAAGATATCTACGAAACTAAAATAACTAAACAATAGTACATGCAAGAAACTCAAGGCATCAAGACGCGGAAGAGAAAGAGAAAGAAGACGAAGATCCTGTCAAGTTAGAAACAATAGCTCACCCGTTAAATCTGACGTGATGAAGACTGGCTAGAGTTGCGGTTGAGTGAGGACGACGGTAGTTGCTGCACTCCTAAATTAATCAAAGAAAAACATTACGGGAGGATGAGGTCAGTACAACAACGAGATATGAGTAGATACCATCGGCCAACTAAAAATGAAAGCACAATATATATCAGATAATATCATAAATCAAACTACAATAATCAACAGGGAGCGTGCAACAACAAGTACAAGGATCATTGATAATAACGCCAAGTACACCCATGAGGACTCAAAGCGGTCCATACCAGACTCATTGGGGAAATAGGTTCTTAAATTAGAGATATTAAGACCTAGTTCAAGATTCATTTCTCTTTATTCCTCTTGTGTCAGAACGTGACACTTCGACCATAATGCTACGTGGTCGGTTCAGTGACCACCGATCCCCTTATACTAGTGTCCGGTTAGTGACACACGATGCCAATTAATTACTATGTGTCAGTTCGTGACACCCGATCCACTTAATACATGTGTCGGTTCGTGACACCCAATCCCCTAATACTAAGTCGTAGGTTCGTGAACACACGGATCCCCTAACCTCATTCCTTAAGAGGGGGTTCAGCAAGCCTTCTTTTTATACCAAGGCAATATCATTGAACAGGGAGGTTTTTTATTTCGATTAAGATTCACACAGCCTATCATGCTAATTATAACAATTATGAATCACATCATGCAAGCACCAAGTAAGCATTAGAAAACTTTACAATACTTACCAACACATATCAGTCGTATTAAAGAGTTATCTGGAATAGCATAAAAAAACCATAAACCTACCCTCCACCGAAGAATTGAAGTCACAGAAAATCTACTTTTCCAATGCTTGCTTTCTTATTCGTTTCTCCCCTCCCTGCTCGTTCGTAGTTCTCCCTCCTTCTCTTCTGATTTTTCCTGATCAAAACTCTTCTTCTTTTACCCTAATTACCATCTAAGTAAGTGTAAAAGAGACCAACGTCAACCCCACAAGTATTCAAGGTTGTCTCCTTTAACCCCCAAGTAATGGCATTATTAACATTCAACCACTAACTTTATAATTATAAGCAGAAATAGTCCAAAACGCTCATTAAAACTTTTAACAGAAATCCGACCCAGTCAGGGTTATGCAACCTGTGATGGCCCGTCGTGCCTGCGACGGTCCGTCCTGCTGCTTCCATCACAAAGTTCAGAGAGTCGATTTTGGTTAAGACTCTGTGAAGGTCCGTCGTACCTACGACGGTCCATCCTGCCATGTTGTCGCGAAGTTCAGAGAATTGTTCTCAGTACCCAATTTTTCAGAATTTTAAGTGTTTTGGAACGAGACACCCTCAACGATCCGTCGTGCCCATGACGGGTCGTCGTGGGATCCGTCGACTCAGACAGTTATTACCAGAAATAAAATCTACTGCTCAAAATGACTAACAGGTCATTACAGTTATAAAATATAATTCAGTTAGAAATATGTTGGTAATTTAATAATAATTTGAAAGTAAATATAAAAAACTCTTCAACTCTATGTATCTATGAAACCTCTACTATTGCAGAAAGATATCAAGACAAGCACCATGACATCTCAAAACTATTAAGCATAAGGTAAAGCCCTAGGGAGTATAAGAAGTCTCACAAAAGTTTACTAGAATATCACATGATCTCAACGAAACGTCTGTTGTTGATCCTGAATATTTATATATACATAATGAACCAATGAAGATCAATTGGCTTAGTACGTGTAATGTACGAGCACGTAAATGGAATTCTAACGCATAAACATAGGACTAATCTTGATAAAAATGAACATACTTACCTCTTCTTGACTCACTCAACTAAACTCAACTCAAGAATATGATACTCAACTTAGCTCAAAGGTACATAACACAAGATACTCAACTCATGATACTCAAGGATAAAGCAACTATAAAAGATGTAGTACATGGAGAACTTTTAAAATTATAGATAGTAACTTAATAATATTGAAGAATACAATGCTAAATTTATTTGTATATAGACCTACAATGTAACTCTTTCGGAGATTCTCTTATCGAAAACAATTATTATACTCTATGTGATATTACAACATTTCGCCCACGCTTCCACGATATTCCTATACTTTGTGGGATATAGTAACTACTACTATGTTGATCCACTAGTATATGCTAAAATCATTAACGAATCATCTAAAAAGTATGACCATTTTTATCCACATTGGCTACATGGCTTATGGAAACTTGAGTTATGGGAATTCGTCCACATATCGGTGCTCAATACTATTCCCAAAATGTAACTAGCTCATATTTAAAAAAAAACATAACTCATTCTGTGGTTTGTGATTATTACTCAAAAATATTTATCTTAAAAATCTTTTGGAAATCGAAGATTCCTCTCATCATAAATGTGAAAATATTTACTCTTCTGAATACTTAGTTTCATCTATCATCTTAAAGAAAATTAACTCAACTCTACTCTTCCTCCAACTCATATGCTCAAGTCTTAAAACATATTTTTTTTAAAATGGAAAAATAATTCATCAAGAAGGATTCATGACGAACTATGGACGTAATGACTCAATTCAAGGTCTTCAATAACCATGCATAAAACTAAAGACTTGGAACTTAGCATGTCAATGATACTATTCATATTAATAATGCTAGACTCAGAGGGTTTATGTAGAATTATGGGCATGAACTTCTTAACTCAATGACCTTTATATAAAATGTATTAGCCCAATTATTAGGAATATAATCTCATATTCATTAGCAACTCAATATTCAAGACTTAGAACTTGAAGATACTACTCCTATTAAAGACACTCAACTAATAGAGTTAATGCAGAATTTAGGTGTATGAATGACTCAACACAATGGTCTAAATAAAAATATGGAACTCATGTATAAGATTCTTCTAGTTCTCATATATACTTGCTCAAAACTCAATTCAAAACTCATGTGTTGGCTTTGAAAAACTTGTCAAGATTTATAACTCAAATAGGGTTCATGTTGAATTGTAAACATGAAAAAATCCACTCAAAGAATTCAAAAAAATATATAAACTCAATAATTAGGAATAGAATCTTTAAAAGAACCATGAACTCAAGAAATAAAATCAAATTATCTCAAGATAATCCAAATGTAGGGCTACAATCCTAGATTTTTTAAAAGAATTGAAAGATGTAGGGCGTGACGACGACTTATTCCAATTCTATGATGAAATTATATATGTAGAAGAAAAAGTTATTTGAAGAATATTACAGAATCTTGAAGAAGAACATGATTATACGGTTTGAAAACCTATCTTGAAGGTAAACAATCAAGAAAACCTTTCTTGAGATACTTAAATTAGTTTCTTGAAATAGCTATGGGAATAATTATCATTTCATTAGTGTTTTATAATTGTATTGAGGAATTTTAGCTGAAAAGAATGAAATTCTTAGAGAAAGACTTACCTTGAATAAGAATCTTGAAAAAGATTGAAAGAATATTCAGTGGAGTCTTCTGCTTTGATTTGTCCTTAGAGTTTGGCCCTAGGGTTTGAGAGAGAAGAGAAAGATGGATAAAAAATTCACATCTGATTGTTTTGAGCCTTTTAGTAGTCAAGAAATTCTCTTAAGATTTTTTTGGAGGTAAAAAGTAAAAAAACAACCCTTATTAATATTTTTCTGTCGGATAATTCGTAACAGCATTGTATCAGGTTACTAAAATAGTTATAACTTTTTACTCATAAATTGAATTAACGCAAAATCGTTGGTGTTGGAAATTAGATTAAAATTACTTTAATATGATAGCTTATAGGCCACATAAATCTCTTTATTCTAAGATTTATGACCGTTTGAAGTTGACCCAATTAAAATGTCACATCAGAACTTAATCGAGAAGGAAACATCAAGAATATTTATCAAGAACTCATGAAGAAATTAAATTGCCCAATATTTATGGATAGATTCACAAAAGAAACTCATGATTGACATGTGGGAGATTAAATACAACACTATGAAACTTACGTACATCAAAGAAATAGATTCTTGGCGAAATCTTGAGTTTTTTGTACGAACGCTTGAAACTTTGAACTTTTTCTCCTCTTGCATCTTCTCTGTAAAAGACTTAATTCTTTTGAGAATGAAAAAAACTGATTCTAATAAGTTATAACCTTAATTGTGTGTAACTCACATTTAGAATAAGTGCTGATATGGAAAATACTAAACTAATTCTCCTATTTTTGGGTAAATATTCTTTATTAGGCAACAAGACTTTAAACGGTCATATCTCACTCAAACGAGCTTGAAAAATTAGGAAACTCAGTGGCATTGGAAAGAGGATGTTGACTATGTTTAGGTTTTAGAAGTATGTTTGCTGGGCTTAAGCCCATTGTAATTATGTAACATATAGATCGCGTGTGATAATGAAAAACGCCAAACAGTTGTATTCTTCTGTTTGCATCAGAATATTACAATGGGTATCAGAAGCCTCGATTGGCCATTCAAATTCTACCAAAAGTCGACACCATCGGTGATACATCACAAGAGAGGCCGCGCCCTATCTGAGATCGTGCTGGCTTCTTCCAATCGTACACTGCCTATGCTCGAGTCGCTGCCCCAACACATCGCCGCAGCCTCACAAGAATTAAGCTATAGATCACCAATCCAGCACCGTTTCCACAAGATTTCTGCGGAAAATTTGCGACCGATGCATGATCCAAAGCTCGCCTAACTATTTACACCCGTCAGAAGGGGACCAAGTAATTTCTCTAACCAAATACTTAATGAGCGGACGATTAATTTTGATTTGGGGGAGCGAGATATTTCTAATGCACTTCGAAGGCAGAAGTAAGATTGGTTTTCTATATGAAAAGGGTTTTCCAAAAACCCACGAACGAACGAGTTGGAACTCTATGCTGGGAAAGCAAACAACTCGATTCTATGTTTCGTGGATTTTAACAGTGCTACGAGACAATCCAGCAAGTATCGTCTCTCACAAAATGTGCCCAGACGAATTGTGGACGACATAACGGCAAGGTACGAGGCACGAAGCTCCAAAATGTGGCAGTTTTAAAATTGATTCTACACAATGTGGAGACAAAAAGGTCAATCTGGTAGTTTTCATATACAATAGTTTATAAACTATTTGGAACAATGATGGTTCGACGGATCCAACCTGCGGATGTAATGCCCAGCAGCAGCAAAGGATGCGTCTTGGATTTGAGTAGGAGAACACGCTGGTTTTCTTCTCGGACGCGACGAGGCATAATTCGCCACGCGTTCTCAGATTTTCGGCGCATCCCGTACCACTTCCAGTCTCAATGAAATACTATCTTGTATCTCCAAGAGGAGAGGACAAAAGTCGATTGTGCGTAACCGCCATATGACAAAACGATGGACTAGCTTTCGCCATAGAAACTCAACCCACACCACCTCCAAAATACAAATGCACTCATTGCGAGACAAATGGTCATTTTACTGAGAGATGTTTTCTTTTGATTGGCTTTCCCAATGGAGGAAGAAGGGGTCGTGGGGAGGACGCGGGGGTAGAGGAGGTCGGGGCCTTCCACCTGGCCGTGAACAACCATCAGGTCGCAGCAGCAGCATGGCTGCACACGCAGACATCCCAACCTCGCCAGCAGTGGCGACAGGCAGCAGCCAAGGCGGAAACTTTCCAGCGTTGTCGACTGAGCAAATGACTCGACTATTGAATATACTTGACACTCCTACACAATCAGAAAATAACGCGGGTACGGTTAATGCTTTGTCACCCGATTGGTTAATTGAGTGGTGCTTCACATCACATGACGGGTAATTTTTCCTCACTCTATAATATTATGTCTGTTCCTGAGTGTTCTATTGGTCTCCACGATGGCACTCGTGTTGTGGCAAATTATTGTGGTAGTGTACAAATTTCTGCCAATCTAATATTGAAAAATGTGTTGTTTGTCCCTAATCTTAAAGCAATTTGATTTCTGTTGATTGGCTTGATTAAGGCCCAAAATGTGTGTGTGATGTTGATGATTTGTTGGTGCTGTAACAGGACGTGTTTGGAACAATGGAGGATTGGTGGTGTACAGATCGTAACGGCGGTATACGTGTTCCAGTCTCAAGTTTCCTGTCGCTCTTGAGTCGATCAAGTCGAGTTGTTTTGCACAGCGATTGGGTCATCCCATCTACTACAATTTTAGGTTCCCCTCCTTTAATAAAACACCCTCAGACTATCAAACAATTAGAGTCGTGTGAGGATTTGTTTTTTTATTCCAAACCAAACTCGTTCTAGCTTTCTAAGTTTGAATAAAGCTTCTTCCATTTTGATTTAATCATTGTGATTTATGGCGTCCCTTATTCTACCTGTTAGTCTTATGGGTCACATTATTTTTTGACTATGGTATGTAGATGATTACTCTAGAGCTATATGGGTGTACCTCATAAGTGATCAAACGGAGCGTCACAACTTGCTTAAACCAATTCTATACCTTGATCCAAAACGCAGTACCATAAAACTATAAAAACTTATCAGATCTGACAAGGGCACCAATTTCTCGAATCTAACCCTCTTCGTCAGTTCTACCACTATATGGGCGTCCTTGTTCAAACTATCATGCGTTCAGAACACCCGAACAAAAATGGCGAGGGTCGAAAAGCAAACACCGTCCACCTACAAACCGTGGCACGGCTCCTTAATGTTTCAAGCATCACTACCAGTTGAATTTGGGGAGAAGGGGAGTGTGTCAATATTGCAGTTTATCTCATTAATCGCCTCACCTTAGTCGTGTCCGCAGGTGGAAGTCCTTCATTCTGAAATGCTAAATAAAACTCCACAAGCTTCGCGCACTTGCGTGTTTCGTGTGTCTTTGTTTGTCCGCAATATCCAGCGCCCACCAACAAATTTGCACCCCGCAGTATACATGGCATGTTCCCTCGGCGGCTATCCGTCCGGGTGTTAATGAAAGGTTGGCGGGTATACATATGGGAAACTCATCGATTCTTTTCTTACGCGTGACAGGTTGATGAAACGATTTTTCCGTTTGCAACTACACCAGCAAAAATCGCCGCCCCCCGTAGGGTTACACCAACAAGCCCAACAATTTCCTGCAAAATCTACATGTCGGGCGACAAACCTTGTCTATCCCAACCATGTCCACACCACCCAACATTGTTGCCATTAATCAGCATACCAACTGTACACCCAGCAGCCCACCTCCACTAACATCTAACAGGACCCACACAACAGCTGCATCTCAACCGTAGAGAAAGAATGGGAGTCTACAAACCTGCCCGGACGTCACTCCCAAATCGTGTTCGCCATCCACCTGGTTAACTCTCTGAATATGCGTGGGTCATCTGCTATAATGTACCTCCCGTTACTTGCCCTCTGATCACTCATCATTCAGGTACACGGTTCCCTATCATAACTACATTCATTATGAAAATTGCCCGAAGGGCCGTGGTTTCTTGGCTGCCTTTTTGCCACAGAAGTCCCACGATCACTCGGGGATGCTTGCTTAAATTTGCCAGATTGGGGGAAGGGCGGGCTATGCACTTAGAAATTTGAGCTTTGGAAAACAATCAGACTGGGGGTGTTGCTAATCTTCCAGCCGGTATAGTGCTCTTTGAATGTCAATGGGGTACCAAGACAAAAATCCATGCTGAGTATTAAAAGAACGGGACAAAGACGACTTGTGTGTTTGGGAAATCATCAGGAATTGGGAAACAGACTACACAGATAAATTGCTCCAGTTGCCCGCAATGGGAACGTGCCAAATCTTATGTCCAGTTGCATTGCCAAAAACTGGGGAGATTCCAAATTGATGTAAACAAACACCTTACTACATGGGGATTATAAACTGAAAGAGGTTATACATGCGTTCACCAGGTTATTCTAATGCAACCCAGGCAAAGATGTCGACTGAAAAAAATCCCTATATGGTTCCGCCAATCACCGAAATTGGTTAGAAAAACTGACAATTGCATTGAGCGCTATGGTTTCAAACAAGCTCATAAAGGAATCATACTTCTTCATTTCCGACGCGGGCGCCGACTTTCTTGCATATTGATTTACGTAGACGAATTTTGTCCACAGGTAACAACCTAAATCTATGTGCTTCATTCAAAAAATATTTCCACAATTGTTTTACTGATGAAGGATTGGGGCCTTTAGAATATTTTTTGGGAAATAATAGAATGTGCCGTTCGTCCACTGTTTTAGTGTTGGCCAACGCAAATACGTATGGAAAAATTCTGCAGGAGGACGGAATCATCGAGGCAACCGGCCCTCGACTCCTTTGTCTACACTGGTCACGGTTTGGCCACGTCCGACCCAGTGCACCTATCGCCGATCCCAGCAAAATATCGTCGTTTGGTTGGACGTTCATCTATGACAATTACGCGTTCGGAATTGACTTATCGTAATTCCTGTCTCAGTTTATGCACGAGCTAAGATTTGACCATCTCAATGCTTGACTATGCGAGTGCTCGGCTACCTCAAGGGTCATCGGGTCAGGGCATCCTTCTTAGAGTAGCAGTAAATACAAATTATGGCGTATTGTGAATCGGATGGGGTTAAATGTCCACTCCCAAAAAGTCTTCACGGCATTTTGTCATGTTGGGGGGCGATTTCTATCTCTTGGAAGACAAAACACAGTCAAAGTTGCTCTTCGTTCTCGCAGAGCTGAGGTAAAGGGCCATGGCGGACACATGGTACGAGATTCGGTGGACAAACATATCTAGGATGTCGTGGAGGTCGCAAACTACCTCAATCGAGGTGATTGTCGTAACCAATCTTCCCCTGCCATACGCAGCTAACTCTAGTATTTCATGAGCGGCTGAAGCCTGTAGGACTTTACTGTCATATCGTAGCGTGAATGGTTACGAAGGCAAGAAGCTCGCAACTCACTACGTTCCCACGCAACTCCAGCGAGAGATACTGTTTAATAAACCTTTGCTTATCCAAATTTTTCATTTCTGTATTCAAGCTGGGCATTCGGATGTCATGCTCCAACTTGAGGAGGATGGTTGACTAGGTTTAGTTTTTAGAAGTATATGTTGGACGGGCTTTAAGCCAATTGTAATTAGTAACTCTATATAGATCTCGTTTGTGCTGCTAATGGAAACGCCAAGTATTGTATTCTTTGCGCCATATAGTTCTACAGAGGATAACGTATATTCATTTGCTTAGAAACTGAATTCCTAAACTTGTCATGCTAGCGAAAAGTTATGGTAATTTAAAGTAGGCCCAAAACTTTAAAGAACTTAGGCATGAGTTGAATGAATTATCTTTAATCTCTTTGTAACTCAATATGTTATAGCTACTGACTTGACTTTATTGCATATGAAATTTTATTCTCTTGGTAAAATCCTTCTCACAACGAAGAATAATTTGAATTTCAACTAAAAAGTTTTCTGGGGTGTTATAGTCCTAGAGAGTGACATGGTATGTTAAGAAAAGTGAAGAAGTATCCTTGTGTCCTTGACTCTTTAATACGCTAATTAGAGATTGATCAACATGTAACCTCTTAAAAAAAAAGTAAAGAAGTATCCATTTTAACATAAAATTTAAGAAAATAAAATGAACATTTGAAACATTACAGGAATATTAGTTGATAATACTAATAACATTTCAACATGACTGAGGTCATTCGCCAAAGTGCTTAGGGATCTACGACATCTTTCTTATTGGTAAGGTACAACCATTGTAAGTTGTAAATGATTTACTTCACTTATTTGTAACGACACACTATATCCTAGAAAGACAACATCAATATACCATTTTTCTTGAATTTCAAGCATTGAATATTGTAAAACACAAAATAATTAAAATGAGATCCGAATTATTTTTTGTATATTTATAAATCTTGTTCAAAGATTTTTAATTTCTATATGTGTATTAAGAATAATATATTAGTGAGGAAAGTATTTTGAATGTTATTTAGTTTATAATTAATGGATTTAGCATGTACCGAGAACCGTGTGATCAATTATTAAAGAACAAGCAATGTATGTTTATTTATGATCCAATGTAACATACACTGTCTCCGCAAGACACATGGTATGTTTACATAATTAAGGAATTATTAAGAACCATGTTTCATTGACTTTTAATAAGTTAATTTGAGATCGATGAACATTAGTCAAATAGGAATTATTAGTCTCATGAGTTTAGACACTTTTTTTTAAATAAATAAATTACACACATATACTATAGATCTATATATAGATATATATATATATTATATATATATATATATCAAATTATTTTTACAGGTGTTTTGGCGGATAAAGTTAAACTTCGGGCAAACAATTTAAGGATAACGGATATCCATACATTAAATAAAAATAAACATACTAAAAAAAAGTTTTATTTGTAAATACATAATGAATGAACTGGTGCAACTTAAACTACATTGATGTGCTCAAATTCATCATGAAGCGTAGGTTAAATAAGATTGTTGGATCTTTTGCCAACAACAATATAATGATGGTCCAGCGAGCAATTGATAACTAGGGGTGTCATTTGGCCATTATTTATATTAAATTTTTTATTTCGTTACTACATCCACAAATACATTCTCCAACCATATTGTGCAGCCATTTAATTCCATCCTCTATATTTTGCTCAAAGATTCAGCACAAGCATCTATCATAAGAGATAACAAGTACAAAGGTGTAGGCAGATGAGTGCTAACATCATCATCATTAAAAGATACACTATGTAAATACAATAAAAATGTTTTTTCAGAGATAGTAATATAATGAATCTTCTTGACACGACTTTTTTTCATTTTTATTGAATTCCCTTATTTGATTTATTTCTCTTCCATTAATAAATAAAACTAAAATTAATGGATGTGGAATAACATACTCATCCAACATACAATTATTATGTCGGTCAAAGTGGCAACAACATAACGACCCAACATCTAAAAAATGTATTTATGACTTACACCTATTGAGATTGGGAAGTATATCATGGGACTAAACCTTATGTAATCTATAAAGACATTCGTGTTCGAGTTTTTCGCTGTTGGGTTCATTTCTAGTGTATAGTTCCCTATTTGAGGGTTAAATGGGTGCTTAACATTTGTTTAATCTTTTTAAAAAAATCAATGGACAGATAAGTATTATTTCTTATTGTATTTCTCCTTATAAGTGTCTACTTCCAACTCATAGTCAAATTTATACTTGTGCGAACATAACACTTGAAAAAGAAGAAGCTTTATGATTAATGAGATAAATAAGAAAAAAAATAATTGCGTTAAATTTAATACTATTATTTTCTCCTTATTTCATTCATTAGTCATAGAGTTTTTCTTTATGGATTATGTATCCAGTGCTTATCGTACCAACGATACTACTTTCGATTTAATTGTCTACGATCGTCAATAATAAAGAAACCCAACCGAGGGTTGGGATCGTGTATCAATGGAGTGGTAGTGAAAATTTGTAATTAATTAAAGTCTCATTCTAATTAGTCGTTACTAAAGAGATTAACGAGTAAAACTATTATAAATTAGTGGGTGTGACACGAAAGTGTCAAATATCAAAGGAGGTTTGTCACAAGTCGTTAAAATAACAAAAAAAACAAGAAATCTCTAACAATGGAAGGGGGACTTCTTAGGATGTTACTGCCATAAAAATTTACTTAGATTATTGGGTACATGCATTAAACAGAATATCTATAGAGTAATAGTGATAAGGCTAAGATTTATATCTTTTTATGACTTCTATTGAAAAACATATCCGGTTTCAAATGGGTTCCTCTCGACCACTAATTTGCCGCAGGAAGAGCAGCCTACGTCTTACCCCACTCAATCTCTCGAGCTCAGTGTTAGGATATGGGACTAGTGCTCACTGTTTCCGGATGAACTCATGTCGACTTACTCCTTAGGATATCAATCAACCAGTCTTGGTTTAGCAACTTTCTTCTCGAGCAAGTCGAAAAATATATGAGTGAACTTGTATTTGCAACTACAAATTCGTTAGATTAAACAACAACCACTACGAGAAATCACCATTCAACTAGATTTAATCTACTAACAAGTAAAATCCAACAACAATATTAACTCATATATGCTAAATCACACCCCAGGAATGAGGTTTTTAGCCACACATCATGAAAAAGAAATCATATCTTCAATGATGTTGAAATCAAAGAAGTATGAGGAATAATGTTTTGAGTTGAGGAACGAAAGAAGGATTAAGGAGATCCACTTTCAAAATAAAAGAGAAAAATACATTCCTCTTCAAGTCTTCACACCCTTAAAAAACTTGAGAGTAAAATATAAAAAGTACTAAAAATATGATAATGTTCTACTTTTTTTCTGAACACTCTTCAAATTGGTAATAAAACTACTTATAGTTTTTATAATTAATGTTGCAGTGGGTCAATTGGAAATTTTTTTGGAAATCACCGATCAACTCGTCGATTCACCCTTTGTGTGGTTTATCGCCTTCTTTTCTTTCCTACAATATCTTTGTGTCCTGGACCATTGGCGATTTAGTACTTCTTTTTGGAACTACTTGGACATACTCTGAGTGCTCCCTTCTTCCACATATTTAATCCTTTTCTTTACGGCTCAGCACACTGGAACAAAAGGCAAAGTGGATTCTACAACCTTTAGGCTTCCATATCTTCATTCTTATAAACCTTTTTGTCCCTTTTTGCAATATAAGAGTTTTCATAAGATATTAGAGATAAAACAAGGATTAAATGACACTATTTATACAAAAATATAGCCCTAAATGAGTCCAATCTGAGGACTTATCAACACACCTAACTTAAACTTTTGCTTATCCTCAAGTAAAGGTCAATCTCAACAGTTCAAACAGGATTACTATAATAGTGCTAAAAAAAATTTAATCATGAATGTATATAACAAGACTCAAATTACAAATGCAAACATCAACTGTGTACTAAGAGTTTCAAGTTAGGACACACTATTACCAAAGATTCTCGAGCTCGCATTACTTGCATCATGTGCAAGGTCAAGCTCATCAAAAGCATTTGGACGCCCTAATGAAAATGATTATTCAATTTTCACACACAAGTATATAATAAATTTAAAGTTCATGAACCAGATAAAACGCTCACTATCAAGAAGAGGAACACAATGCAACTTTCATCCATAGGTTTGTACATTTTTTCCAGTCAACATTAGTTTCAGGTTTTCAAGATCAAAAAGGTCTTTCTTAGGGTTGTAATAGGGTTGAGAGCAAAGGTATGATCATTTAGTCGTAGTGACTAATGATTCTCATGAATTATGGTGCTCACAACATTTCCTTTCCTTTTCCTTCCTATCTTTGTTAGTGCTCATAAGTCATCCTATTATGTGGTTCCCATATATTATGTGCTTCCCATATATTACTTGCAAACTCTATTTCTTTTGGACTATTATTCCACAAGTTTTCTTTTTCATTTATTTTCTTTTTATTTTCTTTTTCTTTTTCTCTTTTTTTCCTATATATTGAAGGTTTTCATATTTTTGCAACATCGTAGGCTAAGTGAGACTTCCATTGAACGTCTTTGATTTTTCCCTTTTCTTTTCATCATACGCTAAACTTAGGCTTTTGGCCTAAGATGGATTATTTAACTAAACCGATCATTTATGAGGATTAAGGGAGATGGATTAAGAAAGGTCTAGTCTTCATAAAATTTATTCCAAGGAAGTTAAGGCTCAAGTGTGTCCAAGAGAAGTTCACATGATCTCAAAGGATATCACAAGTAAGGTATATGTCAAATTTAGTCGCACTCTTTAAATTACCGAATATCAAATCGAAGGAAAGCATTACTTAGTTGGCTAGACTAAATAGCCAAATTCTAGGTATTTTCATGCATGGTTAAAGGTAAGCATATCAAGTTGGGTATTGATACTTTTCTTATACAATACTTTATACTTTAGCTAGTGTTAAGCGGTCATTAAAAGAGAGTAAATTTGACAATTTGCTAAGCACAATGAGATATAATGAATTTAAATATTGTCTATGCAGCTTTGTTTTGTCTCGTCGTAGTCCTATATTCATGCTCGTTTGATGAGATCACTATTCAATTCAGCAGTATTCATCAAAACATATTCTCGAATTCGCAAGAGAGGAACAACTTTCAGCACTAGAGGTGGCACTTATTTTAAAAAGATGAAAATTTTTTGTAAGGTTCAAAAATTATTTTGCAATCAAGATCAACACAATAGCCTGATCCTTATATTGTCAAATGACACTAGCCTGCGGTTCGAGTGTCTACGATCTTCGATGATATAGTAACCAAACTAAGGTTTAGGATCTTTTTTTCCGAAGGAAGATATTCAAAAATATGTAGTAGTCGTAGGTAAAAGTATATTTACAAAAAAAACATTATAAATTAATGGGAATGACACAAAAGTGTAAAATATTGATGGGCGGGTGAGGTGGGTTTATCACAATTATAGTAAAAACAGTAAAAATGCAAATGTGAAGTAAGTATTAGGAGAATTTCTTGGGTGTGACCGCAATACAAGTTTAGATAAGGCGTTGATTACATGCTTTAGACAGGAAATGTCCTATATAATATTGACTAGGCTACGATTTAGATTGAAATAAATCCTCTTTCGAGCAACTTAACCCGTTTCAAATGGGTTCCTCTCAGACACCTATATATCGCATGAAGGCCAACCTACTCCTTACCCACTCACTCCCCCTAGCTTAATGTTAAAATATAGGACTACGACTCATCCTCTCAGGCTGAATCTCATGTCGACCCACTCCTTAGGCTATCAGTATAGCGGTCTTACTTTCATTACCTCTGTCTCGGGCAATCCAAAAACACATGGGTGCTTTTGGATTTTCAACTACAAACCTATTAACTTAAACCACAAGCACTAGGTGAAATCACCAATAAAATAATCTAACCCATTAGCAAGAAAGACATACAATAATATCAACTCATATTTTCTAGATCATACCCCAAGATTAGGTGCTTATAGAATCACATCAAGAAATAACAAAATACACCAAAGATGATAGTAAAATCAAACGGGTACAAGCAAAAAAACCTTAATTTATGCAAAGGAATAGGAATTAAAAAGACCCAGTTCAAATTTGCGGAACATGAACTTCTTCTTTCTTGAATTCTTCCCAAAAACCCTCTCGAAACATGAAAGAAAATACAAGATTAATAGTATTCTAAAGTAAAACTATTATAATGTTCAAATTCCTTAAAAATAAACACTAAGGATACTATTTGTAGTTTTCAGTTGTAGTGTTGTCGCGGATCATTAGAAGATGTTAGTTGAGATCGCCGAATTACTCGGCGACTTGGCCTAATGCTAATCCATTGCCTTTTTGTGCTTTCACACAACATCTTAAAGTTCATGACCATTGGGAGGTTAAGTATTTCTTCACGAAACTTTTTGACGACATGCCGACTTCTTCTTTCATTGCCTTTTTTATCCTTTTTCTTATGGACTTCGCATGTTAAAACAAAAGGTAGAGTATATCCATTCGACAACTTGCCATATTTACGTTGAGATGCTCAGGTTTCAGTTTCTTTGTTTTTTCAGCCATTTGTTCACTTTTGGAACTAAGTGTCCATGTTTGAACTCAAACTTCGAATACCCAAATCATAAGAGTTTTCGTATGATATTGAGAATAAATAAGAATTTGAGGACACTATTTCTATCAAAAGAAATCCTTAAATGAGTCCCTTTTGTGGAATCCTCAACACCTCCAATCTAAACTTTTGTTTATCATCAAGTAAACTCAAGTGCAGTAGTTCAATTAAAATGTCAGAAATAGTGCTACACAAGACTCCATTATGTACATACAGGACAAGACTCATACTACTTATGAAAGAATCAATTGTGTACTGAAAGATTTAAGTTGTGACACACCATTACAAAAGATTCTCATGCTCACAATAGTTGCTACTAATTCAAGTTCAATATTAACAATAGTATCTGAATGTCCTCACATAAAAAATGGTTCCATATTTACGCACAGGGGTTAATCAATTAAAGATCAAGAATCATGCAACCCTCACACTCAAAAAGAGGAACACAATGCATGTTTTCACCCATAGTTTTGCCCTTATTTCCCAATCAACTTTAGTTAAACTTACTCAAGATCACATAGATCTTTTCCAAGCATGTAATGGGGCTGAGTGCAATGTTATGCTAAATTAAGATCAGTTACAAAAAATTCTCATGAATTGTGAAGCACAAAACACTTCTTTTTCTTCACCTTCTTCTATAAATTTTTCTTCTACTGATTCTGAGACATCTTATTATTAACGTCCATGAATTGCTTGGAAATACAAATTCCTTTTGTTCTTTTATTCCAATACTTTCTTTTTCATTCTTTTTTTTATGTATATGGAGGGGTTTCCATTTCTCTGCGAATCATAGTTTAAGGGAGAATTTTCTTGCACTTCTTAACTTCCCTTTTTACTTTTAACCACACCCCCAACTTAAGCTTTTGGGTTAAGTTGACTATTCTGTGTATAACAAGTCATGAGGATTACAGGTGGTGGTTGAATAAAATTCTAAGTTTTCACTTGTTTCCTTCCAAAAAAGGGTAAGACTTAAGGGGTGTTCAAAAGAGTTTCATACTCTCACGTGTAGGCAATAAAAGAGGTATATGTAAGAATGGATCACACTCTATAAAGTTATATAAGATCACTTCAAGAGTATACCTTGATAAATCAATCAGACTAATAGGGAAAAATCTAGGTTTAAATAATGATTTGTTCAAAGTAAGCTCATCACACAAAGCATAGATAATAAAGCCAAACAAGATTATACACTTTTTCCACTGTTCCTTTATCATCACAACAGAAAGAAATTTGATACATGACTAATCACATCGAGATGGAAAGAGTTCTCATATTTCCTAGGAAATTTCATTTTATCTTGTTTTAGTCGTACATCCATGTTTGTTTGATTGAGAGTACTATTCAATTCACCGCTATTGATCGAATTGAGAAAATTTGTATGAGAACATCCACATTCAACACAAGTGTTAATGATAATTTTTTATAATAATTTTTTTTCTTAGTCTTTAAAATTACAATCAATTAAAATCATAAATAAGCCAAAACATAAGCATCCACGGAAAGAAGATAAAATGCAATGTAACAAAGACAATCCAAATAAATATCGAAACACAAATATTTGTAGAAAGCAAATATAGATGAGACTCACTCCACCACAAATTAAAACATTTGTACTCAAATGTGAATAATAGAAATATATAAATGTGTAATCAAAGTAAAAGAGAGAGAGAGATGAAGAAGGGATCCTCTCTAAACTCTCGCTTTGCTTGTCAAAGCATTAGTGCTTAATGCATAGATTATGTTCTAAGTGCTAGTACATAGATTTGTGTCGTACTTCTTTTGGGTTTTAGAGGATTTTGCTACTTTAGTTGTGGCTTCAGTAGCTATATTTTCCTCTACAGTTTTATGCACATTGTGAGCTGCTTTGAACGCGCTGATTGCATTATTGAATCCCCGTTTGCATGATGGCGTAGAGGGTTCAATGGGAACCGTCCTATTGGATGTAGCATTATTATTCTCTCTCCTCTCCTTGGCTAGCTATGCTATCTTGTGGTCCCTCTTACACTCCCGTGATCTTACCTTGCGGGATGGAATTTCTCTTCACGCTATTGTTGGTCTAGCCATTTCTGTATTGACTCCAAGACAAAGTTAGAATACATTGAAATAGAAGTAGGGGGATGTGGAGTGTCGAATCACTTTGCAAAAATGGATGGTGAAGTGTTCCTACACCTAGGTGATTTTCCAAAATAATGCATAGTGGTTACAAAGATGCAGACAAAAAGAGCGAACAAGTAGTCTTTCAACGTGTCGCCCAATACATTTAGTGACTTAAACTTGATTACCGAAATTAATATACTCTATTATAAATTTGGCATTATTTAAAGGTTGAATAGAGAAATTAGGAGAAATGCCAAACCGTTTTTTGTGAATATTCATTAGCTCTACAATTGACTCGATGTGCCTATTTTTAACCTTCAGCCTAATTTAACTCATCAACCCTTGGTACCTTAATTTACACCTATACAACATAAATTTAGTTAAAACCCCTAGCAAATGTACATTCCCATGGCAAAATAATTCAATTTAAAGCACATATAATTGGGTTTTTATCATTAAAGCACGAGTGATTGAATGATGACCAACAATCCATGTAATCCAATTTGCAAAGAAAGATTTAGCATAGATCCAATAAAATTTACATTATACAAATACATACAATTTCGGATACAAGGTTAGTACTATCTGCCTTTGCAGTCAATTATAATACTACGATGATGCTAGGAAGAAATGTAATCCAGATCCGAGCACGATTCAATACTTAAACAGTCTAAATGTACAAGAAAAATAAAACTAGAGTACTGGTGTAAGTTTTTGAGGGGAAAAGTTAGGAAGAAAAAATTATTTTGGACCTTTACACCATCGGCTTGCAATGACCATTTAGGTTCTAACCATTCAGCGACGTTAGTAAAGCTCACCCAGTCATTCGGTGAAGCATCGAGTGTCTTGTTTATTCTCTAAGTTTGACAAGATCCTTAGTTCACATAGGAATCCCAACAACCATCTTCTTCAAGGCTGCAAATCTGGGTTGCGATGAGCCAATAATTTCTACAGACCGTTAAGTTTTAAAGGATCCAATCTAAAGATTTTGTTGACAAAGACGACGAAAGAAGTTGGGGTCACCGAACTTGTCTGTTGCTCGCAAGCAAGACTAATTGCTCACCTTCATACTTCAATTCAAATATTTCCCTAAGTTTATCCTATACAAGCAACACATTACTATTTTATCAAGACAAAAAAATTAATTAAAAGGGTTTTGGGTTGCCTCTGAAAAAACATCTTAGTTAACATTATGGCATGACGCAAGTAAAATTTTAAAGTTCAATTTTGGGGTTATCAATAGTATTAGTAAATACCTTTTGAGTCTCAAAATTAGATTACATAAGATATGACCCATTGGGGTTTCCAACTTCTTGATTAAGACAGAATGGGAGGTGCCAATTTGGCTCAGGGTAGACACATCTTATTTCATGACTTTCTACATTTTGGCTAACCCATCAACTTTGTTGAGGATGTACGAGCGAATGTCCTCAGACCTTCCACCTCCCGGATCCTTGGGCTTCTGAGGCTCATGGGGAGTTACATATCTATCTTTCTTCACATGTATCCAATTCTAAACACGATCCCTACATTCACATTCACGGTGTCTGTCTTTCCATCCTTTGTCTATGTCCATCATTGATTTCAACCTTGTCTAGGGTAGTCTTAATGATATCCATCACCTTGGTAGGATATAAGGTCAAACTCCTCAAAATACAGTGCTTCAAACTTCATTTCCTCTTAATTTGTGCTCCTGACCCCCACAACATTGATACCACAGGCACCAGCCCCCGTGAAATTCTTCCATAGAATATCATGTTGTCTCATAATATTGTCCATGTTTTGGTCTCTCTCATTGTCCTTTTCAATCTACTCTTTAGATAGCTTGATGGTGACAAGAGAGTCATGGTCCTCACGAGGTGTTCCATGCCATGTTGATAGTTGTAATTCCACCAAGAAGTTGAGTTATTTCTGCATATTTTTATTGCATTCCTTTTAGGTAAGAGTCAGTCAACAAATCTTTTGTTTACAAACTCCAAACTATGATAGAGGTAATTGGGGATAACATTATCAGACATACCACTGGTTGGGAATTTTAGCACTAACTTTTTGAATAGTAGCCATGTTTTGTGTAGTGGCTCTCTATTAAGATGCTAAAAGCTTTAGATGCTATCTCAAATAATCATCATCTTTCAAGGAGGAAAAAATTGCACATTGAATGCAATGAACAGCTTCTCCCATGAAGTGATCAAATTTCTTGGTGATTCGGCTTACTACTTCAATGCTTATCCCATTGGAGAAAATGGTAATAATAAAATCTTGAGTGACTCTTGAGAGTATTTTTTTTAAAAAGAAGGGCCCGCAAAAATGTATCAAATTTTTAAGATGTTTGTGAGGATTCTCACGAGCCAATCCTCTCAATAGCCCCTTTGGTTAATATAGTAGAAATATAGTGCATGTTATATGGATCAATACATTCCCTTCTGCAAGGGGTAAGCGGATTGCTACAACACCTCCCAAGAGATTGAGCTCCTTGACATTTTTCTATGGACATCATTAAGGTGACAAATGTCATCTTGATGGACCACATGGCTACTATTACTGCAATTTACGCTCATGGTTCAATCTTTCAATACAAATACTTCAAGCAAAGATAAAAATTATGGAAGTAAATTACAACGAATAAGAATAAGAAATCAATTCAACTACAATTCTAACACTACTCACTGCCAGAGTTGATATTTTGATGCTTATGGTGAACAACGACACTAACCTAGAGTTCAAATGTCTACGATCATCGATAATATAGTAACCCAACAAAGGGTTGGGGTCGTATCCCAAGAGAACAATTTTTAGAATATGGAGTTAATTAGAATTTCATATTAGTTAGTTATGGCTAAGGATTTTTATGAATTAAAGATTATAAATCAAGTGAGGTGACACGAAAGGTTCAAATATTGGTGGGGGGTTTGTCATAAATATAGTAAAAACAGTAAAAATGCAAAGAAAAATGAAGTATTGGGAGATGTTCTTGGGGTGTGACCGCAATACAATTTGAGATAATGTATTTTGTACATGCTTTCAATAGGAAAATTTCAAGATAATAAGTACTAGGCAATCCTTTATATGAAAATAAATTCTCTCTCAAGCAACTTACCCCATTTCAAATATGTTCTTTTCGAACACCCATTTGCCATATGAAGCCCAACCTACGACCTACCCCACTTGCTCTCTAGAGATAAGTGTTAGGTTTTATACGGGACTAGAGCTCACCCTCTCAGGCTGAACCTCATGCAGACCCACTACTCAGGCCATCAGCCCATATACTTGGTTTTGCAAACTCCCTCTTGGGCAAGCCGAGAACACATGCATGGTTTTGTATTTGCAACTACAAACCCATTAAATTAAACCACAACAACTAGCTAAAATCACCATTAAAATACTTCTAACCTATCATCAATAAAGACCGAACAATAATATTAACTCATGTTTTTTAAATCACGCCCCACGAATAGAGGTAAATATCCACATATCAAGTAATAATAAAATAAACATAAGAGAATTGTAAAATCAAATGGGTATAAGAAATAAACATTGATTTAAGAAAAGAAAGAGGAATGGAGTAGACCCACTTCAAACTTGGGGAACCTGAACTTCTTCTTTCTTCAGGTCTTCCCAAAAACCCTCTCCAAACATGAGCGAGAATACAAGAGAGTTATTGATATGGAACTCCCGGAGGATATGGACTATCAAGTGGACACTACCCATTCTGAGAGTTCTTGATTGTACGCTATTTCTATCCTTTTCTTTGAGTTGTGAATTTTTAGACATTCTTATTTTATGTTTAAATTTTGAAATTTTTATGTTTTTTTTAGCACATGAATGCTTGTTCTTGGATGTCTAATGCAACTCCATTTTAAATCTTATGTTTTACTTCTATACTATTGTTGTTGAACAGTTTGAGATGTTTCAGGGATTAGTTTGAATCCCTTTAAGGTTGACATTTTGAAAATATTGAAAGCTGGCGAGGTTGTGCCTCCCTTTGTCCTTCTTTGGCGGGATAAATCCTGCTGTAGCGGCACCGCTCTTGCGGGAATATTCCCATTGTAATGGCTCCGACGAGACCTGAAACCAGGCAAAAACTTTCTAGCTCTTCTTCACCTGCCAAGATTTTCCAGGTCCCAATTTTATTATTCCATTGAACTACTAAATTTTTAAAAATAGAATACACATTATTCAACTCAAAAAATCAAAAAAAATTCAGCATTACATCCGACGCACTCCTAGGATACACCCAGACATTTACATACTTAATGAGTAGAGTTTATCTCAATACATTTCTAGATATTCCGGTAATTGCACTTGCATACTCTAATGATTCATCTAGAAACTTACACAACATCAAAATCGAGACACACAACACTATGTCTTTTATCCTGTCACAGAAATCCCTCATAACACCTTCACATATCAAGTAAATTCACAAAACAAGGACCACACCCTCAGAGCTAATGCAAACAACAAAAATATCATAAACTCATACCCGTAAATCAGACACGAAGTCTAAAATTCACCAACATAAATTGCACATCATAACAACATTACTTTGTCAGTTAATTCATCCCATAGATGACCATTACTTGTCATATATTCCTCGTACGAACCTTAAGGATATATACCGATTGGAACCATCTCAGTTACAATTAACTATTTTTGCATCCCTTCAGTCGTAATCATGATATATTGTATACGTTATTTAAATACCAAATGAAATCTGGATATACCAATTGTACTGAACCCATACCACAAGAGAAACTTCGTACGAAAGGAGAGAAGGAGTGAAAAAATCCTGGAATGCTTTGTAGCCTCTTATATATTAGATATGGACGTTGATACAACAATCCGCACAAGCCAAGTCCACACTTTTCTCTTGTACGGACAGATCGGTAACATAGGTGCACTGTTACCAATTTTTCATGACCAATCTAGTGGGTCGTGTTGGCTCACAATGTAACATATAAGTAAGAAAACCCTTATACTCTAAAGGTTTAAACATGTAAAAAAATTAACAAAGTATAGATATAATATAGATAAACATGCATATAATGGAATCATTTACGAAGTAGATAAGACCTGTAAATTAATTAACTATGCCAAGGAATACAAGAGCTACTAATTGTAAAACATTGGATAAAATAAGAAAAGACACAGCTCCCACCATGTGGAAAGAAGAATAAAAGATGTTGGAGAGTTTTTCATCTTCACCTAATGAAATATTACCTATATTTTCATCCATGTTATGTCAAAAGACATAGCACGAGAAGTATCGTTACAACCACACGTACTGGTAGGCATCGAGTTTTCATGGAAAATACACTTTTACTTGACTTGCACCCATTTGGTGTATTTTGGTATTTTAATGCCTTTGATCATGTTAATGATTCGGAAAGGAATTTTGGCATAACTGATTATAAATGTTATGATGAGCTAATGTTGTTATTGAGAAGGTTGTTCCTCATATTGTGATTTTGAGCTCTTATGTGTGATAATTGATGCTTTGAGTTACTTTGAGTAAATGTCATGTGGGTTATGTTTATTTGAGTTGTATATCATGTTTGATATGTTTTTATTGGTTGGGCTGCTAGTATTGAGTCTATCCTTTCCCTTCAAAAGATTTTGTGTCATTCAGGAATGAATGTACCTAAGGGGGGAAATAATGTAGAACTCCGAAAGGCCAAAACCAAATCTAGAGCTTCACATAAGTCTTATTAGTTTTTTAACTCTCTTATAAGTTCAAAAATAACGTATGTAAGTCATATAGGATGTTTTAGAGTCAAAATGTCAAGGAACATCCATGACATCTACAGACATGTGCAAAAGGTGCTAGTGTGCCTTACCGTACTTCACGGTGTTTTAGTAGTCAGAATTTTGATATAATTTGGTGAAAATGTTTATAACACATATTAGAGTAGGTTTAGGGTCGAAACGTCCAGGTACAACTCCCCAAGAACAATCCTAGGATTCCTTGTAGAGTACCCTCACATTTTACCAAACCTGCCAAATTAGGTAGTGCAGTTAGTAGCTACTACGCTTGACATTGATGGAGCGTAGGTGAAACGATTAGGAGTCAATGCCTCCGTCGATGGAAACTTAGACATTTCTCAAAAATATCCAAGATGCACAGTCTCTGTCACAAACTACGGATGTGCAGGACGGTTGGGGGGCATCGGCGTTGACTAACCTACGAACCATAGGTCTAAGTCTCATAGGTTAGATATATAATTTAGCAGGTGATTTAGGGGTTAAGGGTTTGTTAATTAAGTTAGTTAAGTAACTATATGAACTACCCTAAGCCTAAACACAACTTACCAACTCCCAATTCCAAAATAGAAATTGCTTTTCCTTCTTTCTACTCTCTTTTTCTCTTTTCCAAAGAAGAACTCCATTGCAGGACTTGGTCAAGGTAATTAGGGAAGCAATAATATCACTAATCTTCATAAATATTCAACAAATATCAAGGTATAAGAACACTTCACCTTTCGGATTCCTTTTCCAAAAGGGTTCTTCCAAAATTGTTTTTCAAAAAAATTATTTCCTATGGGTTTCTTTCTAATAATAATTGGATCTTCTAAATTGTATTGGATATGGTTTATTTTGATTATTATGCTTATATTATTATTTATTATTATTTAATTATGCTAGTTATTGAAGAGTTAACCTATTCTGTGAAATAGATAATGAATTGACTCTAATTCCCTAACCATAGGTTATGAACTATTGTTGAATTAATTTGTAATGATACAATTTGGTTATTTTGTTAATTATTATTCAATGATACTTTTACAACTATTATTTAATGGAATTTTTTTTATGACGGTAAGAGCATGGATTGTGAATTTGAAAGGATATTGGGTAAGTCTTTGTGATCTCAATCCTTTACTTCAATTATGATGGCTTATATTTGTTGACGAAGTTCGATTGAAGTATATCGTGTGATTTTATTATATATGTGTGGTACAAAGATGCAATCGAATAGTATTGATTATATGATGATTAGATTCTGCTTAATTGGTAAAGATATAATGTTCTTTATGAATTGCCTATGTGCCTTAACATGACATAAATATGACAATGTGCGAATCTCACATATGAAGTTTGTATGAAAGGATATTCTCATGCAAATTCATATTGAGCTAATGACTATAACTAATCAAGGAGTAGTTTGCTATTACCTAAACTAAGTTATGACTATTAAACAAAGACATTTCAAAAGGAACTTTAGCTTAGCACCGAGTGAACTAGTGGTGAGGAGTGTCCTTTCCTATTTACGGAAGGTAGGTTCACTATTGTACTCATGTGATTTGAGACTATAATGCATGTTCTATAAAGACGGTCCCAAGTACTTCTCCCAGTTGTTGAACTATGTTTGCCCCATAGGAATACTAGATAGTGGATCCACCTAGATTTTATGTTCATTTATTGGCACTACCTTTGAAAGTAGTCCACCTTCTACAGGTGTAGGGTTCCATGACACCGGATTCTACATTAGCTCGTGTGGTCTATGTATGTAAAGGCAAGATATTCTCAAAAGTATAATGATGTATCAAGTTTAAACTCTAATTGGGAGGAATTAAGGGGTTTTATTTAGTCTAGATAGGGGTATGGGACTCTACATATATATTGCACTAGTTGGCCTTGAGGGAAGTCCTTGGATGATGTTCTTATGTTCTTACACTCTTATGAAGTGAAGACATATTGATGTTGATTGTTCATGTTATTGGTCTATATTGCTTAAGATGTTGATAAATACTCATGATGCTATTTTATGCGAGGTTATACATTATTCATTATAATTTGGTTGCTTTGCTTGGTTGAGTGGGTTATGGGCTTCACTTGGCTATAGCACTAGTAAACTTGGTAAGGGGTTATGGGTAAGGGTTTGGCTTGTGTTGTAATGACATGAACTCTTGAGCATGCTTTGTTGTCATAATATGATACTGAATTTCCTTGACTATGAACCCTAATATGCTATACACATGTTGACTTGACTTATCTTCATGATGTTGGTCTTTTGTTGAATATCATACTGTCTAGAGGAATATATGATTATTGTTATATAAATATGTTCTTGATTGTGCATAAGGCTTTTCAAAGTAACTTGACATGGTTACGAACAAATGACCCTTTTAGCATTAATTTTATGTTATGTGTGTATTTGTTTCCATACTTAGTACAAGTGATGTACTAACTTCTATTTATCCCTTTTCCCTAAAAAATTTTAGGTTGCGGTTGTTGAAGGGTTCGTGGCAGATTTTCAAGAAGGCTTGGATCATTTCTCAAAGTGTGGGTATGTCTTCAAGATCCGAGAATGGTACCTTTTCTCATTCTACCTATATGACTTTCTACAGTCTGATGACATTCATTCCACTCTTATTGTTCAAGACATTGTTATAAGCACTGAGTTGCAATTATACATTTGTTTTAGGGCTATACCCAAATTGGTTAAATTCTGACTAAGATGGTTTTATATAAGACACCTATATTAGACTCTATTGTATATGTCATATAACAGTTCAAGCCTATATAAGTTTCTTATTGTGAGGAGTCTATGTAAACTCTATATATTTATTATTTGTTTGCGAAAGATCTATGTAAACCTCATGAAGTATAAATACATGAAACGTTTTAAATTTTAAGCACGTTTTATGCAATGAAGAGTGCTAAGAACCTAGTCTTAGTCCTCTTTGAGGACGCTGACGCCGTTTACGTCTAGGGGTGCTCCCTAGATATAATAGTCTTGAGGTTTGTGAAGGAAGGAAAACATAGTCCCTGATATGTGGGATAATATGAGGTTATGAAACACATTAGAAATGTTTCCTAGTAGTTAAAGTTAACTATTGAGTTTGCTTCGGTCCATTCGGTGTTCCATGTGTTCATGCTCAAAAAGTTCTTAGGTGATCCAGTGTCTATCCTTCCTCAAGAAGGTTTAGAAGTTAATTCTAACCTTTCTTATGAAGAGGTCCCGATTTAGATTTTAGACCGGCAAGTGAAGAAGTTCAGTATTAAAGAAGTAGATTCTTCAAAGGTTCTTTGGATGATTCAAGTTGTGGAAAATGCTACTTGGGAGGCTGAGGCCGATATGATGTCCTGATACCCTCATATTTTTCCTTCCTCTTCTAGTTAAGATTGAGGTGATTAATTTCTATTAGTTTGGTCTATGAATGATCTTAATCTGTTGTGAATTCTATTATTATGCATGATATTGTAAAAAAAAATCCATGTTTCATATATGCCTTGGACTATATTCCTTCATACTTGATAATACTTAATTATATTTTTAGTATATCGAGTTATGTGATATAACTTGTGATTTTTCTCAAGTATAAAGTGAGGACACGATGAATTTCTCTTTGTTGAATGTTTTAAGCTATATGACAAGGAAAGGAACATTCCTCATTTGATTTTTGAATCATTATAGTATTTCATGTGTTGGTTGGGCTTCTAGTGTTGAGCCATATTACCAAAAAGATATTAAAGTGTAACTCGAGGACGAATGTTCCCAAGAGAGGGGATATTGTTAAACTTAGGAAGTTGAATGACCTAGACTACAATCTTAATTAATGAAAAATGCGTTAAAACAGGGTTTCTAAGACTAAACAAATGTTATTAACTAGATTAGAAAGTGTTAGGGTCAATACGTCAAGAAACAACTATGATGTTCGGAGACTAGTGAAAGTTAACTAGTGTGTCTTTAGGTTTTTAGATTTTTTCGAAGAGTCGTATATGGACCAAAATTGGAAAATTTTTAGGGTCGAAACATCCAGGTGACTCCTAAGTACTAACCTAGGCTTCTCGAGGAGGACCTAAACATTTGACCCTAAAAGTTGTCAAAACACAATATGCAACCAATGAGAGTAAATGACAGGTTGTGCTGGGATGACGCCCCGTCGATGGTCTTATTGGTTCAAACTTGAAATATTCTACTTGAGCATTCAAAATGCAGCCTCTGTCCAAAACCACATTTGACCAGGACTGTCTGTGGTTGGGATGACCAGCCGTCAATGGGGTCTCGTCGATGAACCCCTAGCTCACTGCCTCCACACAGATTAACTAGGGGCATTAAGGTAATTAATTAATTAATTAATGATAAGGGATGGTTATAAAAGGATCCTAACACATTAAACTAACCTAAGCCTCATAAGTCCCACAACCCAAATAACCCCCACTTCTCTCTAGTTTTTCTCACTACTCCAAAGAATCCTATTGAAGAAGAAGATCAAGTTCTCTCTAGGGATCCAAGATATAGACTTTCCTTCACCATTATTCAAGGATTCTCAAGGTATGGAGGCTATTTACTGTTGGGAGTATTTTCCCCAATCGGTTCTTAAAAGATTTGACTTCAATGTTTTTCAAATGCCTTGTTGTCATCCAATTTAATGGGTCTACTTTCTAAGTTTAATTGAGTATGTTAATTTGATTACTATGGATGATTTACTTATGTTATTTATAAATTTGAAGTATCAGTTAAAGCTTTGACTTAAATATCAATAGATACCTATGAAAACCCATCTTCTCCTAACCCTAACTTGTGATTTAGGTTGTTTTTTGATTGAGAAAGATGTTATTGAATGTATTCTTGTAAATTTTACTATTATATGATGATTATGATTCAATTTTTGGGTACAGATCATTCAATTGAGTATGAAGTCTTGAAATACCATTCTTGGAGGATTATGGTAAGATCTTCAAGTTCATAAGTGCCTTATATTAATCATGTGTTTCAATTCTTAATGATTATTGTTAATTTGAAGTATGAGTATGTGAGTATGATAGGAAGATGATGAGATTATGAATGTGATAGTATGATATTAATGTGATGAATTATGAGATGATTAAAGGTGTATTATATGATGGATTAGGAGTGATTCTTATATACATCTCATTACTATGTTTATAACGATGATATTCTCACATAATCTTTGATTGTGATGAAAGGGTTTTCTCACCCTAGATCCCAATATCTATGAACAGGATATATGAGGGTCTAGAATCCTAAGACGTATGTTATAAACTATGTTAAGAACGACTCTAAGATATAATAAGAAAAAAGGAATATTTAGCATAGCATCGAGGGAACTAGAAAATGAGAGGTACTTTGTCACAAAGGAAGGAATGATCACACTATGTTCTCTCATGAGGTGGAAACTATAAAGCCAGTTATAATAAATAGGTTGTCTAGCAAAAACCTCCTAGTTCCTTAATTATGTTCCCCGGAGGAACCTAGGTAGTGGATCCACGTAGACACTATTATAATATATATGATTTACCTTTGCAAGTAAGATACCTTTCTTTCGTTCTGAGGGGATGACACTGGATTCCATGTTTTTAGCTCACATGGTCTATTGTCAGTTATGGTTAAGTTTCCAAAAAGTAAAATCAATGAATGAATGAAAGTAAAAGATGCATAATAACTAGGACGACTTGAGATGTTTACTAGTGTAGGTAAGGGTATTCGACTTTACCTATATATTGCCCATGTAGACCTTCACAGAACTCCTACGGTTATAACTCTATATACTTATGTTATAAATGAAATTCATAATGTTGATTCTATATAATGTTTGTCTCATATGATGTTGCATTCACTTGATATACATGTTGTTGGTGTAGACTGACAGGTATGACATTGTATATTCTTGTTATGAAGTTATATGATATAAACAACAATGTTTATGATTTTTTTGCTTGTTGAGTTCGTTTATTTGGGCTTATGGGGGCATTGCGCTTTTTTGCTTTGATTTGGGATTATAAGCAAGGTATTATGATATGTTGCGGAAATGTGTTTAATCATGAGTTGTTGATTATATCTTTGTTATGATGTATTCTTAACTTGAAGGTAAATATGGTTCATTGTTATTTTATTCTTGACTTATATATGCTTGGAATGTGCATAAAGGCTTTTAAAGTGACTTATCATCCTTTTGAACAAAATTTCCTTTTTAGAATGTTTCTAAATGTTTTAATTGAGTATGTCTTCATACTTAGTACATGCGGTTTGTACAAACCCATATTCTTTCAATTTCTACAATAATGTAGGTTCGGGCAACTGAAGGATTTCAAGGCCAAATTTCAATAAGCTTGGATGAATCACAGAGTTACTTAATCCTCAAGTCCAAGGACGAAACCTACCATTCTGGTTCTAAATATTTTTTTTTCTAAAACACAATTTTCTATTTCTTATCTTTTGAGAGTTTATTGTAAGTGCAATAAGCATATTGTAATAGTGTAAGGTCTATGCCCCAAGTTTTGTACTCCAATATTAGATGCTCATGTGTAACATTATGTACACTATTTTTTTTATATGAGAAGTCTAAGTGAACTCTAAATATAAAGTTTCAAAATTTTCTTTATTATACTACCTATAAAATGAAATTATGTATGCTAAAGGATTTTCTATGGCCTATAAGAGGACAAAATCGTCGGTTACTACTAGGGGATTCTCCCTGATCGTGACTGATATAGTATAGGGGTCTGTGTCTAAGAAGTGTCCAAAATGAACAAACTAAGGCCTAATGGTTGCTACGTGTGCAGGTGTGCGAGGCCAAATATGTTGAAAAATGATCTGGTGCAGAGGTCTATAGACCACATTGACGGTCGTCAGTCATTCCATGGATCGTAAATTTCATCCACAGATCAAAGGTAAGTCCCTAATTTTTTGTAAGTCAAAAAGTAATCTATAGTACCAATCTATAGATTGTAGATCAACCTAAAAACTGTTAGTGGGGTCTCGTAGGTCAAAGTTCTTGTTGTGTAACCTGAACTTTATTCAAAAAAATCCCACATTCAAATTCTATCCCTCATCCTTCATTTTTTCCCCACAAGCGTTTCAAACTACTCCAAGTCCCCTAAATCATTACACACTCACAATTAAATCTCTCACATTCCATTTCCAATCCATTTACATTCCTTTCCATAAAACCCCACATCGTCTCCCCCAAGTTATCTTGAACAAGGAAATCAAGGAGATAGCTTAATGGATCAGAGTGTGTAACAAACCTAAAAATGGATTTGCTAAGTAATCTTTAATGTGTCTAGAATGCCAACAATTTGACCGGGTTCACAAGGATTGATGAGCGTAGTAGGACACCTCATAACCCTTGCTACATCCAAGAAAACTAACTTGGGGAGTTAGTTGAGCTAGGAAAGGTTGGGTCAAATCTTGTAGGGTTCTCAAATACAAAGATTTACTGTAAGAAGTCTTTACTAGACTTAAAAATGGAAAATCTAAGGTTTGGAGGGTCTAGCGGTAAAATGATCTTTTTTCAGGCTAAGGGTAGTATCATAATTAATCTAAATATATAAGTAATTATTTAATTAGTAAGGTGGAGGGGTATTTTTGGGAGAGAGGACCGAAATTAGAATCTTGAAGTGAAGTCTTGTTCCACCTGGGTTCGAACCTAAGTCGAAGCAATGAATTAAATTCATTTTAATTTAAGTTAGTAAATTAATGTAATTAATTTATATTTATTAGTTATTAGCTTTTTTAAAATAAAATTAAATCACATTTTTAATAATTAAATAAAATCTTATTTGACTCAGTTCTAACCTAGACTGCTATGCCTATGAAAATAATTCTCTCCCACGCTCATCTCTCTCTCATGTCTCTATCACTATCAGTCACGGTTTTTTTGACAAATAACATAAAAAAATAGTAAGTAAACCCAAGTTATTCACACTTGAACAACTTAAAACAAAAATTATAAAGAAACAACAAATCAAACACGTTAGGCAAAGAGAGGGTTTTTCTGTCAAGATGGTGTTGAAACTCTTGGATTCGGAAGTGTGTTTGGAGGGGTTATTTGGGTATCAAGTCGAGATTTGAACATAAAAAGGTATGGGTTATATTCTCTCTTTGTCCCTTTCCCAAGAGACCCCATAAGGTTCAGACGAATCTATTCCAAAAACTAGGATTGTTCCCCGTTGCATGTACCTGTCACTAGCTTCCATTGAATCATAGTTTGGTTAGTTTGCTGGTAGAAATCCTCAGGGATGAAACGTGTTTTCGTAGATTTTATGTTTTTTAGATGTATGTTTGGGAATTATTTTGACTTATGTTTATTTTCTTTGAAAATGGTAATGATGTCTGTAGTGGTGTGGTTTGCCAGTTGTTATTGTTCATGCTTTAACGACTTACAATGGCATGATAATTCTTTATATTTCATGTACACATGTTGATGTAAATTTGATGTTCATATGAATTGAAATTTGGCCTAATTGAGGGATATGTATTGTCTAAACGATCTCATAAACACACCTAGAACGTTCTAATGCCACTATGAATTCCCTAGAACTAAGGTGTTACTTGATGAAAGGATTCTGAAAAATTTAAAGAAAATTTTAAGCTTCTAGTCATGAATTTTGGTCAGCAAAGAAGGTATAAAATGTTGAAAAAATTTACTTAAAACAAGTGAGGTCATGGAGGATTGAACTCGTGACCTCACCATGTTAGAAATCACTAAAATAAATAAGTAAAAAGTAATGTGGTGAAGGGGATTCGAACCATGATATTGGCTGGAAAATGGAAATTTTAAAAAAAATAAGAAATGAGAGGAGTGGGATTCGAAACCTCCACCTCTCAATCATATATAAGGAGGAGAATAAAAGAAAACTAAAGGGGCGGAATGTGGGAATCAAACCCACGACCTCTAAGGGATATTTAAGGTAGAAATTAAAACAAAAATAAAGAGAGGCTGTGGGTGTTTGATCCTACAACTTCATAGTCAACTTGAATTAGAAAAGGAGAAATATAATTAAATAAAATAGGGGGTTGTGGGGGTTTGATCCCACAACACCTCGGCCAAGAAAGAGGTAATTCAAATGAGAAAAATAAAGAAGAAACGTTGATGTTGGGTCTTGATCTAGAGTCCCAATGTCATGTGGACCAAAATGCAATAAATTAAAAAATGTATGTTTTGTCTAAGTGATTCGAAATCGAATTCCCTTGCCAACATTTTGTATAGATGAATAAGTCATATGTGAATTGAATCTTCAAGAATAATGCTGCCCACTTAGATCGAAATCGAGATCTTTGCATACATACAAGATGCATAAGTCTTGTACTACATATTCTTAGGAATATATGAATCACTTAAACGAATAATGAATGAAGCCTCATGGCTTGTGTGTATAAAACCAGAAGTCTAGCATACGTTTAAAAATAAGTGAACCTAAGATGTATGTAATGATGATGTAACCCAGAAGGTTTCAGTACGAGTGTAAAATCACTAATAATGGTCATGTGATTGGCATACGATTAAATTATTTATTATGTAATAAAATGATGTAACCTAGAAGGGTAAGTTAGTGTAGAATCACACAAACACCAGTGCATGGGCATATGATAAATGAGCATAACGTAAAAAAAAAGGGTGAGTAATTATGAAGAGGCACAATTTGCTAATGTTGATGAATGTGGTGACCAACATGATATGAGGCTAATGTAAAAGATGAAGAGTCTCAAATGAAGCCCAGTAAATGTACAAAAAAAACGTACTCACCTATGCAAGTGTAAAGTTCCTGAGAGACCAGTCTCTATGAACACTCTATGAAAATATTCAGAGTAACCACTTATACTAATGATGAGATGAGAAATCATCTATTATTTATAATGTCCTCATACTAGAAGCAGATTTCAATGATGTATGAGTTTGAATTTACTTATAACTTTTATTACTATCACCGATAAAACTAGCTATAAGAGGTGATGCCTTCTTTCGATAAGGGTAGAGGTTCCCGTAACTCTCATGAGATGAGACTGTCCGGCATGTGCGGTATGGGTCTCCTTATATCTCATAGTCTTCGAATCTATACTGCTAATATAGGGATCTGACGGGGTTCAATTCCCGTGTATGCTAGCATGTTTAGGGTTACTTTGGTCGGTGATTCCACATCTTTTGGGTGTGGGGTTTCATGGCATTGGATTTCATGATGCTCACATGGTCTATGTCGGTTAAAGTGTGAATTAATGAATGAATGAGAGGCCAGCCTCAATGATGCACAAATGAAACAGAATGTACCAAGGTTGTAAAGGGTAGGATAATTCAAGTATGACATTGGTCATTCTTTGTCATTGCTCAACGAACCAAAATGACAGTTCTTAAACTCATCCTAGGTCTTGGCTCCTGTTTACACAGCCATGAATGAAATGAAATGAAGTCGTATGAATGAATTAAGCAAAACTCTGTGTTTCCTAAATCCTACTCCCTAGTTGAGGTCCCATATGTTTGATCCTTCATTTTTTCCGAAGTCTAATAGTAACTAACTCCATGATTCACTCTCATGGAATAACGAATGAGTGATATGACCACTGTACTTGTGTTATAAGCCTTATGAATGTGTTATGTGTACGCGATTGTGTGTTGTGGGCACAATGTTAAGTATGAAGATGCATGTACTCTCAAGGCGAACTTCCTTCCTAATCAAATGTTGAAACCTCACAATTCCTGCCGCATCAAAAATTTTTAAAGCCTCCCTCACTTTTCGATCTCAATTTGGGCAAGTCACTAATTGACCATCTACAATCAGTTGTTCACCAGGCAAGCAAGCTATTATTACTCATGCATTTCCCTTAGTGGTGGCTTGCCTATACCCGGACAGTGTGTACTAACCTATATAACGCCCAAACTTTAGCTTGCAACGGCACGAAGTGACGCTAGAGCTACAGGATCACGTTGCAGTTACCCAGATTCGAGCATTCCTCCCGACTTGGTACGCCCTTCTTCTTCAGGATTCTTTATCTTACCATTTACATTGTAGATTTTGTTTAGGATTTACCTAGGTGGAGTATGTTACACTAGCATTTCTTTCCCATTTTTGTTTTGACATTGTATTGGTGCCATTTTGGCAAGCACATCTTTATCGTTATAATAAATTATTTCTTTCATTTGATGATCTTAATGTAAGATGGTTGATGGTGAACAATTACGTATGTAGTAGAATGTTTAGTAAGCATGTTAAGACACAAAAAGTTTCAAATTTTTGACTAAAATTAACCTAGTTGAAGTAAGAATGACGTATGTAGGTATGTCTGCGACCTTTGAGAGGTCAACGACGCCAGTCTCGTCTTGGTCAACATTTCCGTCATGACAAAGTGAATAAAATAACATATATATATATATATATATATGGAAAGTCGGTTCTTCAAATGTGTCAAAACTCATATTAGTTGGACACGTGGCAGCCATTCAGAGCAACTCTTAATATGGAAGACGCACAACTATAAACTCTACAACACGCTAAAATCTATTTCTTTCTAATTTTGTATTCCTAAGTTTTTTGGACTCAATTATTTTATTCTGAGTTTCCTACATCTATATACAGGGAATAGAGATAATTATTTGGGGGAGGAGGCCAATAAACAAGAAACAAGACATAATATAAATTTTCGTCTATCTTTGGAACTTTGGAAGAGCTGCCGTAGAGGCTGGAGAATTGTGATTTATTCTTTAGAGGCTGGAGAATTGTGATTTATTCTTTCTTCTCCATTATTAATTATTTTTATTCGTGATTAACAAAAGATAGTTTACCTAATTTTTTTTATCTTTTTATGACTAACACAAAGATATTTATTGAAATTTTTATTGTGTTTTTGAGATAAAGAGTAACTAAACTTCATAACGAAGGTTGTGGGAACCATAAGACATTAACAAAATATGAATAGTAACTAAGAAACTCTTAGATAGTGTTGTCTCATGCAATGACAATTCTTTTATTTTGATGACTTTTTAACGGTGGCCAACATTAAAATTCGTCTTGTTGCTACTTGCTAGACAAAGGAGGAGGTTAATAGGAAAAGAAGTATCAACATAGATTTAGTGTGATACTATCAAATTGTCTAATGTCAATTTGTGCGAGGGTGAAAACTAGATGTGCTGTCTAATATGAGGTAAAGGTCAGGTTTAGTAAATTATAAACGCGTAGATGAACCAAGGTGCGGGGTGAAATTCTCTAGATGCCGGCCAATGATTTAAAGATACATAACTTATCACTTTGCATGTAATACACTAGGAGAGGATTGTTGTTACTAGGATTACCGAGTTATGAGTTTAAGGGGAATACATTCCTAGTTATTTCTAATAATCCGAATATAAATAATATTTAGTTCAAAGTTATTTTAATTGTTTTATTTTATTTAAAATTTAACCCCACCCCTATTTTATATAACGACTGTAAAGTTAATTATTTGCTATTAACAATCATCTTTGATATTCTTTGTGGGATAGAACCGGGCTCATAGTTGGGTAAATATATTACATGTGATTGTTTATATTTCTTTTCAAGAAATATATTTGAACGTTATAAAGAATGGAGCTGCTGCCGGGGAATGTGCCTTATAAATTTTCTTTGGTATTTATTTTGACATATAGTTCTTTTTTGTTTCTTAGGATTACTTTTATATATATATTTTTTTTATATATTATTATAATATTTGTTTTACTCTTCTTGATGTATCATCTAAAAAAGTATGTAGTGATAAGTGTTCATTTTTTTAGTAGAAACATGATATATATAGTATATAGAGTTCGAACGGTACATTATCACTAGAAGCACTAGAGATTATAAATAAGTTCCCGAAATGAGCTAACTTATTAAAAGAAGACCGGTGTAGTTATTTACTATCTAGAACTCATTCTTTGTTTACTTTGAGGAAATCATCCACAACTACAGGACGAGTAAGTAATAAATACTATTGAAGGGTCATTTTTAGATGAGAACCTATCCTAAAAAAAAAGTCTATTACTTTATTTCTTTGTCGAAAGTTATGGAGGACCACTGGATTCCCCAACTTCCTCTATGTTGACCTGCAAAACAAGATAAGAGGAGCGTACAGTGAGCATGGATCTTATAAATATTCAAGGAGTTCCATAGAGTCTGTTTATAATTCTAACGACAAAAGGTTATGTACTTCCACCAATTTCGAGTCTTCGAGAAGTGCTTATATTCCAGTCATTATATGGGTGTGACTTCTTGTATATTTAAGGAAACAAGCCATCGAGGAACATTGTTCATCATGGATGACACCATCAATTCCACTTGTGTTTTTTGTGGTATGAAAGAGTCTTCAGTATTTAGCTTGAAGTGGCCTGCAGGTAGGGGAAACTAATTGATTGTAATGGGAATGGTGGCTTTCGAATTGTATGGTGATGAAGAGTGGCGAAGATATTCAATAATTCTACATTTGACTAGAGAGGCCGAGAGGAGAAGAAATTTACCATTATGTATATTATAATTTATGTTTATCCCTAGTATCAAAATTGTTGGGGAAGAAAGTCAAGCCATGTATAACAGTTATAATTGATGGGAACACTTAAGTGCTTGAGCGTGTGAAGCCAGTGGTTTGGAGATTGAAAATTCATGTTATTCATGTTAATTCGTATGTCTAACAAGAATGGTTTAGCTATGTAATAATCAAGGAAGATGTGTTTGGTATTTTCATTTCCAATATGGCATATTTTACAAACTCGGATAGCAACATTATTAATATTGTGAAGATAACCACGGGTAGGAAGTCTGCGATGGGCGCAAAGCCAAATGAAGTAACTTTTGTTAGGGTTCTGAGTAGCCAGATCAAAATGCAAGGAAAATGTTGTGGTGAAGGTGGGTTGAGAAGGTAAAGATTGAACTTGTAGAGAAAACACCAGAAGTGGTAGTACAACCAATAAGGGATATTGGAGCTCCAGTCAAACTACTAAGGCTAATATTTGAAGATCACAGCCAGGATGTTTGGAGGTGTATCGAAGGAATGTTTTGACAAATCCCAGTTGGAACAATCCCTAAGAGAACAAACCTTGAGATGTTCTTCGCGTTCATTGAAGAACATGGAGAATATTTCTAAGGGGAGGATTTTTATCAATCCAGCGATGGTGCCAAAAGAAAATGGAATGACCCGATTTAAAGTAACATGTAGTACCACTAGAGAAGGTATCTCTTACATGAAAAAGGTTTTTCCAAATTAAGTATAGAGAAGTGGTAGGAAATATGTGGTTGTATCAATTGGTAAGGGTTTTTGCCCATAGGGAGTTCTTGTAAGATATCAGCCGCCACACAATGCTTGTAAGGAGGGTTTTATTCTTTGTGGCTGAAAGTTGATGACTTAAGACACCATTATCTTTAGTAGCAGTGATTTTATCCATGCCACATAATGAAGTTTTTGTTTATGGCTAGTGAATTCCTAGAAAAAATCCCTCTAAATTTTGCCTATGGTGTTGCAGTTTTTATTGGTGGAGTAGAAAATATTGCATAGAATATGTTGGTATAGAGATGAGGGTGGATTTTTCAAGAGTGACACGACCATCAAGGGTCATGAAATTTATTTTCCGACTAGAGAATTTTTTTCTCATATTATAATGATATATTGAAAATCTTTGACTTCGGGCTTACTGTTGAGGATAGGAAAGCCACGGTAATTTTCAAACTAAGATGAGGGTGGAATTTCCATGAGATTTTTGGTAAGGTGTTTATAGTAATTTTCACAGATAGGAGAGAAAAATTCCTTTAATTTGATATTGTTGATTTTTTGACAACACAGCGTGCAAAAATTTAATTATACATTTAGAAAATGTGTGAATCGATTTAGTCGTTCCTTTAGTGATGAGGGTGAGGTCATCGACAAAAAAATGGTGGGAAAAAAGAGGTTTATGAGTGGAGAGTTAGATTGGGTCCAATTGGAGAACATCCATCCACTTGGTGAGGAATATAGGCGGAGAGGTGTTCCATGCATATAATAAAAATATAAGGACACATGGGGTCGCGTTGTCATATCCCTCTGGATGGGCAAAAGAACGGTGTTCCATTACCATTAATTGTGATAGGCCATGCTATAGGTTGTGACACAATGCATGATGAGTTTGCTAATCTTTGGAGGTAACTTAAAGTAGATTAAAGCTAGGAAAATGAATTATCATTCCATCCTTTCATAGACTTTCTCGAGGTCAATTTTGCATCATCATACCTTTTTTACATTTAGTCTTAATAAGCTTATTGTAAATCTGTTGTACTTATAACGCCTAAAAATGAACCAAGGTGAAATAGAGCCCCGACAGTGTTTCTTGAGTTAATTTTGTTTTAAAATGATTTAATTTTGTATTCTTAGGCAGTCTGTGAAGTTTTATTAAGTTTGGAGGTAAAACGTCCAAGAACATCCATGAGGTTCGAAAGGTGTGCCTTAGATAGTGCTTGTTTGTCTTGAGGTGTTTGAGTGAGTTTTATGTGTTAGTTTTGCTTGAAACTTACATGAGATGTTTCTAAGACCTAGGAGACTTAGGTTAGGGGTTTAATGTCTGGGCACAATCCCAAATAGGACCCAAAAGGGGACTTAGATGAAGGGCCCAAGACTTGGACCAAACTCCCAAAGCAGTGACCAAACGATGACCCTAAGGACGGTCCATTGGTCCACCAACGGTCTCTCGACCTAGGGTACCGATTGTCCCTTCAAGTTGGGATTGTTCAGGATCCAAATGGATCCATGTATCAATCAGCGAGACCTCACCAACGGCCCTTCCCTTGACAAGTGGTCCGTTGGTTGGTCCATTGGTGAGACTGCTCAAAAAGCTATATGTTTGATGCCAACTCTTGGGGTGTTTTTCTAAACTTACCACAAGTATTTTATGACCCTATGACGTTAGTTTAGTGTTTATTAGATTTATTAAAGTGTTCTTAACCATAAGACCTCATTTTAGACCACTCATCCTAAAACCCTAAACCACTCTCTCTTTAAATTCTGTCTTAATTCTCCATGGAAGCTAGAAGTCAAGAAATACTAGGTAGGATGTTAATGTTTTTTTCTTCATAAAAAATATTTGGTATTTATTCAATGTGAGGTATGGTATCCATCCTTGAACTCTCTTGCATTCAAGGAGTCCCTTCTAATGAATTTTCAAAATGGGTTCTCAACCCTAGTTTCATCTAACTTCAACTCTAAATATGGGTCTTGCATGAAAAAGTTTCTAATGACTTAATAATGGTATTTCTAATGCTATTTTCTGATTTTAAGGTTAAAATTTCACTGAAATCATGTTAAATCTTATCATCAAATTTTGACTTAACAAATGGGTTAAATGAGCATGAATTTGTAGTGTTTGATCTTGGGTTTCTTATAGTCGTTATTGTTGTTTTGATACTGCCCAAAGGGATAATTTATGATGAAATATTGAGTAAAATGTGATAGTTGATGAATGCTTGGATTGAAGGGTAAGTTTGTTATGTTCTTTATCTTTAATTTTCAAAATGGTCTTGAGTGGTATGATCCACCTTCTCGTTGGCGGTGTTTACTTGAATATTATTAATGTTAAATTACTCATTTATTGTGAATGTGGCCTTGAAGACTTGTTAGGTTAATTAGGATGTTGACACGACTACTCTTGTTAAATGTGTATTATGAAGATATTATGTGAAGTATGTTAGAGTATACGCTTAAATGAAGTTGTTCTTGTTAATTTTTTATGAAGCTTGTTACGAAGTATGTTAAGCGTTATTTCTAAAGAACTTATATGATTATATGAAGTATGTAAGGTGTGTGATGTTTTGAATGAAGTTCTAAGCATGTATCAGAGTTAAATGTAAATGAAATGAAGCTTATGTACAAGGTGTCCTCCATGTACACAAACACTGACACTTTAATGAATGAATGAAGCTATGTTAATTCATAAAGGGAATATTTGGGTGAACACTCTTTGTGAGTTGAGTTGAAGTGTTTAGTAGCAAGCCCACTACATCCCATGATCTTTATAAGAGAGGTTAGAGGATGATTCTCGATTTGTGAGTTGAGTGTGGTGTTCACTAGTTATCCTTAACCTATAGTTTTAAAGTGTTTAGATTATGTGGGGGTTATGTCTAGAAGATAAAAGATATGAAGAAGAGGTTGTCACACTACGGGAGTTGATATGTTGTATTCCAATGTTCCTCTTGATATTAGTACTCCTCGTGAGTATAGAATGAGTTACTCAGTAGAAATCTCCTTATCCATTAACTATGAGCCCGCATATGTGTAGATATTGGGAAAGCCATGCAACAACTAAAAAAATTAACTTACTCTAGGCAAGTGAGAATCCTTCATCCAATAAGGGTTAATGTCAGGATTCCATGCCTAGCTCCCATGGTCTTAGTCGGTTAAGCTAAGCCTACACAAAAGAATTGATTGAACTAAGTCTTTTTAAAGAACGTACTTCCTAGGGTAGGTGGTAGTATGGGACTCTCTCTAGTCATTGCAGTAGGTAGGACCGTTCGAAAGGGAAGACTTGGTGCCAAACCTTCTAAAAGAATGTACTACTTATGGTAGGTTTTAGTATGGGACGCTATCTATTCATTGCACTAAGTAGGAATTCCGAAAGTGATGACTTTGTTGATTAGTTGGGTGTCTTTTAATGTCTTGATATTCATTAAAAGGCTTATTTCTCCCGAGTTGTGCAATTCGAAAAGGGTAGTGTTCAGGATGGCTTTGGTGTGTATTGAAATAGGAATATGCATAGTTCCTTCGGGTCTTACCTTTGTGAAAGTTAATATAATCCCTAGGTAGGGAAACTCTTACAGGAAATGAGTTCACTGTATCTTTCTCTTGGCCTTGGAAGTTTACACATTTAGAATAGGATATTTCATTGTGAATGCCTTAAATGATTCATTGTTAAATTTCAAATTAGTTCACTCTAATGTTATTTGGAGTACAATGTAAAGTTTTGTAAGTTACTGTAAATCGTATCTTTCTGTTTAAAATTATGAAAATCTTCTCTAAGTGTTAAATGATGATTCTTATGATGTTTTCCTTTTATAATGTTGAATGTTTTACTGAATTAGCGTGAAATCCTATTTTACTAACATGTCCATTTTTGCATGTTTTTGCATGCGTCATACTTAGCATATCATTTGTACTAACCCCATACTTTTCTATACTACTAGTATAGGTTGGAAGCATTTTGAAGGTTGAAGACTCAAAGGTAAAGCTTGGGAAATAACCTCTCAAGACAAAGTTTATCTTCACATATTCGAGGGCATAATCTATTTAGTAATTCCTTAGTTAAAGAATAATTATATATTTGTTTTAAATGTAAAGGGCAGTGACCCTATGTTATTTATGTTGTATATTTAAGTTTGGCTTGTGATGATGAGATTTTCTTAGTATTTATAAAAGATTCCGTTTTATATCAAATGTCTGGAAAAGTTTTAATTCCGCACCACTTTTCATATCTTATGAAATGAATGATAGTTAAAGGGCTTGTACAAGACCCCAAAAGGTCAAGTAAGACCGATCACGAAACGAGAATTCTCCCTAACATCTAGGGGGTACTTTCGGGTCGTTACAAATTTGGTGTCAGTGCAAAAGGTTTTGGGAAAAAGTTAAGGTCTAAGAGTATCACAAGTCACGTCTAATAGTATCTTGGTCATTGGTGTGAGTCCCAACATCCCAGGACTAGAGCTATAGATGATGTGTTTCACTTCTTCAATTACTTACTCTTGAATCGTTCTATTAACTAACTCCATAAGGCCGTCTCGCTCTTGATCCCGTTCCGATTGTCTTATAGTGTGATTCCGTGGAGTAGAGATTTTCTATGGTTTTTGAGGAGACAAAACGTAGTTTTGATGTTATGATGATTTTGTGTCTAATAGAGTAGCTGTTGAAGGAAGTTATGAACTTTTTCGAGGTGATAATATTAATGTGCTAGGTGTGATTATTGAGGTTTGAGATGTGTGCCTTAGAAATTTTATGCTGATGTAGTTCTAAACATAGTAAGAGTTATAAGAATGAACAAAGTGCTTTTGAGTATAAATGAGTTATTTTATGATTATGTTCAATGATGGTAGAGATATGATTTAACGTGTGAATTTGAGGAAATCTTGCGAGAATGTGGAGATTTATTAGAAGTTGAAGGCAATTCCTTTTTATGACTAATGTTTCATACTATTCTTGTGATTGATAAATGTTGTGGTGTACGCTTGCGCTAAGATTGAAATGTGGAATGAATATCTAGTAAGGATGTTTTGTTCCATGAGATTGTGTTAAGTGATCCCTCCGAGTTTAATGAAGTGATGTTTAAGAGAGTTTGTTTAGGCTTGAATCCAAAAAACAAGAAGGGGGAAGTGTTATGCTTAACTGTAAGATTAATTTTTAATCTTGAGGTGCATGAGTCGAGGGTAGTGTGAGTTCTTGCCTTGTGAGAAGCATAATTGTACTTTGAAGTATGAGGCCTTGAGAATGGCATTACCCGGAGTGGGGGAGAATGAATGTTGAGTAAACTGACATGTCATGTACTTCGTCCAAGATAATCCTCAATGGTAATTAAGTGGGAGGGGTAGTATGGGATGCTACTCTAACATTGTATTTACTGAAACTTACCTAGTCTCTATGGATTAAATTAGTTTGTTCTTGTCCCTCATATTTTCATGAAATCTTGATAATGTTGCTTGGAAGGTGCATTATGAAATTTTTAAGCATGTGACACAGTGATGTTTTGAATTCACAGTAATGAAGTTTAAATTTTGAGAAAATTTCATTTTTTATGAATTATGGTTTCAAGGTGTTGTAAGATAAGAATATGTGGCTTTATAATACATATGATCATGCCATCTTGATTAATTGCTCAAAGAATGGAATATTGAAATTTTGACAATGATTGGCTGTGACAGTGAATGTTCACTTAAATGATTTTGCATTTTTAGAAAAAAATTTTGTCTTGAATTGATTTTTAAATGTGTGAAAAAATGTTGTATATGAGCATTTTTAATTTTTGATACGGTAGTTCCTCCATAAAGGAAGGTTAAGAATGAGTTTTGAAATTTATGATGTTTTGCTAAGAGTGTTTGTGTAGCAAGTGTTTGAAAGTGTAAAATGTTGTTCCAAGTGGCGGAGAATGAAACACCCCAATACAAACTAAGGTTAAGTAGAGCCTCGCGATTGTTTCTTGAGGTAATTTTGTTTTAAATTGAGTTACTTTATTGTTCTTAGGCAGTGTGTGAAATTTGGTTAAGTTTGGAGGTCAAACGACCAAGAACGTCCATGACGTTCGGAAGGTGTGCCTTAGATAGCGCTTGTGTGTCTTGAGGTGTTTGAGTTAGTATTATGTGTTCGTATTGCTTGAAACTTCCATGATATTTCCAAATACCTAGAATACTTAGCTAAAGGGTATAAAGAACAATCAAAACTCTATATAGGACCCATAAGGGGCCCTAGATGAATATCCCAAGACTTGGACCAAACTGCAAAAGCAGTGACCAAACGACGACCCTAAGGACGGTCTATTTGTCAACCAACGGCCCGTCGACCTAGGGAGTCGATTGTCCCCGAAAGTAGGGATTGTGCAGGCTCCAAATGAATCTAAGTCTCTCCAATGAGACCTTACCAACGGCCCGCCTCTTGACAAACGGTCCGTTGGTTGGTCCGTTGGTGAGACTGCCTAAAAAGATGTAAGTTTGCTTCCAAGTCGTGGGGTGTTTTGTAAATTCACCTTATGTCTTTTATGACACTAGGACGTAGTTTTAGTGTTTATTAGGTATATTAATGTGTTCTAAACCCTAATACCTCTTTTTAGACCCCTCTTCCTAAAATCCAAAACCCCTCTCTCTTTAAATTCTCTCTAAAGTCTCCGTGGAAGATAGAAGTCAAGAAATGATAGGAGGGATGTTGATGTTTGTTTCTTTATAAAAGTAATTGGTATTTATTCAATGTAAGGTATGATAATTATCCTTGAACTATCTTCCATTCAAGGAGTCCCTTCTATTGAATTTTTAAAATGTATTCTCAACCTAGTTTCTTCTAACTTCAACATTAAATATGGGTCTTGCATGAAAATGTTTATAATGATTTAATAATGGTATTCCTAATGTTAGTTGATGATTTTAAGGTTAAAACTTCAAAGAATTCATGCTAAATCTTTTAATCAAATTTTAACTTAAGAAATAGGTTAAATGAGTATGAATTGGTTGTCTTTGAGCTTGGGTTTCAACTAAAATGTTATAGGTTATGAAAGCTTGGATTTAAGGGTAAGTTGGTTATGTTGTTTATCTTTAATTTTCTAAATGTTTTTCAGTGGTACGGTCCACCTTCTTTGTGGCGTTGTTTACTTGAATTGTATGAATGTGAAATTACTTGTTTATTCTGAATAAGGCGATGATGTCTTTTTCGGTTAACTAGGATGATTATAAGGTTACTCTGGTTTGACGTGTCGTATGAAGATATTATGTGAAGTATGTTAGAGTATATGCTTATATGAAGTTATTCTTTTTAATTGTTTATGACGCTTGTTATGAAGTATGTTAAGACTATGTATAAAGAAATTATATGATTATATGAAGTATGTAATGTGTGTGATGTGATTAATGAAGGTATATGCATGTATAGGAGATTAAAGTAAATGAAATGAAGATTATGTGTAAGGTGTGCTCATATGTACACACACACTCACACTTGAATGAATGAATGAACCTAAGTTAAGTTCTAAAGGGGAGTTTTAGGGTGAACACTCTTCGTGAGTTGAGATGTACAAAGAAGGAGGGTGTGTAAGGGGGGTGGGGGTGTGTGGAATTGAGAGAGACAGAAGAGAGGATGCTGTAAAGTCCCAGTCATTATTGATGAGAGGAAGTCCCCTATATATACAAAATTTCTAATGTCTTTTTTACATAATGGTCTTTCCTTTTACATATGGACGACATACTATTTATAAGTTTACATAATGTCCTTTATTATTACATATGGACGACATACTATTTATAACTTTACATAATGGCCTTTACTTTTACATATGACCGACATACTATTTATAACTTTACATAACGGCCTTTAATTTTACATATGGACTGACATACTATTTATAACTTTACATAATTTCATTTTTTTCAAGTTATTGGTTGTTTCTGGTTTTATTATTCCAGCTGTACTTCTAGAATGTAGTTGTCTTCTCCGTCACACATTGTGTATAGATGATCTGGGTATTTTTGACCTACTAATTTATAGTATCTAGTCATCATATTTTGTGAAATAAAATTTTTGTGATAGCTCTTGTGGTAGGTGGCTGCTGTGGTTTCACCAGGCTCAGTATCCATTGGCGTAGTTCTTCCATAAATGTTGTTTTTAGCTCTATGGAATTGGAATATATTATAGTCTAATCGCGATTGTAGTAGCTCCAAATTGCGTTTCTGTTTAGATAATTATTCAATAATTCATTCAAAATGGTAGCTATCCCAATAGTTCTTTTATTTGCATAGAATTCTGGGATATATACCCTTTGTATTTCTTCTAGTATTTCTATTTTCTCCAGGATTATCATTTCTTTGGTCAAACCTATCTTGATAACTTGTATTATAGGTTTGATTTCGTCGTGTAATATTTCCGCAGTTGCTGAATAAAACTTTATATAAAATAAAGTTTCTTTAGTTATTTTGTTGTTATGTAGAAACGCTTTGTATAGTTTTGGTATCTTAGCTATTTGTTCACCTGTTATCGTGTATACTGTACTTAAAAGTCAATAATTGTTGTAAGTTGCTACTAGATTTGAATTGGTACATTGTTGTGCTATGAGTTTATTCTATCCCTGTAAGTGTTGGGTTACATAATCTTTATTTGGATTTTGGGTATTTTTAGCTCTGGGTTTAGATTAAAAATGGTTTGGATTTAGTGTATATTTTCTATATACGTCCTTGTGATATGGTTATATATTTGTTTGTGTGAGTCCAAACTGGTTTTGTAGGTATTTACTTGTGGGGGAACAAATACATCTTTTTGGGTATATTGTGGAAGGTATAGTCTGGAGAATAGTTTATTCATATTGGTATTTATATATTTTGTCTTACCATCTTCTTTTTTTGTAGTTGATCCTCCTATAGATGTGCTACCTGCAGCTGTATTTAACATTTTATTATGAGTTTTAAGGTATTTCCAACTGTCACCTTCTGGCTCTGCATGTTTAGAGTCATATTGCTGACTTAGCTCCGCATGTTTAGAGTAATGCTGCTGACTATTAGCTGTCTTTTTTAGCATCTGTACTTCGCTTTGTATTTTCTCCATTTTTTGACAAAGTGTTGTCATGGTAGCTAGTATTTTTTCCAATGCATCAACATTATTTTTCTCTGGATAGATAATCTGCAATGAGATTTTTGTCAGTCTTGATCACTTCAATTGTAAATGTAAAATTTAATATATTCAATACTCATCTCCTTATTTCTTTTGTTGTAATTGAATCTTGTACCTTTTTGGTTATCCACCATTTTACCTGTGCATTGTCTGTTCTCAGAATCAATTTATTGTAAACAATATATGGTTCAAGTGCTAATAAACATTTATTATTATACAATAATATTTTTATTATTTCCCCTTTAATGGTGCCTTCTGTAAAGGATCTGGAGTAATATCTACGATGGGGTGTTTATTTTTTTCGTTATCTTTATATTGTAGGATCCTCCATAACTATGATTCTCGAATCCGTTTCAACCATTAAGTAAATGATTTATTTTTCCTCGGAGATATAGTTTGGTAGTTTTGATAGGTTGTTGAATGTCTTATATGTTCTTTATCTTCTTGTCAAAACTGCTATTGAAATATCTCTTAAGTTTTTTTTTTTGAATTGTTCTAAATGTTCTGCTAATTTTGGTGTATTCCCTCACTTGGTTACAATCCTAGAAGAGTTTATTCTTTTTGTAGCCTATTTCATTCAAGGGTAATGATTTTCTTGTATGGGGGGTTTGCAGTTTTATCCATTGTTAATCTATTTGTTATCCTAGGAAATTCTATTTGGAGGTGTCATTTAATTTTGCTTCTGTTTATTAGGTCTTATGCCAGAATGATCACTTATGTTGTTATAAAATTTTTTCTATAATCTGACATGTTCATCTTGATGGTTTTCAATTATAAACAATAATCATCTATATAGACAATGCAATTTCTAATTGATTAAAGTATTCTTAGAAAATGTTGGTATCTACTTGGGATTGTTACCCTCTACACTGGGTAGCAACATTAAATTTAAAAATCCTTGTGTCAGTAATGTCGTTAATTCTTGAGATCGTATTCTAGTTTTAGATGGTAAAATCCTGATTTGCAGTCAAATATACGCTAAAGTTAATTCTATGATTGGATTTGAAAAATTTTAATATTTGTTAGGTATCGGGGTGTTTATGCTTTGTTTTTGTGCCTTAGATTACGATAATCTATGACTTCCGACTTTTACCTCATTTTGTTCACTAGTGGGTAACAATAAATATGGGCTTGGTGTTACTTTATTGATCTCTTGATATAGTATTATTTAGTAGTTCATTTATATGATCTTAAAATTTGTTAAATCGTAGCTTGTCTTTAAGGATTTTTGGTTTTATAGCTTATCAATTAACTCAATTTTTTATTTTGGGTGTATGTTTTTCCCATTCTTGTAGGGGTTTTCATGTACAATATTCAAGCTGTCTTGTATTGCGTTAACACTTTTCTATTGCAAAAGATTAATAATTTGTAAACTGTATGGTGTTTGGGTTTTTACTATATTTTCTATTTTTGGTTAATTTTTTCACTTCCTTTGATCCATTTGTGGGATTTCGTTGTTTGTTATTGACTCTTTTTTCTCCTACTTTATGTTACCTCGGTGTGGTCAACCCCGTTTTTAGTGTTATTATATGTGTGGATAATTTCTTAAGAAGGACATTCCTAATAAATATCTTTTGTGTGTGAACTCAAAATTAAGATTTCTCCGGTTGTTGCATTGGATCACTATTGTATGTTTAATTTTTGTTTTATATGTAATCATAACTTCTCGTTATTATACTGTTACCCATATGAGTGTTTCTAAATTTTTTCCATTTATCTGTCCTGAAAACAATATACTTACATATATTGATTTGCGCTCCATGGATTCTATCATTGGTGTATACTATTATGAATATCCTTACTATACTAATCTTGAAGTATATAGATTTCATTATTTATTTGTTCTTTGATGTTGAAATATATTATTATTTTGTAAGTTTATAAGTAATTTTGTTTCTATATTATATGGTTTAATTTTATCGCCATTTGATCCCTAAGTAATGTTTTGACTCCTTGGTAAATTTTAAATTGAAATTATAAGAGTATTCTCCTATAATATTTCCTTTTATGTCCATTTCCTCATTTGTTCTGATTCTTTAGGGTAGTTCAGGCCACCATTAAATTGTCCTGGTTTTATGATTTCTATTTTGAGTATAATTTCTTGGTAGATAATTTTCTCACTTGTCTTGGATTTATTAAGATTTGGTTATTTTCTTTGGTCCTTATTTCGCCATCATGTAGTAAATGTATGGTGTTATTTCGTCTTGTGTGTAATTGGAAGTTTTGTGGGAGTATTGAGTTTCTTGAGATGTACTCATTTTGAGGATGTAGCTCTTGTAGTATATTCGGTAACTTCGAAGTACTTAATCTTTATTTTACCATTTCTAGGTCTTCATTCGATGTCGATTTCTTTATAACTATGTCATTATATCTATTACAGGGACATCCTTTTCAAATGTTTCTATTTTTATTTTATTAAATCGTATTGTTGACATTATTTATGTTTTGTGTGCATACATATAAATTTACATTCTGCTGTGCGAATATCTTACTTCTGGTGCATAATTCTATGCCGGACCATTTTCCGTATAGAAATCTATGATTATCTATATTATGTTTGTTAATGCTATGAATAGGTAGCACTTATTTATTGCATTTAAATTTTGGTACATTTAAGTTTCCTTTTATACACTTAGTAGGCATTTTTCTATCGCATGTATAATTCTATCGTATGCTAAGTATATTTCAATAGGAGTATCATTCCTTCTCTAAAACATGCTTAATAGTATTTCTGTTCCTCCTACATGTATATTTTATCTGGGTCTTAGTTTTTAGATCTTGGTATTTCCTTGTTGTGTATTCTTTTTTGATCCCTATTGGTATTGTGCCCCTTGCTTTTGTAGCATTTACCCATCTATGATGTGTTTTTTTAGACTAAACGATATAGTATTCATCCTTTTTTTTGGTTTTTGTTTTTGTTGTGCTTCTGAACGACTTTCTTATGGTCGGGTATCTTAAGTACTTTTCTAACACTTAATCTAGTTCTTGCTTTTATTTGTTAAATATGACTACAATATGAATTTTGTTCGATGCTTCTCCGTTTTGCTAATTTCTCTGCTATTCTTTTGATATCTTCTTCAAACATTGATTTTTTTTCCAGTTATTTCTTCCTGTATTCTAGGCTTAGTCGTGTCATAGTTCGTAATATGCTGTCATGTCACTTTAATTCATAGTATAGTAATAATTGCATATGTTTTCCTTGTCATTAGATTTCTGCTATTTGTTTTTTCATTGATTTTTTTGTAGTCTGCCATCTTAGCAATGGTCCTAGCTTTCAACAGTTGGTGTAACAATGACATTGATGGTTTTCTTTGTGGCTTAGATGGTCCTTTTGTTTTATAATTCTTTACATAATCTAGGCATGGTTTTCTGTTTTAACATTTAGTTCCTATATTTTTATATCGTCCGAGGTAGTTAGTTTTATAATATTTCATGTACACCAAATTTGTGGGGCGCTGTTTTATTTTGCAGGCATTTAGGTTTTTGAGTAGACTTTTTCCATTTTATTTCGGTTTGTGTTTTTCACATAGTTGTATAAAACCAGTGTGTAAGAAATTTATTCTTGCTCAGGGTATATGTTAACTTCATTAATCAATCGTATAATTTTGGAACCAAACGGATATGGTCGTTTTGAGAGTATAACTTTCGTATCTCCTTCTTCGTTTCTATCATATTTGCCTCGGTAATAATATCCTTAAAGGCACACTTGTATTAATACAGATAAACAACTATTGCATATTATACTATTTTGAGTAAGGAGCTATTGGTTTAATTTTTTTTATTTGTTCTTCTAAATCTGTAGTCATACTATGAATTCGTTTTTTTATCCCATTTCATATTTAGTAGTATATCAAATTTTTTGTTGCTTAGTTCCATCAATTGTATTACTTGAAGTGTTCTAAACTTTCTTAGATAGATTTTCAGATCATCATTTGTTTTGCTCCTATTAGTGTTCTTTCTATATAACCTGGTGTTTCGTTGATTGCTATTTATGGTCAATAGTGTTTTTGAGAGTATTGCCTATCCAAGTTTGATCGTTTTATTAGTATCTGTAACACAATAAAAATTTAAGAAATTAATGTTGTTCTGTTATGGTTTATGTTCCATTTTTTTATTTAGTCTACGGTTCCATATGCGTATTTGATATATTCCAATGTCTAAGTTGTAATAAGTGGGGGTTCTTCTTCGTGGTTCCTGATGTTACTGGGGTATGTATCCAGTTAAACATCTCTTGTATTATTTCTAATTCATTGGGGTTATTTATTTGTTATTAAAAAGTTCTGTATATGTTTCCCTCAGATCACTTATTTCGTGATTTGTCATGACCTATTGTATTTACTTCACCGATCTCATCTATTTAGGTTTTCTGTAATCTTGTTTATTTATTATTTTGTTAGTTAATTCATTTCTTTTGCTTTTTTCTTTTGTTTATGTTATATAATAATTTTCGTTCATTTAGTTCTTTTTCTAATTCGTTTGATTTTTTTTCTTCTATAATTATACTCTTGTTTTCTTGTGATTTTATTATTTCAATTTCTTTAGCGATCTATTTCGTCATTTCTATTAGTTATACACCTATCATAGCAGTTAGCTATCTTAGGTGTGCCGTTTCTCTTTTCTAGCATAGGTATAAGATATTTCATATATTTTTATATTTTCCTTCTAAGGTTGAAAAATTATTTTTTATTTTTAATCCATCTTGGTTTTCATATATCCTTTCATCTATTGCATATTATCTTTATTTATGGTAGGTCAGTGTGTAATTTGTATTCAAGTGTGAAATTGTATTTTAAAGTAAAATATTTCTGTCTTGGTGCTAGTATGATTTTTGCATATCTGCTAAGATATTCTTTTCAAGTCTGTTTTTTCCGATATGTTTACTTGTTGTTTTCAATTATTTTTCTCTATCAGTGTGGATTTATGTTCTTCTTTGTTCCTATTATTTCTCAATACAAATAGATGATATGCCGTTTAGAAATTATATATCTATAAATTAGTTCATATTACTTCATTTCGTCTTAGTCATCTGTAGTATTTTATGTTTTGGATGATGTTTTAACCCCCCTTTTTATGTATTTTTAGAGTTTTCTCTTGGTTATCTAGTCCTTGTTATTTCAGTTGCTTATTTGGTGTGAATTGTCTATTAAACATTTTCATAAATTTATCTTTGTGTTTGGTTAGGCTAATTTTTCCGTTTGTTCTCTAGTATATATTCTTCATACTCATATCTTGGGTTCTTTTGCTATTCCGATTATATTTTTGCATATAGATGTCGCAAGTAGTATTGGTTTTTATGGTGCTATAAATAATCCAAACAGTGTGTTATCATTAGTCAGAATATATTCTAAGGTCAGATATAGGTTATTTCCAATTATATGTTTATGATTAATTCTGTCCCCACCTTGGGTTGTAAACTTGTCTTATTTCCAAACATTTAATAATTTCTCATAGATTATCCTATTACTCTGTTGTTATATTTTTTAGTGTATATATGTCAAACTTTGTTAGTTTATCATCATCGTTTCTACAAGTAGTATTATTTGAGCAAGGTTGTGCGTTAAAACACTTATTCCCCAACCTCTTAGAAGATTATACTTATTCATCCTGAAAATATATTATAATAATAATCATTCTGTTTGGTCACTTACTATGGCTTTCTTCGGCAATCGAGTTACCTAACAGCGCCTAAACTTTTTTAGTCCCTAAAAGACTCCTGCCTTGTTTTCAACTTTAGCATGCATGTTAGTTGGTATCCTATTCTAAGAATATTTTCCAAGCAAACTTCTAGAAATGATTATCTTAAATGCCTTTCGTGAGTGAGATTGATGCTTCTGTATAGTATCCTTAACTCATAATTTTAAATGTATAGAATCTGTTGAGGCTATGTCTTGCACCGATGAGGATATGAGGAAAGAGGTGGTTACTCTTCGACAGTTGAGATGTTGTATTCCAATATAATCTTGAGATGGAGGAATCCTTCTGAGTAGAGAATGATTTACTAGTTAGCAATCTCGTTACTCCCTAAATCTGAGCCTCGATATAGGTGTAGCTATTGGGAAAGCCTGTAACAGCTAAAACTAATGACCCTTCGTCTGCCATGTGAGGGGGGGGGGGGGGGGGGTGGATCCTCACTCCGATCGGTGTGATGTCGAAAATTCCCCCATGTCAAGTTCTCATGATCTACGTCGGTTAAGATAACCCTCCACAAAATAATAGATTGAACTAAGTATTTTAAAAGAACCCAATACTTAGGGTAGGTGATTGTATGGGATGCTATTTACTCATTGCACTGGGTAGGACCTTCCGAAAGACAAGACTTACCTTCTAAAAAAATTTATGACTTAGGGTAGGTTATGGTATGGGACGCTATCTACTCATTGAACTAAGTAGGCATTCTGAAAGGGGAGTCTTTGTTGGTTTGTTGGGTGTCTTTTAATGTCTTGCCATTAATTGAGAGGCTTGTTTCTCCCGAAATGAGTAAGCCAAAAGTGGTAGTCTTGAGGATTGGTTTTGTGTGTATTGGAGGGATATGTATACATCCTTCATTTCTTACCGTAGTGTGTCTGAGGATAATCTCGAGGTAGGGAAACTCATATGGAAAATGATTTCACTCTCTCTTTGGCTTGGGCTTGGCAGTTCACTCATTTAGAATAGGATAATATTTTTTGAATTCCTTAAATGATTCATTGTTAAAGTTCAAATTAGTTCACTGTAATGATAGTTAGAGTTCACTGTAATGTTTTAGAAGTTATTGTAAATGGTCTCTTTTGATTTAAAATTATGATAAAAATTTTCTAGTGTTAACTAATGATTCTTCTGATGTTTTGCTTATTATATTCATGAATGTTTTACTTATTTGGCATGAAATAGTATTTTACTAAAATGTCCCATTTTGCAGTATTTTTCATATGCCATACTTGGTACATTATTTGTACTAACCCCATTCTTTATACTATAAGTGTAGGTTGGAAGTATTTTGAAGGTTAAGCGTAGAAGGTGACGCTTGGGAAAGTTCCCTCTCCAGAGTCTTCCTCATCATATTCTGAGGGATTAGTCCGTTAAATAAATTTTTTCGTTGAAATAAGATATGTTTTCTTCAAAGCATGGGCCGTGTCCTAAGTTATGTATGTTGTGTCTTTAAGTTGTGCTTTTTGACGATGAGATTCATTAGTAGTATAAAAAATACCTGTTTATATCAAAGATCTCTTGAAAAGTTTAATTCCAATATTTTCAGTGTCCTAATGAAAGAACTATAGTTAAGGTCTTGTACAAGACCCAAAGGGTCAAGTACCCCAGACACGAAAGAGGGTTCTCCTCTCTCTAGGGGCGCTTCGGTATGCACAATATTAGTATGCAATCTGTCGCAGGCGCTTTGACCTTTGAGATAGCTAATTTGATATGGACCAATAATATCAGTTAAGTGGGGTTTAATGTGATTTGGAATAATTTTAGTGATTACTTTGTGAATATTGTTTCAAAGGCCAATATATCGAAAGATTTTAAGGTGGTTGGCATTAATGAATTTCAGAATGAGGCACGACAGAGTATTGTTAATGTATGGCGGTAAATTTTTATTAGAGAAGGTAGCATGGAAACATTCAAGTACCAATCTATCAACGATGTACTAATGCGATTGAAAGAAGTGGGGGTACTAGTCAACAAGGCCTAGTGCTTTAAAGGGTTTTATAGAGAAGAGGCTTCTATAACCTCAAAGTCACTCAGGGGGTAATCTAAGTCCGAGAGGTTTAATTTGTGAAAACTAGGAGTGGTCGTACGAAGGTTTCGCTTGTTAGTGTAGCTATGAGCAGTGGTAAAACAATTATTATAGTGGGCAAGAGTATGATAAGTAATTTTTACACTTTCAGTTATCGAATTATCACATTAATCATTAAAGTAGGCGATGTGATTTCTTCTACGACGATTTACGATGGAGAGATGGAGAAATTTTTTATTGGCGTCTCCATTCTTATTCCAGTTGATACGGTATCTATGTTTCAAGTAGTCCTCTTCATGTCTGAGAATCTCATAATAGTCTTTCCTAAGGTTAGAATCAAGATTTTGAAAAATTGTGTTGTAGGAAAAAGAGTTAGAGCTTTGTATACCTTTTAAGTGAGCAAGGACTCTCTTTTTTATTCTAAAGATATCTCCAAAGATTAATTTACTTTACTTTGTAGCATTTTCTTTAAATAGGGAAATGTTTTCCTGATAGGATTTATTTCTCTAGCTAGTATCTACTAGATTTCTAAAATATGGGTGATGTAGCTAAAACTTTTTGATTCTAAAGGGTTTTGTTCTAACAGGATCCCTAGGGTATGTGAGAGTTATTAGCAACGAGTTATGATCAGAGTGAGTCTTGGGAAGATGAGTACTTGGGAATTTCGCCAGAGGTCAATTAAATGGTTATTACTAAAGGCTCTATCCAAACGCTCAAGGATCAGAGTCTTATGTTTTTTTTGGAGATTCGACAAAGTGTACCGCTCCCTCTTAAAACCTAGATCAATGAGTTTAAATTGATTAATGCATTACCAATATACAGAGCTTTTAGTAGCATTGAAGGTTACACCCCACCCCAAATTTGTCTTCAGCGTGAAGAATATGATTAGTTCCCTGAAAGCCATGGAAACATCATAGTACTTATCGAATTCTAAGGTTGCCAAAAGGTTTAAAATTTGAAGACATATATAGCAAAAATAGCAGACAACAACCAAATGGATTGTTCAGGGAATACCTGGATTGTGGCGTGATGATCCTAAGGGGTTTGACATTTCCTAGTGACAGTGATAACATGAGACAACCAGAGAAGAACGATCCCATCAGATCTACCTAGATCTGGAGTATCTTCGAAGTCTGTAAATCAAAATTTATCGTCCATACCTTGGTGGTTAGCCATTTTTTATTCTAGGAGAGCGACCATGCGTTGGTTATAAATCTCGATAAGCTCTTTGAAGTTTATTTTAAAATTGTCATTGTTCACTTCACGGGTGTTCCAAGCAATAATATTAGTGGGATGGTTCATGGGGGAATAGAGGTAGGTTATAGGTTCAGGATTACCCGTCATGGGGATCAAGTGGGTTTGCAATTTCGGAGTCGGCACCACAATATCATGGTGGTTGACCGCTGGTCTGATTTCGAAGGAGAACTTCATTATATTGCATGGACAGATGTGAATGTACTTTTTTTCCTCTATCTCTTGTTAGATCATAAGTGCTACATTTTTTAAGCTTGATATTTTGGTGAACGAGTTGGTCCTTCTCCGTGTGGGAGGTCTTTCCTCTGCTATGTCTTGGGAGCATGGTTGAATGCACTATCTTTGGGTGAAATCAGGGGTATAGGAGAGTGGACGGGGACTAGGAGCCAGGGAAATAGCAGTGGGTTGTTGTGGATTAGTTCCTATGGATTGAAGAATGGTGTTTGGGCTAGATTATTCATGTTTGGGTAAGGGTTGATATGATGTGGGAGGTTCAAGAGAGTATGCATGGTTTGAATGATCGAATGAGCAACTGCTTGTGCTGGAGGGTATAGCACATTCACTGCCTACATTTGGTTCACAAACAACTCTATTTCTATTTTCATACCCTCCGAGATTAGTTGAGCCAGAAAGTTGTTTTTTTGAAGTAAAATCAGAGTTTCCACCCCGTTAATGTCCATGAAGAAGATGACACCCTGTCTGTGAAGGTTCATTTTGACCCAGGATTGGGGAGGGTGTATGGGTTGAACTGGGTGGGTAGCAAATACTAGTAAATGTTGAGGAATCTTTTGAGGGGGGTGGGAGTTAACTAAATATCTTTGCTACAGGTAGGGAAACTTATAAGCTGGAGTGTGGAGTGTGGTTGAGAATTTAATGATGGAGTAACTTTATAGTCGGATATGAATGGTAGCAGATTGGTAAATATAGGCGTATGGGAAGTAGGGGTAATATTTCCTAACTGAATTTTTGTGCAAGTTTCCATCACCATTTGGACAATGGAGTTTGCCAAGTGTTGAGCATTGTTGTTGCTTGGAGAAGAAGGTTTTTCATGCAATTCCATATTTGCATTTGTAGAATGGTCTGGAAAGATTGTGGTACCAAACAAGGAAGGTAAAATTTTTGTGTTACATTGGGGGAATCCACGTGGCTAGTGGAAAACATTTTTCAAGTAATCGATTAGGAGAAGAACATGAGTTGAAATTAATGTTATTATTGAGACATAGTTTTCCATGTTGTATGACAGAGTCTTGTAGAGGAATGGGGGTGGTGGTGTCGTTTAAGGTTCTCCTGACATTAAATTTATTAAAGTGTCGAATAGAATTAATTTTCCTGTGAAGACCTCTTATGGAGTGGAAAGTGGAATTTTCAGTGGAATATGTATCTTTGGGATTATCCCTGTGTGACGAGCTACTAGTAGATGAACTAGTAGTGTGACTTAAAAGACAGCTTATTGGAACTTATAAACACACCAGAATTAGCAGCAAAGATTTTGACATTGATACTGATATACTTGGGTCAGGAAGGCTCGTATTTACCTTTTGGGCTTTTTTGTTTTGATCCTGATACTCTTTGGGAGAGAAGGATCTGACGTTTTCCATCCTCGCGTGAGTTTAACTATTATGCGTCTAGGACATAGTCTTTAAACATAAGTTGGGAGTTTATGTTATAGTAGTTGAATGTTTTTTTATGAAAACAAGTCTACCACAGTTCAAACATAAGATGACATTGCCTTGGTATATAATGTCCTATTTGTGTTGTCCAATTAAGATAAAGCTCTTAACAGGTTCCTCTAGAGGAACTTGGACACAAAATCTTGCGTATCTGCCCCTTAGTGTAGAACTCATACAATTGTCAATTTTAAGGAGTTTCCCAATAGAGTTCCCAATTCTTCTTAGTAGAATTACATCATAGAATTTAGTAGGAAGATGGGTAATGTTGGGAAAGAAAGGAAAAATAAACAAGAATTGTCTGACAGGATTAACAGCGGAAGCAATACCCCAAGTCTTATGACTTTCCTTCGCTTTGAACCAAGGAATACAAACAACCACAAGCAATTGATAGTAAGGCAGCAAAGTAATTCAACAAACACAAATAACAGGCAATATCAACAATCACACAGACACCGCAAGATTTCGTGAAAACCCTTCGAGTTTGTGAAGGAGTGTAAAACATCACCGGGACCAAAAGCTCCGCTATATAACAAGAGTTACCAATATGGTTCTCCAATAATTGGCCACCAAACAAGTTCCAAAACAACGAGCAAAAAAAATAAGATTGCACCAATCAGAGAATTAAAGGAGCAAAATCACCAATTTCGAAGCTACTGTTCCACTAAGCAAAACTGAAGCTGCAGGCACCAATCCAAACTCTTTTCAGTTCCTAATCAAAGATTGAGATGAAGATAATATGTGTTCCCAAAATCAGCGGAATCGGACAAAGAAACAAAGCGGGAATCGCAATTTGAAGTTGTCTGTTAGGGCTCTGAATTTTAATGCGAAAAAGTGCTCTTTTTCTTTTTTGGCTGCTGAAAAACTCCTCTGTGGCCATTTGAAAATAAGACCTAACATAGCTTATCATTGCCTCCATAAGCATAGGCCTATGGGAAAAAATGGTTCTGGTCCAAATTGGGCTTTATGTATCCACAAGGAAAGGGTAAAAAGGCCATAACCCCAACCAATCTCCCCTCACGCTATGTGGAGGAGACCGCATCCCGGCGCCCCATTGCAACAATCTTCCAAAACTTCCCTTTGTCAAGCGCTAGTCATCCAATCGGAACCTTGATCATTTGTATGAATCTTTTCAAGCTCAAGCTCATTAAAATCAAAACACATCTCGCATCCAATGGTATTCCACATCAATGTGTTTAGACCGACCATGGAAGTCGAATTCTTGCAAGATGTATAGCACTTTAACTGTCACAATAAAGCCCATACCTCTCTTGAGCAAACCACGTTTCCCCAAGATCTCTAATCCAAAGCAATTATACAAGCTTCAACAGATAGCAAATGTATCTAAATTCTTGTAGTAGATCGAGCTACACATTTTGCAACCTAGATTGCACCAAGACAAACTCCCCTGCAAAGAAACAATTTTACCCTTGAAGTAGAACTTGCGGTTCCAACATCACCAGCCATGTTGAATCAGTATAACCACAAAGAATTAGGCTTTCTGTGTTGTACCAAAACACAAACTCAGGACTAGAAGTGCCACAAAGAGATCTCATAACCCAATTCACGCATTGCCAAGTTCTCTTCCCGGATTAGAAAGAAAACGTTTAACAAACTCCAAACAGCGTTGAGCAAATCCGGTCTTGTACCAACCCATCGCATACATCAAACTACACCACAGTGAAGCATAAGGAAACTTCTTTTCTTTCCTGTCGCATCATCACTCGAGGAAAACTTGTTCGTGGCTCAATTTGAAACCGTGCATAGCTAAGTTGGCCTGACAACCTTAGCTTTGTCCAGGCTGAATCTGCGAAGTTACTTTTGAATGTACTTTCTTGTGATAAATACCATTTATTGGATGTTTTCATCACGGACGATTGGACCCAAGTAATCTGCCTGTGGTCTAGTCTTTATAACCAAAAGACTACTCAACTCTTGTTCCAAACTTTGAGTTCCTGCAAGTCTTATGACAACAACAAGTAGTCACAACTAAGCAACAAATAATAAGTCACCCATCAGAGAAACTTTTGCACAAACAACCACAATGGTCGAAAGAAGACTGCTGAAGCATGGCTGACTCATAAAAAGAACCAAAACTTTCTGTACACTGCTGGGAGCTGTTATCAACCCATACAAGATCTTCTGCACTTTTAAACATACTTCTTTTTTCTCCTTGATTCAAAACCTTTCGATTGCTCCATCTAAATTCTTCATTCTATGTCCACCATGGAGGAGGAAAGCAGTTTTAACATACCATTTGCTCAACCTTAAATCTAGCTTGCAGCCAAGTCATAGTAGAACACACGAATGGATGACATTCTTCAAATGGAGAGAATATATCATCAAATCAAACTCCCTTTTTTTGATTAATCTTTGACAACTTAAAAAAAAAAAGTTAGTTGGTACCGTGGAACTGGATTCACATATTCGTGTTTCACCCCGAAAAACCATTTTTTTTCAAAGCTTTTTGTCTTTAGGAACTTAACCCAAATCAAAGGTATGATTATCATGCAAGGATTTTAATCTATCGCCATAGCACCCAACCACCTTTTTTTTTCTCATTTCCATGGCCTCATCAAGACTCTCAGGTTCTCCCCCACAGTCAAGAGTACATACTCATTGGGCGATACGGAGAAGGAATTTCTCTCTCTACAGAGATGTTGAGAAGAAACTATCTGGAGCCATCTATAATTGGGTGTTGGACAACCACATGATCTTGCATGGAGCATGGCATCAACAACATCATGCCGAGTTCCATCTGAACATGATTCACCATCTTCATTATCGAACGTGATTTTATAATTTGAAGATTTCTCTCCGGTGCAAATAAGTCAAGAATGGATGCACACATCAAAACTAAGCTCTCACTAGGTGAAAATCAGGCTTGTCAGCTTTGTCCAAAATTTCAATGGTTGGTCCTTCAAAGAAACACAAAATCACGGACTTAACAAGTGTATTCTCAACAGGATCATAGAAACGTAGCCAAAATTCATCTTGGACCATATCCAATGAAGATACACTGCCTAGTTTTTACCATCCAACTGGACCTCTTTATCCTAGATAGAAACATGTACCCCAAAGGCTTACACCCAAAGACTCTAGATGATCCTAGAAACCTTCTTACAGTCCCCCAAACTGTTATAGGGACATCACCATCTAAAAGCAACAGCAGGAGCATAACATTGATAAACATAAGCAGCAGTATTAAGGTTCTTCTGCCCCAAAAGGAATCTGACATTTAGCATCTGAAAAGCAACATTCTACCCCTTCAATCCAGAGTTCGTTGTCCCTCTGCCTAAATAATTTAACTGAGGAGTTTTGGAGGAGTTTTCTGATGGCCTAATACCTGCTTGCTCTGCAAATATATATCAAAGGTACAAATATACTCACACATTATTCTGAGAGGATTGCATTTCAATGTTTCCCTGTTTTCTTTCAACCAAGGCTCATAACCCTGAACACATCAAGTACTGATCTTGGACTTCAAAGTAAATACCAGAGTTTCGAGAATGATCATCACAAACACGGACAAGTAACGTGCAGCACATTAGATTCTTAACCTTAAAAGGACCACAGAAATCAGAATGTCAACTCCAGGCAAATCCAAGCTTTCTTGAAGGCGGAGACTGTGAAAAGAAACTTTTTTCTGTTTAACGGCTAAGCAATGAACACACTGTTCAACGTTGCTTGGTGCACTCCAGAAAGAAAATTTATAGTCAAACTTCATCACCTTGTCGCTCATATGACAGCCTTCTCATGCAAAACTTATGAAGTATCATTCTTCACCAAATTTACTGAGTCTTTTGGAAATGGAGCCCCATGAAATAAATACAAGTTAGACAACTTGTCCACCACGGCCACAAACCCATTACAACCGCTATAAGCCCACTGGCCAACACCAAGGGTATTAACGTAACCCTCAATCATCAAGAGTATCCCAAAAAATCAAATCAAGGCGAAACATTTGGGCAGGCTTGACATTATTGAGAACTAGTTTGGAACCCAGTGTTACTTTCCAAACAAACGTCCCACTGCCATAACTTTCAACTTCATGATTATTACCCTTTTTAACGTTCCAAAATTACTGGGTTATAAGAAGAGAAAATAATTCCTTCTTTGGCGTCAAATGAGAAGTAGCACAGAATCCACAAACCAAGGTAAGATCATCAAAGAACAGATTAATGCATTTGCCTAACAAGAACAAGAAGATTCATTAGCAACAACAGCAAACGATTTTAATTATCGCCTTCTCTCTTTTGTTGTCTCTACTCCTTGTGCTTGTAACAATATTCATGACTATGCCCATTCTTGTGGGATGGAAAATAGTCACATGAAATATTTTTTCGTATTTATGGACTTTGACTGGCTTACTTTTTACCTCTATCATTCTGACCTCGACTTGTTTCTCCCCCCTTTCTTCAGTAACCAAAAACCATGGAGGTGCAGCTAGCTGTAAGAAGATGAGGGGGGACTTGAGATCTTCTTCTCATTTCTTCATTCCGACACCCACTCTTAGTTATACCATGGGTTACAACACACTGGGAGCAGAATTAGTCAAAGCCCTCGAGAGTTACCCAAGAGTCGGCGAAAAAGTATTAAGAAGTCCAAGTTCCCTGTATCTCATCATCAACTTTACACCCATTCAAAACCGTGGTCAAGAAAGAAACACCCTGACAAATCATTAAGCTGATAAAAAATAGGAGTGCCTCTTTATACATGAGTATTCATTAATGTTCAATAGGACCAATTGTCGTGTTGCCAGTTTCGAAGCATAAAGTGTCTCGAGCTGTCACAAACTTTGGCATGTGTCTCATTCACAATATGAAGTTTAACATATCTTAACCCATTGTTAATATCGCCACAACGCTGCAGATGCTCAAATTCCAGTCTTATCTGTCCAAAGACTGAGGCTTATAGGAAGCAAAAACAAGTAAATTCATCTTCTGACAAATAGAATCTTCATCTGGCCGTTCCCAATTATGATCGTTACTACCATTAAACAAACCATTTTGCTCATATTTTCCTCCATATTCAAAAGACAATAACAATAACCAATGTTGATACCCTTTGTTGGAAAGACAAGGGCACTAACAAGAATGCCTGACCGGATAAAACGGAAAGGAATACTCAATTGTCTAACTTTACATTTTGATTTGAACCAAGAGAAAGGTCAGAACAACCAAACGAAAGACATCTGGATGTACGAGCAACCAAGATGATTCAACCCACAAACAAGATTAACAGGCAATAATAAGTAAACCACTCACACAAGACTCCAGATTTACGTGAAAACCCCTTCGATGTGAAGGTTAAAAAACCCACGGGACCACAAGCTCCACGATACTCACCAAGCGTTACCAATATTGTTCCAAAATGTCCACAAAACAAGTTGCAAAACAATGAGCAACAACAAACTCCGATTGCACCAAATCTAGAGATATAAAGGAGCAAAAATCACCAATTATCGCAGCTATTGTTCACGACATCCACAGACTGAGCCTGACAGGAAACCAAATCCGATCTGGCAGTCCAATTAAATATTGTGATGAAGTAATATGGCTGTCCAAAAATAGCCTCAATGGACAAGAAACGAAACGGTTAATCGCAAGTTGAAGTTGGGCTGTTAGGGCTGGGAATTTGATGCGAAAAACAGGGCTCTTTTCCTCTTTTGGGCTGCTGAAAAAACTCTCTGTGTATTTGAAAATATACCCTACATAGGCTTATATTTGCCTCATAAGAATGGGCCTATGGGAAAAAATGGGTTGGTCCAAATTGGGCTTTTATTTATCCACATAGGAAGGGAAAAAGGTCCATAACCCAACAGGTAAGTCATAGTCATATTAAGAAGGTAGACGGAGAAGTCATACCCATACATCCAAAAAATTTGGTGTAGCTTTCATGACAAAATTAGGCTCCCATCATTTTACAGATAAAAAAGGTCCCATTAATAAAACCACAGACCACTTGTGCAAAGTCTTTTGTAAACTTAACAATATAATAATCTAGACCAAGATATATGAGAGGAATGTTTTTGGAGGGATTCCACAACTATTGTATTTTTTCTCTTAAATATTGATGGGAAATGCGTCTACCGAGTAGCTTGATGATGAGTCTGTATTGCCAAGGAAAATGCAGCCATTCTCTATCATCTTTGGATGGGTGATGGTTATGATACAATTAGAAATATTTGGTTTATAATTTGGAGGAGATTCCTTGGCGGAAACATCATCGTCATCCATAATTAAATATGCTTTATGTTCATTGGCTAGCCACTTTGACTTAAAACTTTCTTTCTCCAAGTTTGATATATCTTGTGGTTTAGTAGGGATGAAATTGTTGGAGGATACTTTAGACGAAGTGGTTACAGTTGAGGAGAGCATTTATGAAATTACTTTTATGAGTGTTCTTACAATTCTTGCCCTTTTTATATTATGGGTTCTTATAGATTAATTTTTTCTCAAAAAGATGAGTCGTATGGGGACATGTAATATTTGATAATACTTTACCAAAAATCAATAAGAAAAATTCACAAGTACCCTCCCATATATAATGACCGAAATTCCAGATACACAACTGATCTAAACGAAAGTCATATTACCTCCTGATCTTCATTTTTTTTTGCTAATTTTATGCCATTTTTTGGTTAATATGGCATCTAAATATTTCTCACGCTCCTTTGCGTGAAGTTCAGGGGGTTAATAGGACCTTAGTTTAGTTAAGGTGTGTTTCTAGAATTACGATCACAGTCTAGAGGGGTCCTTGTGCATTTTCCCAAAATAAATTTTTAAGCCTAGTAAAGAATATGCTTTTGAATTTTCTCTCTATTAGTTAGACATTGAGTTGAGTGCAAAAATAAAATCATATGTCACCCAAAAATTTAATAATAATATGTGTAAGGAATAAAAAGTACTTATAAGTCAACATGAAAAACACTAAATTGAAAGGGTCAGTTCTTATACATACTATTTATTAGTTGTCACTAATTGGAAAAGTGCACTAGAGTTAGGTCAATAAGTAGATACTATTATTTAAAATTCTAGTATGTTAAATGACGGGTGGTAAACAATACATACTTCATATGTTTGGACGCATTGGACCTCATTCCAAACATTTTCCTACATTATGTTTAGATGATGATAAATTCATCGAGTCATCTAAGCCTATACACGAGTGTATGGATGGGGAAATTTATTGCATTTATTGTTCAAACATTAGAGAATTACATTCCTCACTTAAGATCCAAAAAGTGCATAATGTGATACATGTTGCTTGGGACCTTTATTTTTTTACCACTACCCTTTGAGTGTGATAGAAAAGTTGAATCAAAATTGGGGGTGCAATTTATATCTTCAAATTTAAATGAAAAATAGTAAAATTGATGTTGTCACATACGACAAGAACCCCCAGAAGTAGCTGACGTCATCGTCCTCTCTGAGGACTAAGACTAGCCTCTTAGGTTACATCATTACATTCATAGGTCAAAAATGTGAAATTTAAATATTTTCTATATCTATCTTGAGGTTTACATAGACCTCTCGCATACATATAATATAGCCATATCGAGTATATGTTGTCCAGTCGTAAAGAAAAATACATAGTCTTCTACTTTTATTGCACATAAATATATAAGATATAACATAGTCTGAAAACATGATGTCTCGTCTCTTAACCATTTTAAACACAATCTATCATTGGGGGGCTTATTCCATCATCATTTAAATCAATCCATAGTGGCTATCAATCTTAGTAATCAAATGAAAAGGAAAGAACAAAAAATCATATTGATAGAACAACATCAAAAGATTGATAGTGGCATTTCCCTCGGAAAGTGAGGACCCACCTAACTTGGATGAGTGAGAATTCCAATTCTTCCTTCAAAGTCTTCTAAAAATCCCTTCAACGGTGGGAACCTCAAAAGTTGGGGAAAAAGGAGAAAATGAGGTAAGTACACCACTTGTACTAAGTATGACACCATATGCAAACATATCATAAAATAATACAAAAATGGGACATTAAATTAAAGTATGCGATTTACTTTTAAAATCTCTATACACATTCAAGAAGACTGTACCAATGAATAAGGCATATTCATTAAGTCAAGAACACGTACACCACAAGACCAACAATGCTAAGTCTAATCAAGCCAAAATGCATATAACATAATTGTGCACATAAGCAAGACAACTCAATCATCAAGTTATAATACAAACAAACATAGATAAGAGTTCATTACAACATAACAAAAGAGAGAGAAATAACCATGAATTCTCATTAAGTAAACTAGAGCAATGACTAAGCAAATCCCCATAACCTTACTCAATCAAGTAAATCCAACAAGAACCATAACAAATTTCCAACTTCACATAGACTATCATTTAAGAGTACATATCATCATACTTTAGCAAATGATATCAAACACATGTTCATAAGTGAAACTAATTATCATACAGTATCATCAATGTAGAATATGATCATCTCATATAAATAGCATGTACAATTAAATCATATACATATATTAATATATATATATATATATCTATATATATGAACATCCACCTAAGCAAACCCCTCAAGGCCATCTAGTTGAATGTTAATGTATAGTCACATACCCTTACCTAGACTAAGCTAAAACCCTTAGGTAATCCTAGTAAGAGTTAATTCCTTTAGTTCATTTTACCTTTTGGGAACTTCATGCCTTAAACAACAAAGACCACATGAGTTGTAACGCCTCAAAACTAACTAAGGTGAACTAGAGCTTTATGAGTGTTTCATGAGTTAAGTTAAATTTCAAATGAGTTACTTTACTGTTCTTAGGTAGTGTGTGAAGTTTGGAGATCAAACGTCCAATAACGTCCATGACGTTTGGAAGGTGTGCCTTAGATAGAGCTTGCGTGTCTTGAGGTATTTGAGTGAGTTTTATGCATTCGTTTGGATTTAAACTTGCATGATATGTTCCTAAGATTTAGATGAATTATTTTAGGGTTTTAACGTCCGGGTACGACCCCACCTAGGACCCACAAGGGGCCTTAGATGAAGGACCCAAGACATGGAGAAAACCGCCAAAAAGCAATCCCCATCGATGAGTCAATCGACTGCATGTCGACCAGGAAACAACCGGTAGACTTGGACCATCATTTGGGGAATGAAAACCTGAAAGTTTTGGAGTTGCATTCCCAACCAATGAGACCTCACCAACGGCCAGTCCCTTGAAAAACGCACCATTTGTTGTCGCGATGGTGTTGTCCAAAAGTTCAACGCTCTGCCTGTTAAAGTTCTTGGGGTGGTGTAAATTTACCCTATTATTTATTGAGCTAGGACATAGGTTTTCGTGTTTATTAGGTATATGAAAGTGTTCTAAAGCCTAATACCTCATCTTAGACCCCTCTTCCTAAAACTGATAACCCCTTTGTCTTAGAATTTTTTCCCAAGTCTCCATGGAAGCTAGAAGTCAAGAAATGCTAGGAGGGTTTTTGATGTTTATTTCCTCATCAAAAATCATTTGAATCTCTTCAATGTGAGGTATGGTATCCATCCTTGAACGGTCTTCCATTCAAGGAGACCCTTCTAATGATTTTTCGAACTGGGTTCTCAACCCTAGTTTGTTCTATATTCAACTCTAAATATGGGTATAGCATGAAAATGTCTTGAATGAATCATTAATGATAATTATCACGTTAGTTTGTGGTTTTAAGTCTAAAACTACAATGAAATTATGATAAAGCTTTTCTTCAAATTTTTGCTTAAAAAATGTATTAAATCATCATGTTTTTATCAAATGAGCTTCGTTGTTTATGGTGTTATTGGTTATTAGATTAGATTCCAAATGATAATTGATTATTACTTATTGACAAAAGTTAATAGGTGATGAAAACATGTATTAAAGGTAAGTAGTTTATGTTTTAGTTTTCAATTCGAAATGCTCTTGAGTGGTATGATCCCCTTCTTGGTGGGCGTGTGTATTTTGACTGTAATGAATGAAAAGTTACTATATTGTGAATGAGCCTATTAAGGCTTGTTATGTGAAGTAAGATGATAAATATGCTAGTCTTGTTAAATGTGCCTTATGAAGTGATTAAGTTAAGTAGATTAGAGTGTATCCTTGAATGGAGTTATTCTTGTAAATTTCTTTATGAAACTTGTGATGAGAAGTATTTTAGGGATTATGCATAAAATGAGTTATATGATTATGTGAAGCATGTAAGATGTGTGATGTGATAAATGAATGTCTAAGCATGTATTGGAGTTAAATATGAATGAAGTGAAGCTTATGTGCAAGGTGTGGTTACATGTACAAACATACTCACACATGAATTAATCAATGAAGCTAAGTTAAGTCCTAAAGGGGACATTTTTAGGTGCACACTCTTCGTGAGTTAAGATGAAGTTGTTAGTATCAACTCCATTTCATCCCATGAGCTTTCTAAGATAGGCTGGAGGATGATTGTCCGTGAGTTGAGATGTGGTGTTCAATAGTTGTCCTTAACCTGTAGTCTACTATGTTGAGAATCTGTGGGAAGTTATGCCTAAAGCCGAGAGGATATGAAAGAGAGGTTGATTACACTTCATCTGTTTTGATGTTTTATACCAATGTACTTCTTGAGATTAGTACTCATCGTTAGTAAAGAATGAGTTACATAGTAGCAATCTCCCTATCCCTTAATTACGCGCCTATATAGGTGTAGCAATTTGACAAGCTATTTAAAGCTAGGAGAATGAACTCATTCTAGGAATGTGAGGATCCCTCATCCTATAGGCTTTAATATTGGGATTTCATATCTATCTCTCATGGTCTATGTTAGTTAACTTAACTCCCACAAGACTAATGAAAGTACTAAGTCTCTTAAAATAACGTGCAACTTCGGGTAGGTAGTGGTATGGGAAACAATTTATGCATTGTACTAAATATGCCTTCTTAAAGGGGAGTCTTGGTGATTATTTGGTGAATTGATTGAACTAAGTCTTCTAAAAGAACGTGCTACATAGGGTAGGTGGTGGTATGGGATTCTCTTTACTCATTGCACTAGGTTGGACCTTATGAAGGTCTAGAGTTGGTTCCAAACCTTCTAAAAGAATGTGATATTCAGGGTTGGTGGTGGTATGGGAAGCTATCTACTCATTTCACAAAGCAGACATTCCTAACGGGAAGACTTTGGTGTTTTGTTGGGTATTCTTCTATTGTGTTTCCATTGAGTGGGTGCTTATTATCCCGAGGTGAGTATGCCGAAAGGAAGTAAGTCTTGAGAGTCCCTTTGGTGTGCATAGAAGGAGGTATATGTGTATATCCTTCATGTCTAACCTTAGTGAGTATTAGTATGACCTTTGAAGGTGAAACTCCTACGGAAATGATGCTTATTCCTCATTGGCAATGCTTTGGAAGTTTCACCATTTTGGAGTCTTAATAGTTCACTGTAATTGTCAATATTGGCTTATAATGAGTTTTTTAAATTTACTATAACTGCCTCTTTTTGGTTAAAATTATGTTTGTTCTTCTCTATGTGTTAAATTTTGCTATATTTGAATGAAATGTTATTTTACTAAAATGTCTCCTTTTGCATGTTTTTGCATATGCCATACTTAGAACATTATTTGTACTAACCTTATACTTTTTTATACCATCTAAGTATAGGTTGGAAGCAAGGTTGAAGATTAGAAGGCAAAGCTGGGGAAAGTTCCTTTCAAGACAAAGTATGTTCTCATATATTCGAGGGAATAATTTCTATCTTCTTCATTTCCTTATGTTAAGACTTATTATGTATTTCATTACAATGTAAAGGGTTGTGTCCCTAAGTTATTTATGTCGTGTCTTTAAGTTTGGCTTGTGACGATAAGATTTCTTAAGTACTTATGAAAGACTTCCATTTTGTTTAAATTGTTTGTGAAAAGTTTTAATTCCGCACTGCTTCTCATATCTTATGTAATGAACAATAGTCAAAAGGGCTTGTAAAAGAATCCAAAGGGTCAAGTACGCCGGTAACGATATGAGGGTTCTCCCTAACTTCTAGGGGTTACTGCCACGCCTTGACAGACTTTGTATTAGAGCATAAGGTTTTGGGAAATCGTTTATGGTCTAAAAGTCTCACAAGCCATGTCTAGTAGTATCTTGGACATTGGTGTGATTCGCGACACATCCATTGACAAAAGGCTATAGGATGATAGAATTTCACTTTGTTTATTACTCTTGAATCATGCCACTGAACTTAACTCCATAAGGTGTCTCTCTCTTGTGTTCCCATGTCCAGTGGTCTTCGAGGTGTGATTTCTTGGAAGGGAAAATGTTTCTATGTTTGAGCGAGACAAAAGATCAGTTTTGATGTTGTTATAGTTTTGTGGATAAAAGAGTAGATGTCAAGGTAAGTTTAAAATATGGGATGTGATGCCATTTACGGCTAGGTGTGAATTGTGGTGTTGGGAGTGTTGTGATGAGAAACAGTATGGTGATGTAGTTCAAATCATAGTAAGAGTTATAAGAATGAATAAAGTGCTTTTGAGAGTAAATGAGTAATCTTGTGATTATGCACAATGATGATAGATATGCTTTAAGGTGTGAATTTGAGGAAATATTGAGAGAATGTGGAGATTTTGTAGGAGTTGAGGGCAACCCTCTTATGTTACTAATGTTTCATAGTTGTTCTTGTGATTGTGTGATGTTTTGGTGTAGGCTTACACTAAGATGGAAATATGGTATGAATATTTAGTGAGGAAGTTTTGTTCCATGAAATTGAGTTAAGTGATGCCTACGAGTTGAATGAAGTAATGTTTAAGAGATTTTTCTTTAGGCTTGAATAAAAAAAGGAAAGTGTTATGCTTAACTTGTAAGGTTGATGTTTAATCTTGATGTACATGAGTTTAGGGCGGTGTGAGTGCTTACCTTGTTAGAGGCATAATGGTGGTTTGAAGAATGAGGTCTTCAAATTTGCTTTATCCTCAGTGGGGGAGAATGAATTTTTAGTAAAATGGCATGTAATGTTCTTAGTCCAATAAAATCCTTAAAGGTCACTAAGTGGGAGTGGTAGTATGGGATGGTACTCTTACATTGCACTTAGTGAAACTTACCTAGTTTCCTTGGTGTAAGATAGTGTGATCTTGACCCTCATATGTCTTGTCATCTTGATAAAGTTGCTTGGAATATGCATTATGAAATTTTTAAGCATCTAACATAGTGATGTTTTAAATTCACTGTAAGATGAGTTTATGTTACTTTATAGTTCATATGACCATGTCATCTTGATGAATTTCAAAAAGGATGAAATTTTGAAATTTTTACCATGTCTGGCAGTGACACAGTGAATGTTCAGTATAATAATTTTGCATTTTGTGAAAAAATTGTTTTTTCTTGATCGAAGTTTCAATGTGTGCAAAAGTATTGTATATGAGCATGTTTAATGTTGAAGAAGGCAATTCCTCCACAGGTGAAAGTTAAGTGGTAGTTTGGAAAATTTTGAAGTTTTGCAAAGAGTTGCTGATATTGCTAAGTGTTTGAAAGTGTGAAATGATGCTCCTTGCTAGTTGATGCTTTGATTTTTGAGTGTTTGAGCATTGATTTTAATGTGTTATGTTATTCTATGAGAGTCCTTGTTGATCTTGAAGTTTTAGTGTTATTCGATGATGAATGTCATCCTAAGTGGGGGAGAATTTAACACCCCAAAATGAACTAAGGCTAACTAGAGCCTCATGAGTGTTTCTTTAGTTAAGTTGAAGTTATAATGAGTTATTTTGGTGTTCTTAGGCAGTGTGAATTTTGTTTATGTTTTGAGGTCTAATGTCTAAGAACATCCATGACATTCGGAAGGTGTGCCTTAGATAGCGCTTGTGTGTATTGAGGTGTTGGAGTGAGTTTTATGTGTTCATTTTGCTTGAAACTTTCATGAGATTTTCCTATGACCTAGAATTAGTTTAGGGTTTTAACGTCTCGTAACGACCCCACGTAGGACACAGAAGGGGCCCTAGATGAAGGGCCCAAGACATGGAGAAAACTGCCAAAAAGCAGTGCCCATCTACAAGACAATCGACGGCCACTCGACCAGGCAACGAACCGTCGACCTGGTACGTCGTTTGGGGAGCGAAAACCTGAATTTTTTGGAGTTCCATACACAACCAAAGATATTTCACCAACGACCCGTCCCTTGACAAATGGACTATCGGTTGGTCCGACGATGGTGGATGTCCCAAAAGCTACATGCTGCCTATTAGGTCTTGGGCTGTTTTATATATTTACCCCATGTCTTTTATAACCCTAGAACGTTAGTTTATTATTAATTAGGTATATTAAAGTGTTCTAAACCCTAAGACCTAATTTTAGAGTACTCTTCCTAAAACCCAAAACCCCTGTCTCTTAGAATTCTCTCTCAAACCTCCATTGAAGCTAGAAGTAAAGAAATGCTTGTTTCATCATAAAAATTATTGGTATTTCTTAAATGTGAGGTATGGTATCCATCCTTTAACTCTCTTCTAGTTCAGGAGTCCCTTGTAATGAATTTTCAAAATGGGTTCTCAACCCTAGTTTCTTCTATCTTTAACTCTAAATATGGTTCTTGCATGAAAACATTTTGAATGACTTATTAGTGATATTTCTAAGGTTAGTGTTGGTGATTTTAAGGCTAAAACTACAATGAAATCATGATAAATCTTCTCTTAAAATGTTGGCTTAAGAAATGGGTTAAATGAGCATGATTGTGTAGAGAATGACCTTTGATTTATTATGGTTGTTATTGTTGTTTAGCTACTGCCCAAAGGGATAACTGATGATGAATTATTTAATAAAATGTTATAGTTGATGAAATCATTGATTGAAATGTAAGTTAGTTATGTTGCTTAGTTTCAATTTCAAGATTCTCTTGAGTGGTCTGGTCCACCTTTTTTGTGGCGGTGTTTATTTGAATTGTATGAATGTAAAGTTACTAGTTTATTGTGAATGAGACTATGAAGGATTTTTATGTGAAGTATGCTGAAAAATATGCTTTTCTTGTTAAGTGTGCCATATGAAGTAATTAAGTGAAGTAGACTAGAGTGTATGCTTGAATAAAGTTACTCTTGATAATTGCTTTATGAAACTTATTATTAGAAGTACGTTTAGGATTATGTATAAAGGACTTATATGATTATGTGAAGCACGTAAGATGTTTGATGTAATGAATCAAGGCCTCAACGTGTATTGGAGTGAAATATGAACTAAGTGAAGCTTATGTGAAAGGTGTGCTCACATGTACACACACACTCACACTTGAATGAATGAATGAATGAACCTAAGTTAATTACAAAATGGGAGTTTTGGGGTGAACATTCTTCGTGAGTTGAAATGAAGTTTTAAGTAGCAAACCCACTACATCCCATGAGCTTTCTATGATAGGTTTGAGGATGAATGCCCTTCGTGAGTTGAGATGTGGCGTTCACTAGTAATCCTTAACCTATTGTCTACTATGTTGAGAATCCGTGGGAAGTTATGCTTAGCACCGAGAGGATATGGTGGAAAGGTGGATTACACTTCATCAGTTGAGATGTTGTATTGCAATGTAGCTCTTGAGATGAGTACTCCTTGTTAGTAGATAATAAGTTATTTAATAGAAATCCCCCTATCCCTTAACCATGTGCCCACATAGGTGTAGCTATTGGAAAAGCCATGTAAAATCTAAGAGAATGACCTCATTCTAGGCAAGTGAGTATCACTCAACCAATAGGGGTTAATATCGGGATTCCATGTCTAGATCTCATGGTTTATGTCAGTTAAGTTAACTCCCTGTCACGACCCAAAATGGGACGTGACTGGCACCCACACTTATCCTACTATGTGAGCGAACCAACCCATCTAATTCCCAACGTTTCAACCATAAATAACAAAATATAATGCGGAAGACTTAAACTCATTTAGGAAAATCGATTAAATAACTTATAAAAAACATCAATACTGATTAATTCCCAAAACCTGGAAGTCATCACACAAGGAACAGCTATCCTAAAATAATCTAATCGAAGAGTTATATAAGAAGCTAAAATAAAATAAAAAGCTATCATGCCAGAAATTCAGGCACAAGACATGAAGAAGATGATCCAGGACAAAGCTAGAAGCATATCTCACCTGGAGATCCGACGTGATGGAAAACTGGCTAGAGTGCGGTTGAGTTGAAGCGATGGTTTACGCTTGCTACAATCACAAATAACAAGAAAGAAACATACAAGTAGGGTCAGTACAAAACACAAGTACTGGGGGGGGGAGTAGGTAATCATCGGCCTAAACTCAAAATAGAAAACAGTATGTATATCAGATAATATCATAATCAACTATAAATACTCAAATGTAGCAACAACAAGTTTCTAAAAATCTCAAGAGCACCCCACAGTTCACTCATGAGGACTCAAGCCTCACTCCATTACCCATTAGGAACCTAGGTTAATTAGATGAGTATATAACAGTCTTTCAAATTTACATTATCTTTATTTCCTCGTGTCGGGACGGTGACACTCCGCTCCATATTACTATCCTGGTGTAGGAACGTGACACCCGATCCCTTAATTCTACGTGTCGGTTCTGACACCCGATCCATTATTTATCCTGGTGTCGGAACATGACACCCGCATCATATGCTATCCCGGGGTCGAAACGTGACACACCCGATCCCAATTCTAATCCTGGTGTCGGAACGTTGAACCCGATCCATATTCTATCATGGTGTCGAAAAACGTGACACCCGATCCTCTAATTACTACCCTGGTGTCGGAACGTGACACCCGATCTCTAACCTCAGTTGTTACGTTCATCAAGCCTTCTTTTATTACTAAGCATCATCATAACAAGAGTTTTTTCAAGAGTAAATTCAATAGCTTCATCATGCTTATTTATCACAATTATAGAATCACATCCAACCAAGATACAAATTAAGAATATGAAGGGTTTAACAATATCTACCCCAATACATATCATTCGCTATTAAGAGATTACTACGGAATAGTGTAACAAACAATAACCCTACCTCTACCGAGAATAGCAATCAACAAGAGTATCTTCCAAAAGATGCGTCCTCCTCTCTCCATCGATATTCTCCTTCTCTAGTCTTATGTTTTTCTTATCAACCCTCTTTCGTTTACACTAATAGTATATAATTAAGTATAAGAGATTAATAAAATAACCCATTTTTTTACGGTTGCTCTTTAACCCCCAAGTAATTGAATTATTAATATAATCCCTTAACTAATAATATAAGCATGAAAAGTCAAAATGCCCCTTTTAAAACTTAGCCAGAATCCGGACCGAGTGAGTTACGGAACCTGTGACGGTCCGTCACGACTGTGAGATGTCCGTCATGCCAGGTCTGTCACAAAGCTCAGAGAGTTAATTTGGGGAGATGTGTGACGGTCCGTCGTGCCCACGACGTCTGTTCTGCATTCCATTACGAAGTTTAGCAGAGTCGATTTCAGTACCCAATTTCAGAATTCTAAGTGTTTTGAAACGAGAAACCACACGACGGTCCGATGGGCCAGAAGGTTCGTCGTGAGGATCTGTCCCATCCGCCAGTTTTTCCAAGAAATAAAATCGGAATGATCAAAAAGGACTAAAAGGTCGTTACAATAGGATACCAATTTACCCATCGTGTCGTCCTCAAACGACCCGAGAAGAAAAACAAGAGTGAACGGAGTACTGAATCTGTAAACAGGGTGGGTATCTTTCTTGCCATATCAGCCTCCTTCTACAAAGTGGATTTTCTGTCAACTGGTCGATTCGCATGAACCTAATGATGCAATCTCCTCGACCTCACCTTCGGACTTCTCTAGCTAAAAATGGCAAACGTCCTCCTCATAAGATAAGTTCTCATCAGAAGAACTGAATCCCAACGAATGATGTAGTTTCCATCCCATGGTACCTTCAACATAGACAAATGAATACCGGGTGCACTTCTGATCAGCCCTGGAGGCAAGGACTAATTCATAGGCCACCTCCCCTACCCGCGTCATACTTCAAATGGACCATTACCTCGGGACTAGCTTAGCGTCTTTTTCCCAAATGCATCACACCCTTCATGAGTGAAAAACCTTCAGCAAGACTGCTCACCCTCCATGAACTCAATCCTAACCTTTCGATTGATACTCCTTTTTGCTACTTTGAAGCCGCTAAAGCTTTTTGAACAGATTTCACCTTTATTACGAACCTCAAAAGGTCAGTACCCCAAGGTCTAACCTCGAATGATCAAACCAACCAATGGGAGACACATCTACTTCCCATACACTGATTCGAAAGGGAGCCATTTCAATACTGTAGTGATAGACTATTATGTATGAAAACGCCGCTAAGGGTAGAAGTTATCCAATGACCACCGAATTCTATCACACATGCTCGAGCATATCTTCCAATACTTGAATCGTTCGGCTCAGGACTGTCCACATTCTGAGGGTGAAATGCAGTACTAAGGTCCAACCTAGTACTATCCGAGTGAAAAGTTCTCCTAAAACATAGAAGTAAATGCGTACCTCTAGCTGAGATGATGGAAAGTGGAACCATGCAACGAACAATTTCTGGAGATGGTAGAGTCATGGCTAACTTCTCTGCATTGTACGTCACCTTAACCGGAAGAAATGAGCAGACTTAGTTAATCGTCCACAATTACCCAAATAGAATCAAACTTCCCAATGTCTTGGAAGACCAACCACGGAAGTCCATTGCAATTCTCTCAACTTCCATTCAGGAATGGGCATTCTCTGAAGTTCCTCCGGCACCTCTGGTGTCATACTTTACCTGCTGCAATTGGGACATTTGGAAACAAATCAAACAATGTCGCACTTCATCTACTCCACCAAACGTGTTGCCTTTAGGTCCGGATACATCTTGGTTGCACCACGATTATAGAATATCCGGAACTGAGCCTCTGAGAATAGTGTGGATCAAATCATCAACACGGGTACAATACCCTTCCCTTAAATTCTCAAAAACACCTTTCTGCGTCCATGATCGCTTCTTAGCCTCTCCTTGCAACACCATATCCCGAATTCGGCTTAGTTTCTCATCGTCAAAATGTTTTCCCTTGAATCATGTCAAGAAAAGAAGGATCTCGCGCCCACTGTCCACATCCTCCCTCTCATTTACTTTTAACCTCATAAAAGTCATTAGCAGCTCTGAAACCTCTCAGCCAATGGGCGTCTAGAAACTTGTAAGTGGCTAAACTACCCATGCTCATGCTGTCTACTGAAAGCTCTGCTACAACATTCGCCTTCCCGGATGATACAAGTAGTGATATCATAGTCCTTCGTGTTTCCATCCTATCTCCTCTGTCTCAGATTCAATCTTTCTGAGTAAAGACATACTTTAGGTACGATGATCCGTATAGGACTTCACACTTAACCCCATATAGATAGTGTATCCATGCTTTAATGCAAACACCACCGCAGCCAACTCTAAATCTGGGTCGGATAATTATGTTCAGCACCTGTAAATTGCCTCGAAGATATCAGTAATTAAATTTGTCTCTGGCATAGCACGGCAACAAACCAGAATAGGATGCATCACAATAAACAATGAAGTCTTAACCTCTACTGACAAGGTAAAGGATAGGTGCGGTAGTCGCAAGGTCTTGTGTTTCTGAATGTTTTCCTCACATATCTGGACCTTACAATGGAACATTCTGCTTAGTCAAGTTTGTCAATTGGGAAGCATAGAAAGAGAAATCTGACAATCGACGGTAGTAACTGGTAAAACAACACGCTTCTTATTTTGACACAATTAGTAGGTATTACCAATTTTCACTACTTCGATCTTAGAAGGACCACCATCAATCCATCCTTAGAAACCACGTGCCCCAAAAAAGACATTGAATCTAGCAAAAAATCTCACCACTTGGGAATTGGGCAGAAAGCTTTTCTTCCCTCAACATTTCCAAACACAATTCTCAAATGCTCCTCTGTGCCTCTTACTCTGGGAGTATATCTAGTATATCATTAATAATACGATCACTAAGAGATCCAGATATGGCTTAAAAAAAATCACGTCATCAAGCTCATGAAAGACAAGTAGGGGCATTAGTAGTCCAAATGGAAATACCAAGAATTTATAATGCAATACCTGCTTCAAAAACACAGTCTTTGGCAAATATGTTGCCGTATTTCAATGTATAAAGACCTCAAGTCGATTTTTTAGAAGGTACAAGACCTTGTAACTGACGACCAAATAATCAAGCGAGGAAGAGGATTACATGTTCTTAATAGGTTACTGTTATTTAGTTGCCGGTAATCTATGCACTTGAAGATCCCATCTTTCTTCTTTCACAAACAAAAAAAGGAGACCCAAGGGGATGCACTTGGTCTAATGAAACTTTACGTAAACAACTCTTGAAGTTGGGCTTTAACTCCCGTAACTCAGCGGGAGCCATTCTATAAGGGTATAGACTGGGGCGGTATCGGTTTCAAGATCGATGCATAAGTCAGATATCTCTATCCGGTGGACCATACTAGAATCTGCCAGGAAACACATCCAAAAACTCGCGGACTATCGAATCCGACTCAATTTGAAGGTACTTGGGTTAGTATCATCCCTGAGGTGCGCCAAGAAAGCTAAACAAACCCTTACTAACCATTCTTTAGCGCGAAGAAAAGGAGATGATACAAACTGGATTGGAAGTGTAGTCACCCTCCCCACTAACAGGATCTTTTCCAGTTGGCTAACGTCACAGTTTTAGCATTACAATCCAAGAGTGTGAAAAATTTGGAGAAAAGCCAAGTCTTCCAAGACTTACATCGAAGTCAAACCATTTTCTAGGATAACCAAGTCTAAAGAGTATTACTCCCCACAAAAGTCACAAGACAAGATCTATACATTTTCAACATCACAGACTCACCCACCGGAGTAGAAACACGAATGGCCATGTCAAGCAATTCACATGTAAATTAAGACCAGTAGAAAATGAAGAATGATACATTGAAAATGTAAATACAGGATCAAAAATAGGAATCATGCATTCACAAACCAAAAGATTACCTATGATAACAAACATCAGATGTCGCCGCTTCAGACGCCAGGGAAGCATAACAATGGGCCCATCACTGTCTGCACGTTGCCCATACCAATGTTGTGCTGGAGTGGCCTAAGTTTGCCGTTACCCCGGCCGTTTTGGTGACCACCATACCTCGGACCACCGTGTGCTCCAGAATAACGATATCACCATGACCACCTCTACCTCTAACTATTGAGGTCTTATAGCTCTGTTTGGGACAATACCTCTGATATGGCCCAGTTCCCCACATCATAACACTCTTTGGTTTTAGAGTCAAACATAAGTCTCTCAGATAGTGTTGACTGGTCTGAGGTGGACCCCACAACTACAAGTTGTATGAGAACTGAATTAGTCGGAACGAGTAACCTCTGAACCCTGCCTCTAGAGTAAGAAAACCCATTAAACCTCACCTCCCTTTCGAAACCTTTTTGAGTCGATGCAGGTGAAGTCATCTTGTGTTCACCCCTTTCCAACCTCTACATCACGAGGTACCACTTCATTGAAGAGGGATTTGCCGTAGGCCGCTATCTGTAAGCTGAAATCCGCATTCGGGACCTCAATCCCTTCACAAAACGGCAAAACCGCTCTTGTGGACTGAAACATAGTGGGTGGCATAACTGGATAATGCGCAAAACTTAGCCTCATATGCAGTAACCAAACACCTACCTGCTCTAGCTAAAGAACTCATCTCTTTTCCTTATCCCCTCAAAAGTCCGGGGGCATACTTCTCCATAAACAAGTAGAGAAAGATTCCCAAGTCATAGGTGTGCCTCTGTGGGTTGACACTCAACAGGTGACCACCACTTTTGGCGTTCCCTTGAAACTGATAAGTCCACAAACTCAACACCAAAACCCGTTCTACTATACCCATGTTGTGTTCGTAGTCATGACGTCAACAGAAAATCGAGGCATCCTCATGATTAAGCACCCTTGATACTGGAGGTTCATTTCAAGAAACTTCTGAACAGTTCAGCGGATCATTTGTCATTATAGACCCTGTGGGTTAAACGAGGAAACGGCCTATTTTCGAATGAGGCATCCATGCGGGGGGCCATAGTAGCTGATGTTGTACCTCCGGAACGGAAGTGTTGGTGAAGAAAAACACACTGGAGGGTCTGGCCCTGACAGATAAACCCGCTGAAGAAAGCAAGAACCTGATTGATCATCTATGGGGGTAGGTTGGAGTGGGCAATTCCTCATTTTGCACTTGTTCATTCTCCCCATCCTCACCTCTCTTACCACTTCCTCAGTGGTGGAGGCGTCACCGCCCAGACCAGTGGGCTAGGTGCGGTCCGCTTCCTTAGAGACGTCCTCCCACGACCTCTTCCACGACTCTTGTCACTACTCCTCCTCGAGCTAAGCCCAGTGTCTGGTTCCGACACACCCTGTTCTGCCGGTGCTGGTGTTGACGTAGTATTTGCTCTAGTTCTAACCATCTTGCGAAATAGAGTGAAGATGGTCAAATACAATTTGATATCACCTAGATACCCAATTGGATCCAAGTAATAACACGAAAGAAAGAAAGAATGGAATTTCCTAAAGTCGTATAGGCCTCCAAGAAAAGTAAGGCGTCCCCTACCGTTCTTAAGACTCTACAGACCTTCCTTGTGTGATGAGACCAACGAAACTATGCTCTGATACAAGTTTGTTACGACAAAACGGGACGCGACTGGCACCCACCACTTATCCTACTAGTGAGCTAACCAACCCTCCAATTCCAATGTGTGCAACCAAAATAACAAAATATAATGCGGAAGACTTAACTCATTTATGAAAAATCGATTAAATAACTTATAAAAACATCAAACTTATTATTCCAAAACCTGGAAGTCATCACCACAGAACATCTATCCTCAAATTCTAATCTAATAGTATCTAGAAGCTAAATAAATAAAAATATAGTCCATGCGAAATTCAAGGCATCAAGACATGAAGAAGATGATACAGTCCAAGACTAAAGCATTAGTACACCCTGAGATCCGACGCCCCCACCCCCCCCCCCCCCCCACTCCTGATGAAAACTGGCTAGATTGCGGTTGAGTTGAAGACGATGGTACGCTTGCTACACTCCACAAAATAACAAGAAAGAAACAGACAAGTAGGGGTAGTTACAAAAACACAAGTACGAGTAAGGTATCATCGCCCAACTCAAAATAGAAAAACAGTAAATATCAGATAATATCATAATCAACTCAATTACACTCACATGTAGCAACAACAAGTTCGAAAAATCAATAAGAAACCCCAAAGTCATCCATGAGGACTCAAGCCTCAATACCATACCCATTGGGAAAATAGGGTTCATAGATTGAGTATATTAAATCTTTCAAAGTTCATGATTTTATTTCTCTCGTGTCGGTACGTGACACTCCGCTCCATATTACTATCCTGGTGCGGAACTGACACCCGATCCACTTAATTCTACGTGTCGGGTTTCGTGACACCCGAATCATATTCTATCCTGGTGTCGGGAACATGACACCGGATCCATATTTTTTTATTCTGGTTGTCGGAACGTGACAACCCGATCCCATATTTATCCTGGTGTCGGAAAACGGACACCCGATCATATATGGAATAAAACCGCGTTTACCCCCGTCTCCCGGGATGTGGAACGTGGACACCCGATCTCTAACTCATTTTTTTAGTTCATTAGACTAAGGCATCATCATTACAAGAGGTTTTCAAGATTAAAAATTCAATAGCTTCATCATGCTTATTTATCACAATTATATAATCCACATTCATACAGCATTACAATTAAGCATATAGAAGGGTTTACAATACTAACAATACATATTATTCACTATAAGAGATTATAAGAATAGTGTAAAAACATAACCTACTATTACACGAAGAATACGCAATCAAATAAGATATCTTCAAAAGATGCGTTCTCCTCTCTCTCAATTCGATATTCTCCCTATCCTGTTCTTTCTGTTTTTTTATTCAAACCATCTTCTTTACACTAATAGTATATAATTAAGGAATAAGGATGAATAAAATAACCAATTTTTATTTAAGGTTGTCTCCTTTAACCCCAAGTAAGTGAAGGATTAATATTAATCATGAACTTAATAATTTAAAGCATGAAAAGTCCAAAACGCCCCTTTTAAAAACATACAGAATTTTCGACCCGAGTGAGCTTACGGACCTGGACGGTCCGTCACGATGTGCTGGCAGTCCTGCAGGTCTGTCCACAAAGGCTCAGAAGAGTATATTCGGCGAAGATGTGTGACGGTCCCCCATCTTGACCATGACGGTCCGTCCGGCCATTCCGTTCGAAGTTCAGAGAGTCAATTTCAGTACCCAATTTTCCGAATTCTAAGTGTTTGGAACGAGACCCCCACGACGGTCCGTGTGCCAATGACGGTTCGTCGTGGGATCCGTCGACTCTGCCAGTTTTCCAGAAATAAAATCTGCTGCTCAAAACGACTAAACAGGTCGTTACACTGCCACAAGAGTAATGAAAATACTAAGTCTCCAAAAAGAAAGTGCTACTTAGGGTAGGTAATGGTATGGGACTCTATTTATCCATTGCATTAAGTAGGACATTCCGAAAGGGAGTCTTGGTGTGTCTTATGTGAATTGATTTAACTAAGTCTTCTAAAAGAATGTGCTACATCGGGTAGGTGGTTGTATGGGATGCAATTTACTCATTCCTCTAGGTAGGACCTTACGAAACGGAATACTTGGTGCCAAACCTTCTAAATGAATGTGTTACTTAGGGTAGAAGGTGGTATGGGACGCTATCTACTCATTGCACTATGTAGGCATTCTAAAAGGACGGGACTTTTGGTGCTTTTGTTGCGGTCTCTATCCTATTGTTTAATTGGAGGGTTTTAGCTTATTATCTCAAGGTTGAGTATTAGAAAGGAAGGAAGTCTGAGGGTCGATTTGGTGTGATCAAGGAGGTATATGTGTACTTCCTTCATTGCCTTACCGTAGTGAGTTTAGGATGACTTGAAAGGGAAACTACTGTGTAAATGATGCTTATTCTCATTGCAAGCGTTGGAAGTTTCAATATTTTAGAGTCGTAAGATTTCACTTAATGTCAACAGGCAGCTTATATTTTTTTTTATTTGTTTTTATTATTTTTTTGGTTTTTTTTCAGGTAATGTTTTTTTTTTTTTTTTTGTTTTTTAACCTCTTTTTTTTTTTTTTTTTTAATTATTTTTTTTTTTTTTTTTTTTTAAATTTAATTGCTGTGATTTTTGAAAGTACTGTAAAGCCTGTTTTGTTGACTTCATAATTATGTAATTTCTGTAAGTGTTAATGATGTTCTTATGATGGTTTTCTTTTGATGTTTGAATCTTTTGCCTAAATTTGCATGAAAAGGTTATTTTATAAAATTGCCCTTCAGACATGTTTTGGGCATGCCCATACTTTGTACATTATTGTACTAACACTTTTCTACACATCTATTATCGCTGGAAGCAGTTAAGTTTATAAGGCCAAAGCTTGCGGACGTTCTCTCAGATAAAGTGTGTCATATATCGAGGGCATATATTTCTAGCGTCTTGTGTTTACTTATGTAAACTATATTGTATCGTCGTGATTAAATGTAAATGACTGTGTCCCTAAGTTACTTATTTCGTGTCTTTATGTTTTTTTTGTGACGATAATATTTCTTAAGTATTTATGCACGACTTCCTTTTTATTTAAGTTGTTCGTAAAATGTTTTAATTCCACATTACTTTTTTTGTCTTATGTAATGAAAGAAATTTAAAGGGCTTGTGGAAGACCCAAAAGGGTCAAGTACGCCCGTACACGAAATGAGTGTTCTCCCTAACTTCTAGGGGGTACTTTTGGGTCGTGACATGAGCTAATGTGGAATCCGGTGTCATGGAGCCGTACACCGAAGGAAGGAGGACTACTTGCAAGGTAGTACCAAAACATGAACAAAGCAACTACGTGGATCCACTAGCTAGTATTCGTATGGAGGCAACATAGTTCAAGAACTAGGAGATATAGATGGGATACTCTTTATTATACATGCATTATATCCTCCAATATCATGAGTACATTAGTGATCCTACCTTCCCTATGTGGGAATGGACACTCCTCACACTAGTTTACTCGGTGCTAGGTTGAGTCCACTTTGTAATGTCTTTAATGTCTTTATTAATCATCATAGCGTAATGTAGGTCATAGGGACTATCACTTATATAACCATCATCATCACAGGTCATTAATAATTTCATGAGTATTTTCCTTTCATTACAATTTATACATGTGATGTTAGCAAATTTACATAATTCTTCATGATAAGGCACATTGGTAAGTTATCACCATCCTTATTTCATTTACATCTTAGGCAACACCTCAAAAACCATATCCAAGAAATTTCAATTCAACATCATACCAACCCTATTAATCTAACTATAAGGTATAATTCAATACAACATCATCACATAATAATAATTGAATTAAGAAGTTGAGATCAAAAGACTTACCAAATCTCCTTCATAGGAAAACATCAAGGTTCTACCATCAACCCTCAACTCAACCCAACAATGGGTGTAATATCATCACACAATAGTAATCAAAATAATAATGAAGTCAAATGATGCTCTATATAACAATCCATCACTAGTTCATAGCTTAAAATTATAGACTTAGGTCAAATTCATAATCTACTTCATAAAATAAATAAATTTCTCAAGAACGAGCATGGTAGGACTACTGTTCGTGTCAATATATTCATAAACTAGCACATAAAATCATATGATAGTAATTTACACACTAACCAAGATAATTACATCAATACTAGATAGTTCTATTCAAGATCACAACCTATGGTTAAGGGGGAAATGTCATATTTTACAAACTAAACCAATCAATCAATAAGTGGTCTAATATTTTAATAATTCATCATAATATAATCAATAAAATAAAAATAAACAATAAGCAAATCAAGTTGAAATATCAATTTTGAGATTTCAAAAGACCTACATGAAAACTCATCTTTTAAAATCAATTTGAACAAACATTTTGGGAAAAGATGTCAAAAAGGTGAGAGGAATTCCATATCTTGTTGATTGATAAAATTTAAAGGAGAAACTTTGAGTTTTTCATCCCTACAACCTTCATTAACTTGACATTATATGGTGCTTAAATTTTTGGGAGAGAAAAAGAAGAGAGAACAAGTTGGTTTTTAGAATTATGATGACTTAGCCTAGTTTAATTAGGTTAGGGTCTCTATATCGATTGTTAATTAATTAATTAGACCTACCTTAAGCCTTAACTAATTAAAAAACCACATAATTAATTACTTTAAGTCACTTAAATTCGTGAATCCAATATTGTCCCTCACAGACGACTCCCTGTCCATGCCGCTTTTATTAGTCGACGACCACAGGACCCTCTGTCCTATTGGTCCGTCGTTTTGGTAAGAGATTGTCTAAAATCAAGTCCTTTCCAAATATTCTAAGTGTGCATCAATAGGGGCAATAGACGCCCCATGTATTGGACCACGATCCATTTGTGGCAAGTCGTTTGTGGACATTGCCTTAGGCAAACTTCGACAAAAACACAACGGTACTCCTCAAGGGCCCTTGGTTAGTCCTTCGGGATTTAAATAAGGATGTTTCGACTATGACTTAACTCTACTACATGTCATACACCCTATCCACCAAAATTCATAAATTTTGAACTTCTAAAACTTACTAAAACAGGCTAAGGCACACTCGCACATCATTGAACTATTTTCTGGACGTCATAGACGTTGCATGACGTTTGATTTATAACCTTCCTAAATAACTTATACACACTGTTTTTGTACTTTAAACAGTGTATAAATCTTTTGACACCTACGTTAGGATCTAGAACACGTCTTACATTTTTACAGTACTGCATGTCGGCCTCGGCCTCAACCCTTTTACTTGATGATCAAGGATTTAAACCGAACATCCTCATAAAAGAGGTTCTCTTGTACACCAAGACCTTAGATAAGAAGAATGGATTCGGGATCACCGATAGACTTCTCAAGCATAGAAACATGGAACACTGGATGAAAAGAAACCACGTAACAAGACAACCTCAACTCATATGCCACCTTACAAATCCTTTGAAGATTTCATAGGGACCCACATA